>JASEVX010000008.1:55814493-55969493 GCA_031761405.1 Serripes groenlandicus
AGCTATATTAGAATTACTCTCAATTGAAACCTATTTTATGAATACCGCTTGTGTAGAAGATCATAACTGAAGAAGAGACAAGATCAGCAATATGCTCCTTTATTCCATACTTACGCCTTCAAATAGCACAATGTATCGCCAGCATCATGTGGCCACCAGAACGTGGATCGACTAAGGATGTTGTTTAGCAAGTTTGAGTATTACATAGAAGAGAAAGTAAAGACTGTGACGTTCTTTTCCTCAAAATAACTAGTCGCAACATATTGTCTACAGAGTGAAAGGCATGATATTTGTGATGAAGGATTCTTCTTTAAAATGTGAAACGTCTTTAAAATCACATGTTGTTTCAGTGCTGTGGCCAGCCATTCAATTCGAAAAATGTATTTGAATGAAGAAAGAAACCTATGAACAAGTACGAATATTGAGGTCACGAACGTATTGAAAACACAAGGAGTACTCGAGCACCTGTACCCTCTGGATGTTAACATTTCTACCTCACGAAGCAAACCTTTGTCCCCTCCAGCATTACACCTACGCAGATGTATCGTTCGGTCAAATACACCAGCTGGATCTAGAGATGACAGCGAGGTATGCCGTGGTTTTGATTGGATTGTTGTGGATTCTAAAGTTTTACCTGTACTTCCTTCAGTATGTTCTATAATCAAAAACAAACAAGCCCGTCTGAAAACAAGGTGCTATCGACAACTAAATTCATATAAATAACGAGAGATGAACACCTTGGACATCTTGAAAACAGCCTACAATTTGTTTAGGATGGATATACACGACACGGAAAATAAAAATACAACAAGCAATGGAGTGTTTTCTAAAATCCATGGAGGATTAGACCGATTCACAATGCTGCTACAATGGCACTTGCTAGAAATAATTAAGTACTATGAACAAGCCTAATTAAGGCACAGGCATCTTATATAACTGCTTCGCAATGATGTGGTGACTTTATTCTAAGTTAGGATTCTGTACACTATTGTTTAGATCAGCCAGCACATCTGCTCCGTCTTGTTAAGATCTCCCACACGTTGACAGAACCTTTTAACAAGTTCATGTACGGTAATATGTTAACAGTGCAGATTTTAGTAATCGCGTTTTGATGTTAACTTCCCTGAATCTTTAAACCTAATTACATTTAATAGTCCGTCCCACCTAAAATTATATGAAAAGACCTCAAATGTTGGGCGGCGTAAACAATTGGATTTGACAATCGGAACCCTTACACAAACTGATCTACCGTTTTCCATTATAATCAAAATGTATATACTAAATTGCCTATATCAAAATTGTTGTTTCGACTTTTGTAAAATTTAATTACTTAATTAACTGTTTCGTCCACTGCAACTCGACTATAGGTAGAATCTGTTATCGCCGTAAATGATTTTCACAATAGATTCTATGAAGAAGAAAACTGATGCACGCAATATGATTCCTTTAACAAAATTGTTTTTAAAATGAATTGAAAATGATCGATCTTCACAGTGTCCCAAATTTATGTTTTATCGACCACATTCGCCAACATATACGTGTGTGCCTTAACAAGGCAAAAAGTCTTGATATATTTTTCCACCCATTTAAGTATAGCCAAGCAGGGTTTGCATGGCGTTAAAATCTACGTCAGGACTACAGTAACAACCTTCCGGGATTTGTATTTTGTCTAGCAGAGTTAACAACTTTGATAGCATTGCAAGTAGTCGAGAAATGTAACGGGTCTAGTGAGACATATGCTGATGCCACGGGGTTCGCACAAATGAACAGCTTCTAACCATTTCGGGTCTTTAATGAGTCCTCAACACAGGCGTCTGAAGTTTTTCAGTCTGTTGAGAACATTTGGAAAGGTGCACACAAAGACCGTTTATGACTACTACAAAATCATATCTCTGCTATAATGGTTAATATACAATCATAATAATGACGGTATAGTTTTTCGTTTGTTGAATATCTAGGAAAATCCAACAACTTGACCGTGTTACTATAAATAAGTCTCCCTATATGGTTCATAAAGTATAGTACAGGTCATTATTAATTATAGTATATGAATCATATAGAGAATGCTATTAATAGAAACACAATCCTGTGTGGGATTTTCCAAATGTTCTCATACGAAAGCATTATGAAAATAGGCTCCTGTGCTCTCAGTAACGAGTTAATATAAAGATAAATTGAGAAACACTAATCCGACTCTAGTGTATGTGTTGTTTAGATTAATAATTCATCTAGGACTGAATTACATGTACGAAACGCGAGTGATCATGTGACATTGTGTGAGTATTTTAAGACTTAAGGAACGCAGATCTGTGCATTGAGCCCCAAACTCGCACCTTTCTGCATTAATCAGAATCATTCGATAAAACTCGTGTACGCACTGCACATGCATTGCACTGTCTATGTCCGCTACATCATGTCCGAGTGGGACCATATTTCTCTCGGACTCATCAGGTACTTGTATTCTGACCTGTGTCTCGTTCAAAGGGAAAACAGTTCATTTTGTAAAAACTGTGTGAAATCTTTTAAGACTAACAGAACGCAGATCTATGCATTTAGCCCTAACATCGTTAGATCCTGGCACTCACACCTTTTTCATTAATCAGTAAAACTCGATGCCTTTTTCAGTACACCATGTCCGAGTTGCGACCAGATGTGGGGATATTTCTCCTGGATCATCAGTACTTCCCATCCTGACTGTGTCTCCGCGTCAACGAGAAGCAGATCAACGTATCCATAGGCGACCATCATAGCATTATGAGGAACGGACCGTTCCCACAAAACCCAATAACGTAGGCACCTGTTTAAATATTATTTCATATTGTGCTCGTGAGTGTCAATACAGTGAAAAGCGTTTACGACGAGAGAACATTGATTGCCAAGGAAGCAAGTCGTAAATTACTTCCCCTTTGACCGCGTTATGAACCTTGCTTTTCGAATCTCTGTTCTAACTTTTCTAAAACTTACGAACGCTAACGCCGTACAACCGATAGAAGAACCTAAAGTTACAACAAACAGAGTGTAAAATAGAACGCATTTCACAAAAAGACGAAGTTGTTACTATAAACAACGCTGTTCAATGTCCATTCAAAGTAAATGTATCGTTTGAAAGTATTGGTGAGAGATTCTTGTATGGCTTTAACCCTTTCAAAAGAATATCTGCAATAGAACAACTACATCTATATACAATACAATTCAAAGGAAAGTGTAATCATTGAGTATGGTTGAAAACATTGTAGCAAAAGGAAAACATTGTCGTTACTTCTTTCGAACGCCGGCTGATCCATCTACGTCGAGAACCCTTGTATCGCTTTAAACATTCCAAAAAATCAAAATATCTTCAGCAGACAAATTTGAAAAAAGTCCATTGATATAGCATATCAAAAAAAAGATGGTCTTGAGGTAAACCATTTGGTATGGTTGAAGACATTGAATCAAAGGAGAGACATTTTCAGTATTTTGTTTAAACGTCGGCTTCTTCATCTTACGTCGAATGCGTTTGCAAATAGGATGTGACAGACGTTCTAGCGCTCTCCAGATGGCAGACGCAGACCTTTCATAAAGTCGCCTATTGCAGAGGTATCGAACATGAATTTGTTCAACTTTATTTAACAATTAAGCTATCTTTTATGGAGATTTTTCAGCTTTTCGTCACCATGTTTTAAAGTCGGTCTACTGTAGATTTACCATATGTGGGAAAGGGTTAATCGAGTTTATCCGCAGTCTCACCACGCTTCTTCTTCCGCTTAAATAGTATATAGACATACACAAGCATCATCTGGTAAAAGGTCTAGGAGGATACCTCCCCCTAGATCTGCGCCATATATTGCAAATGTTCATATTGCTAAACCGAGTGATGTATAAGACCCCAACTCGCCAACTCAAATATCATATGAAACAATGAGATATGATGGAAAGATTTAATTTTTTTTATGTAGTTACCAAAAGTCCAAATCCTTTTTACTGGTCAATAACAGATGGGCAAATGATTGGGCACATCCGCAAACAATGACATCTGAAAACATCTGAATAAGCAAGATCTTCTTTAACTAAACGTTTTTTTCAACTCTGTCCAGTAATTAGATCATACTTCCAATGTTACAGATTGTGCTATATCTTCTATATATGTATTTGCTTGAGTGGAAAAGGGTTCATACTAGATACATACTACTGTGGGAAAAAGTAAAAAATGATGTTTGTATCCAGGACATCGTGTTGTGAAGCGGTAGAGGGTCGCTATAGGGCGCGGTTTCTTAAAATGTGTCATCAAACTCCAAAAGGCTCACAATACGTTCACTGGAAATACCTTGCCTTCCTTGATTGACGACGCCGAAAGTGTATTAATAGCAGCTAAAGTAACAGCCATCTAAAAGCCTGGCTGATGTTCCTATATCCCATCGTTGGACGGGTCCCATCGATAACCGTGACGGCACCCGCCCCTTGTAAAAAGTAACTAGCAGCACAGAAATATTAACACGCCAGATGGAGGTCAAGAACAGCTATGTAAGAGTACGGGGATATTGAGTTTCTAACGGAAAAGTGTCTAAAACTTGCAGATAGATAAAAGGACACCAATTCGAAAAAGACACGCGAGAAATCTGAAGAAAGATAGAAGTGTCGGAGACAGCTCTTATTTTGGTGACATACGTAGTATAGTTTCTTGTGAATAACATCCATGTACATCGCGATCAAAAACAAAATTAAGGTTAATCTGAACTTAGCTTTAAGAAGTGCAGTTCTGACTACGGACAGTTAGTCTATTTAAGTAGCCAATAATACAATCAATAGTTCAAAGGTTACAAGAACATGAGAGCCGGTACATGAAACAAGTAACAATACCACTTAAAATATGCAGAAGAGAGAGAGATGAGAGAGAGATAGATGAAGAGAGAGACGAAGAGATAGAGAGAGAGAGAGAGAGAGACGAGAGAGAGAGAGAGAGAGAGATGAGAGAGAGAGAGAAGGGAGATATCAAGATGGCGTATCATATACAGATAGATAGATAAAGCGGCAACAAATAGAAGTAATGATGTGGCGTCTGTGAAATGTAGGAGCATAGTAATAACTGTCAGAACCAGTACGTAGAAAGGCGGAGACTTTGCCAAATTTAGCAGTAAATGAGCAATTCGCCTGCAAATAGTTTGCGGAATTATTTAGAAGAGGCCCAAAAGGCATATTGGAACGCACAGATGAATTGTATTTCTGCACAGAACAGTGTATTGAATTATCCTGATATACGCAATGCATTAACTATTTAATAGTTTATCCGACCAGTCAGTATCAGAATAAAACTGTTTTTCACTATTGTTTTTGACGACCAAAAGAAGTTAGAGTGAAAGATGAAGGGCACTACGTAGACGCTGGCCACGGAAAGGGTCAGGGACAAGTGCAAAACTGTCTGGTTAACAAGCAGCAGAAGTGCATGATGCGGACCCTGGGGAATTTTACTAGAGGGTGGCAAATACGCAGGACAGTACCAAGATAAACTCACACATATACTGAAAATTACATCAATATGGCTAAAGAAAGCCTCAATTAGAAGGAGCATCCAAACGCAGGTGAAATATTGAACCATGATGTGGTACAATTAGAAGATGTATTCTAGCTACAACAGCTTTGAGTTGTCATGCATCGACTGCTGATCGGGCAGTAAGCCATGACACGTCTACTAATCAAAGCACAGAAGGACTGACGGCCTGGGGGCTGCAGGAAGGTTGGAGAAGAAAGGAAAATGTGAAAGAAAATAACAATTGCAGCTTATATTTATGTATTTATTGTTAAGAAGTTAACAGATCATATCAAAATTGTAGATATTATGTAATTGGCAATCGGAAAGCAGGAGGACCATGTTGGCCCTATATCGCTCACCTGAGTGCAAGATCTCACAAGTATACACATTAACATTTTTAGACGCACGGACCCTCAAGCCCCCAGGTGAATCCGCCACTGAATTTTTCACGCGATCCGTTCCACTTCGCGAATGTTAATAAGCTATCATAGTTGAGCTCTTGACGCATTAATTTATAAAGCATTTGTTAAGCTTACATTGGAGTACTCGCGCCTTAAGTTTTTCGCTGAGAATTTAACCTTTTAAATGCAGTTTTGTTGAATCCATGATGAATAATTTTTCTCGCGCAGTCTCACCCTAAAATGCGTAGTTCGGTGCTAACAGCAATTGGCAATTTTTATCATAGCGTATATACAATATAGAGAGACATTTTGAGTATTTTAACGAGGTATTGTGTGTTTTTCCGCGTTCCCTGGGTAATTTACCAGTTATACCGGAATAATTTATCTTGACATCGACTTTTGATTGTTTGATGTTTTACGCCACTTTCAACATTTTGTTCAGTTATATCACGGTATTTCATGGATAAGTTATTAGTACTACTGGTCCATTTATCCTGATACCAGCCAGACAGTCGTAGTGCTTACCCCGCAAACCTGAGCACCAAGGAGAGCAGCCATTAATACCATGTTTAAAGTCTTTGGTATGACCCGGCCGAAGATCGAACCCATGACCTCCCGCACCGAGGCAATCTTGACATGGACGATAAGTCGTTATGCTATTCCCGCAATTTTATCACAGAGGAGGAAGCCATTACTACCATTTTAAAAATATTTCGTACGACCCGACTGGGGATCGAACCTACGACCTCCCGCACCAAGACAGACGATCTACCACTTCAACGACGAGGTAATCTTGACATGGACGATTAGTCATTATGCTATCCGCGTAATTGTATCGCCGAGGAGGAAGCCATTACTAACATTTTTAAAATATTTAGTACGACCCGACTGGGGGTCGAACCATGGACTCCCGCTTATCAATGAATTATATTCTAAGCCATTTTAAGTTATCTAACTCTTTTGCTGCCAAAGGTAATTTAAGGCTTTTACAAACAATGTAGATTCCATTGAGATAACTCGAGCTGTCTTTCCTGAAATCTACATTGTTTGTAACTTAGACATTCAATTTTACCAAATTTCCAATTATCAACATGGATGAGTCGACTTTGTGAAATATCAGCAGTGAACGAGTTAAGCAACATTTTGTTGTCAGAATATGATCAATTTAACATGTATGCGGACTCCTGTGCCACTCAGTAAGGTCAGTTCGTAAATGACAGGTTTTCCAAAGTGAAAACTTCCAAGAAATCAGACAATATTTCCTTTTCACCTGGTATAAATCTTATACTAATATTACTAGTTTTTACAGTTTACTAAAATCTAATAACCCTTTGCTAATCAGAAAATTAGCACACTATGTGTACATGCTGTTGAAAGAGTTTTAGTTTCAGGGACATTTCTCAGAATGTAATTGATGTAAAAATATCATGTTATGTATTATGGGCCGGTGGCATAAGTACTTTTAAATAAATATTTGTCACTGTCATTGTCATTGTCATCTAATTTTAATAATAGTTCTTAATACCTGGCTGTTGCCTGGCTAAAAAGACTGGAACAGTAAGTAAAAAATGTGTTCGGCAATTGTTATCAATGCATGGGTCTTGGGTTCGGTTCTAAAACGTCGATAACGGCGGCAAATCAATCATTTAGGACAACGATTTCACCAAATTCAGAAATGAGTGTCCCTTATGTGCCTTATTTAGGATCAATGCTATAGGAAGAGAAAACCATGCAACCGGTCTTCAGGCGCTGTAAGACTGCGTAACCAGCAATGCATACAATGCACTAGTAAGTGTACAGGGCAGTTAAAAAGAAATATAAATTCATGAATTTACTTTGAATGTAAAAGGGGCTGCAATCAGCCCAATTGCAATAACATTGAACGCTTTGGAAGGAAATAGTTCAGTTGTAATGGTGTTCTGTTCCGGGGAAAATGGTTTGATTGATTGGAGGTTTAACTCCTTTTTCTACAATCTTTCATCTATGTCACGGCGGCAAGTTCACCTACCCAAATGTTTCCTTGTTGGATTCGGTTAGCAAACGCCCGAATGCGCGAAGGGTTCGGACACTCTGAATACAACCCTGCCGACACGCTATCGGGGCGCGGACGCTCTTAATATTACAAAGAGACGACGCAATAGCAGTTTACAACAAAATCGCTTGGCAAAGGCAAGATAAGAAGTACATGTACAAAGGAAATAACTTGAATGAAAAATAACCTGAAAATGGAAGCGGTATTTTCCCTTTCAAAAGTAAGGACCTGTATGTACGGTGATTTATGCCGATTTTAACAATTTGACAGTAATATCACAGCGAGTTCCTGGGTTTGTCACTAGTTCGACTGGCCCTTCTATCGTGACATCAGCGAGTCAGTCGAAATGATAACCGCACAAGCATGATGGACATAGCGTTCATAGGAATAAACAGCGTGTTTTACTTTGTCTTTGGATACTTTGCATTGTCAACTTTCGGGGAATCCGGTGTCTCGAAAGCTCATATAGTTATATAGGGAAAAAACAGCTCGGTTAAATAGCTCCTACAAATTAGTTAATGAATGGCTCTTTTCATTTCAAACGAATACGGAAGGAAAACATTTGTTCTTTAAGATGATATTACTAATATGATTCAATTATTTTTACATTTTATTCCTTTTTTAGGCTTGTGTTGGTCACCCAAAGTGACATTGTAATATTGAAATAAGAAGGCGCTAAACATTATTCTGCTTTATTAAGGTATAATACTTTTCTTAGATAAGCGGACGAGTTTGACAACATCATTACGAATATGTCGGAATTTAGACCAGTGATAATCGGAATTGTTTTTGTGGGGGCTTTTCTATATGCTCATTTTCTCTATCTTATTCTACGTTTAATATTACAATTTGTCCAGGACGGTTCAGTTGGTTTATCAGTGATGCCTTTTGATGGCATATATTCACAATATACATGATTCATTAATGGTGTTTGTTATGTTTGAACAGTATGTATCTACATTGTTCGATATTAAAGCATTCCAGTCTACCGAAGTTAGTTTATTTTTAAGAGATTAACATCATTACATTTCCATATTCGATGAATGGGAAGTGAATGTTCTTTTTTATTATTGTCTAATTTGGTCAGTTATGACCCACAAGAATTCTTCGATATTTATTAAAATGTCCCTTTCAAACAGCCAGACGATGTCATTCACTTCACCCTTCTTCGAACCCCCTTGGTTGGTCGATACGATCTACTGCAATACATAAATGATATTTGATGCCACCATAAAAGTGTTTTATGTTGTGTAGGGCATCAAGTGTTTAACAATTGATAAGTAGAACAATTTAACTCCCCGTTTAAAAACAATCAAGTGCACCTGTCTTGTTTACATATGTAAACCAATTAAAATAAGCTGCTATCACGTGGCCTGGATGGGCCAATCGGTTGAGTCTGATTCACTCTATTATTAGAAATTAGATCTACAAAATTATTTATCAATCACTGCAAACTATTTTAATTCAGCCTCCTCCCATCCTCCCCCACCAGGTGCTATTTTTTCTTGTAATAGGCATTAGATATTGTTTCATACTGTAAAGTGTATACTGTATAAGTTTGTCATATTTCTTCAAAAGGTAAAAGCTGTCATATTGCTTTTTTCATACTGAATAGTTTTCCCTTTCTCCGCCCAGAATGGGAAGTGAATGTTCTTTTTATTATTGACTTAATGGGTCAGTTATGACTAGTGAGCATAATGATACAAAGGCCCGACGTTAGTGGCTAGATAATTCATAAATATGATATTGGTAATATAATGTAAATATTTCATTGTAAGAGGACGTTAATGCAGACTAGATCAAACAGACAGAGCATTGACAGTATAGCATCTGAAATGTCTTTGTTTTTGCTAAACGAGCCTGTTAAAGCAGTTTAACTAATACCTATATGTAGGTTTTGGGCTGAGCATTTTATGGATATAAGAATGAACAACGTCATTTGAACATGATATTCCAAAAAAAAACATTTGAAATGACTCATACAAGAATAAGAGCAGAGTTAATGTACTTGAATTCCCGTCTTGGTCTACTTCTATATTTACCAAAAACCAGTCATACATGAATATAATAACAGGATATATCAAAATTTTACATGACATACATATGTTTAACCGCGCTTATTTTTTATCTTAACTTCAGAAATATTTTGTTTGATGTCGGACATATTAAATTCTATAAATCCAATAGAACTAAGTCCAGCATATCTATTTATAGATCCAGGTAACATAATTGCCTTAAATAGAACATGACGGCACGAAATTTATTGAATAATTCCAAACCGTCTATTTATAGATCCTTGTTGTAACGACGAAAAATATCAACTGTAATTTACGTTTTACCTTTGTAATCAATATTTTGCTAAACAGGACATGTCCGCTTCTTAAAACCAACACAATCATTGCTTGAATCGCTTGTAACAAACATGAGTTCGTTTAAATGGATTTCATTTAAAATGTTGTGGCGGTGAATGACAAGTTTCTATTTTAAACCGGAAAACGATTGAAGGTAAGACATTTTACATAAACCATGATATCGACAAGATTTATATAAAACTAAAAAGGTTTTATATATGAGGGGTCCTCTACGAAAATGAGCCGTAAGGTATTTGCGACCAGTGTATATCGAAAACAATCATCGCATCTGCGCAGTCTGACCTGTCTCTGGGCTGAGTGGAAAATATATTGTGTACAATACTGTTGTGAGAAAACCAGAACATATTTGAGTAGGTGAACTGGCCGCCATGATATGACTGAAAACGACGTTATGGACCCCTATTCAATCTATCAATTAATCAATCAATCAATCAATCACTGATCTGTCTCTGCCCTGCTCACCAATTAGTGACGGTTTCAGGCAGTAGATATTTGGTTCCTCAACCTGGTCGTGCAGGCAGGTATTACAGGTGTAACGATTAAGTAAATGTTGTGTTAACTTGAGCACCGATCACATCATTAGACTTGTCTTTATTTTATGACTCTGATATATTTTAACGATGTGTCACTTATATGACGATTTTTGAAGAAAGCATTCACGAATACGTGTAGAAAAACGTGTAAAATCTTTAATTTTGTAAGAATCGGGCATATTTAGAATTTACCTATGGTTACGGTTCAACGTTGTATTCTCAAAAACAGGCATCGGATCTCTGCTCTTAAATATGAGACGGTCTAGCCCTTTTTTTTTCAAATGTCACTTGACAGCCTGTTTATTTTTTCATCATACATTATTTACATAGGTAACACAATTAACAAATAACTGTTAACATTTTTCAAGAAAAAGAAAACTAAGGATATTTTCAATAAACTATGTTTCGAGGGAATCAAATTAAAACAAAAGTACTGCTGCTGCAGAGTTTAAAATTCGTTTACTTCATGTGAAAGTATAAAGATCTACTATCATATCATTCTCACTTTATTATCACTTTAGTACATAACGAAAACAAAAAACGCTAGAATGAGGAAGTGATCGAGTGTGATAGATTTCGCAATGTATAAGATAAGATAAGAAAATTGTTTATTAACGTTTCGAGGTCGTTTACACCAGGTGAAAGGTATAAAGATAGATTTCGCAATGTATATGCGCATGCGTTCGTTCGAATGTTTGAGTATTTGTTTGTTTGTTATGAGTAAGTTTTATGTGGGTTTTAACGTTAAGCCCCAATGTTAATTAAACTTGAAAACTTATGATTAAATAGTGTCGTGGAGAATTGTAAGCATTGCCGGTTCGAGCCCTAACAGCATAGCCGGTAACAGCGATGGCTATCAATCAAAGGGTCGTTTGTTCGAACCCCGGCTCGGCCATTAATTCTTTCCGGTGATTCAGAAAAGTTGTTGTGAATAGCGTCAATCGACTCCAACCAACAGACGTAAAGCTTTATGAGGGAAGGTAGCCAGTTGTCACTGGGAGTAATGCTGTGTTGAGTACTGGTGAGCGAGAAGCCAGGAAAATAACGTTTGCAGCAGAAGATATATGAAAACAGTGTGACAAATTGAGAAATTGCTCATAATGAACAATTACTCCATTTGCCAAATGTTTTGAACTCTATTCAATCATTATACATTCTTTTATAGAGATCATTTTAGTTTTGCCAAGATGTTTTCAAAGTCGTCTGCTGAAAATTTGTTGTATGTGGGAAAGGGTTAATATAAGAGAAAACATGTTATATAAGTGTCTCTCGGCAGTGTATATAAAGAAAAACAGCAGTGATCCGCGCACAGTCTGATCTATCTCTGCTCTATCAACCAATTAGTCAACTATACCGTTGAAAAGAACTTCTTTTAGGCAGTATTCATTTTGGTTCCTTAGCATGGGCGGCACATGCCAGGTATTTCAGTTATGATGATTAACATAAGCTTGCTGCTTTTCCTGGAGCACGGCTCATATCATAACCTGAAATACCTGCATGTGCGCCCATGCTAAGGAACCAAATGAATACTGACCCTAAAGAAGTTCTCTATTCAACTGTATATGACTAATTGGTGAGTAGAGCAGAGATAAGAATCCAGACAGCGCCGGATGCACTGCTGTTTTCTTTATATACACTGCCGAGAGAGACAACTTATATAACATGTTTTCTCTTATATAACCCTTTCCCACATACAACAAATTTTCAGCAGACGACTTTGAAAACATCTTGCAAACTAAAATGATCTCTATAAACAGAAAGTATAATGATTGAAAAGAGTTCAAAAACATTTTGGCAAATGGTAGTAATTGTTCATTATGAGCAATTCTCAATTAGTCACACTGTTTTCAAATATCTTCTGCTGCAAACGTTATTTTCCTGGCTTTCTCTCACCAGTACTCAACAACCGCATTACTCCCAGACAACTGGCTACCTATCCCTCATAAAGCTTTTAAGTCTGTTGGTTGGAGTCGATTGACGCTATTCACAACAACTTTTCTGAATCACCGAAAGAATAATGGCCCGAGCCGGGGTTTCGAACAAACGACCCTTTGATTTGTAGCCATCGCTGTTACCGGCTATGCTGTTAGGCTCGAACCGCAATGCTTCCAATTCTCCACGGACACTATTTAATCAATAAGCTTTTCAAGTTTAATTAACATTGGGCTTAACGTTAAAACCACATAAAACTTACTCATAACCAAACAAACAAATACTCAAACACTTCGAACGAAACGCAAGCGCATATACATTGCGAAATCTATCTTTATACCTTTCACCTGGTAGTAAACGACCTCGAAACGTTAATAAACAATTATCTTATCTTATCTTATACATTGCGAAATCTATCACACTCGATCACTTCCTCATTCTAGCGTATTTTTTTGTTTTCGTTATGTCACTAGAGTGATAATAAAGTGAGAATGATATGATAGTAGATCTGTATACCTTTCACATGAAGTAAACCGAATTTTAAACTCTCGCAGCAGCAGTACTTTTGTTTAATTTGATTCCCTCGAAACATAGTTTATTGGAAAATATCCTTAGTTTTCTTCTTTCCTTTGAAAAATGTTAACAGTTATTGTTAATTGTGTTACTCATGTAAATAATGTATGATGAAAAAATAACAGGCTGTCAAGTGACATTTGAAAAAAAAAGGGCTAGAAACCGTCTCATATTTTAAGAGCAGAGATCCCGATGCCTGTTTTTGAGAATACAACGTTGAACCGTAACCATAGGTTAAATTCTAAATATGCCCGATTCTTACAAAATTAAAGATTTTACACGTTTTTCTACACGTATTCGTGAATGCTTTCTTCAAAAATCGTCATATAAGTGACACATCGTTAAAATATATCAGAGTCATAAAATAAAGACAAGTCTAATGATGTGATCGGTGCTCAAGTTAACACAACATTACTTAATCGTTACACCTGTAATACCTGCCTGCACGACCAGGTTGAGGAACCAAATATCTACTGCCTGAAACCGTCACTAATTGGTGAGCAGGGCAGAGACAGATCAGTGATTGATTGATTGATTGATTAATGATAGAGTGAATAGGGTCCATAACGATCGTTTTCAGTCATATCATGGCGGCCAGTTCACCTACTCAAATATGTTCTGGTTTTCTCACAACAGTATTGTACACAATATATTTTCCACTCAGCCCCAGAGACAGGTCAGACTGCGCAGATGCGATGATTGTTTTCGACTATACACTGGTCGCGCAAAACCTTACGGCTCATTTTCGTAGAGGACCCCTCATATATAAAACTTTTTAGTTTTATATAAATCTTGTCGATATCATGGTTTATGTAAAATGTCTTACCTTCAATCGTTTTTCCGGTTTAAAATAGAAACTTGTCATTCACCGCCACAACATTTAAATGAAATCCATTTAACGAACTCATGTTTGTTACAAGCGATTCAAGCAATGATCTGTGGTTGGTTTAAGAAGCGGACATGTCCTGTTTAGCAAAATATTGATTACAAAGGTAAAACGTAAATTACAGTTGATATTTTTTCGTCGTTACAACAAGGATCTATAAATAGACGGTTTGGAATTATTCAATAAAATTTCGTGCCGTTCAATGTTCTATTTAAAGGCAATTATGTTACCTGGATCTATAAATAGATATGCTGGACTTAGTTCTATTGGATTTATAGAATTTAATATGTCCGACATCAAACAAAATATTTCTGAAGTTAAGATAAAAAAATAAGCGCGGTTAAACCTATGTATGTCATGTAAAATTTTGATATATCCTGTTATATTCATGTATGACTGGTTTTTGGAAAATATAGAAGTAGACCCAAGACGGAATTCAAGTACATTAACTCTGCTCTATTTTCTTGTATGAGTCATTTCAAATGTTTTTTTTTATGAATATCATGTTCAAATGACGTTGTTCATTCTTATATCCATAAAATGCTCAGCCCAAAACCTACGATATAGGTATTAGTTAAACTGCTTTAAACAGGCTCGTTTAGCAAAAACAAAGACATTTCAGATGCTATATCTGTCAAGCTCTAGTCTGTTTGATCTAGTCTGCATTAACGTCCTCTTAACAATGAAATATTTTACATTATAATTACAATATCATATTTATGAATTATCTAGCCACTAACGTCGGGCCTTTGTATCATTATGCTCACTAGTCATAACTGACCCATTAAGTCAATAATAAAAAGAACATTCACTTCCCATTCTGGGCGGAGAAAGGGAAAACTATTCAAGTATGAAAAAAGCAAATATGAAGCTTTACCTTATTGAAGAATATGACAAACTTATACAGTATACACTTTACAGTATGAAACAATATCTAATGCCCTATTACAAGAAAAAAAATAAGCACCTGGTGGGGGAGAGATGGGGAGGAGGCTGAATTAAATAGTTTGCAGTTGATGATAAATAATTTTGTAGATCCTAATTCTAATAAATAGAGGAATCAGACTCAACCGATTGGCCCATCCAGGCAACGTGGATAGCAGCTTATTTTAATTGGTTTACATATGTAAACAAGACAGGTGCATTTGACTTGTTTTTAACGGGAGTGTTAAATTGTTCTACTTATCAATTGTTAAACACTTGATGCAACCTAACACAACATAAAACACTTAATGTAGGCATCTAATATCATTTATGTATTGCAGTAGATCGTATCGACCAACCCAAGGGGGTTCGAAGAAGGGTGAAGTGACTATGACATCGTCTGGCTGTTTGAAAGGGAACATTTTAATAAATATCGAAGAAATTCTTGTGGGTCATAACTGACCAAATTAGACAATAATAAAAAAGAACATTCACTTCCCCATTCATCGAATATCGGAAATGTAATGATGTTAATCTCTTAAAAAATAAACTAACTTCTGGCTAGACTGGAATGCTTTAATACTCGAAACAATGTAAGATACATACTGTTCAAACATAACAAACACCATTAAATGAATCATGTATAATGTGAATATATGCCATCAAAGGCATCACTGACTAAACCAACTGAAACCGTCCTGGACAAATTGTAATATTAAACGTAGAATAAGATAGAGAAAATGAGCTCATATAGAAAAGCCCCCCACAAAAACAATTCCGATTATCACTGGTCTAAATTCCGACATATTCGTAATGATGTTGTCAAACTCGATCCCGCTTATCTAAGAAAAGTAATTATACCTTAATAAAAGCAGAAATAATGTTTAGCGCCTTCTTATTTCAATATTACAATGTCACTTTGGGTGACCCAACACAAGCCTAAAAAAAGGAATAAAATGTAAAAAATAATTGAATCATATTAGTAATATCATCTTAAAGAACAAATGTTTTCCTTCCGTATTCGTTTTGAAATGAAAAGAGCCATTCATTAACTAATTTGTAGGAGCTATTTAACCGAGCTGTTTTTTCCCTATATAACTATATGAGCTTTCGAGACACCCGGAATTCCCCCGAGAAGTTGACAATGCAAAGTATCCAAAGACAAGTAAAACACGCTGTTTAATTCCTATGAACCGCTATGTTCCACTCATGCTTGTGCGGTTATCATTTCGACTGACTCGTCTGATGTCACGATAGAAAGGGCTCAGTCGAACTAGTGAACCAAACCCAGTGAACTCGCTAGTGATATTAACTGGTCAAAATGTTATAAATCGGCAATAAATCACCTCGGTACATACAAGGTCTCTTAACTTTTGAAAGGGAAATACCGCTTCCATTTTCAGGTTATTTTTCATTCAAGTTAATTCCTTCTGCTACATGTACTTCTTAATCTTGCCTTTTGCCAAGCGATTTTGTTGTAAACTGCTATTGCGTCGTCTCTTTGTAATATTAAGAGCGTACCCGCGCCCCCGATAGCGTTGTCGGCAGGGTCTGTATTCAGAGTGTCCGAACCCTCTCGCGCATTCGGGCGTTTGCTAACCGAATCCAACAAGGGAAACAATATTGGGTAGTGTGAACTTTGCCCGCCCGTCGACATAGAAGAAAGATTGTAGAAAAAGGAGGTTAAACCTCCAATCAATCAAACCATTTTCCCCACCGGAAACAGAAACCACATTACAACTGAACTATTTTCCTTCCAAAGCTGTATCAATGTTATCTGCAATTGGGCTGAATTGCAGCCCCTTTTACATTCAAGTAAATTCATGAATTTATAATTTCTTCTTTAAATGCCCTGTACACTTACTAGTGCATTGTATGCAATTGCTGGTTACGCAAGTCTTACAGCGCCTCGAAGACCCGGTTGCGATGGTTTTCTCTTCCCTATAGCATTGATCCTAAATAAGGCACATAAGGGACACTCATTTCTGAATTTGGTGAAATCGTTGTCCCTAAATGATTGATTTGCCGCCGTTATCGGACGTTTTAGAACCCCGAACCCAAGACCCATGCATTGATAACAATTGCCGAACACATTTTTTACTTACTGTTCCAGTCTTTTTAAGCCAGGGCAAACAGCCAAGGTATTAAGAACTATTATTAAAAATTAGATGGACAAATGACAATGACAGTGACAAATATTTATTTAAAGTACTTATGCCACCGGCCCATAATACATAACATGATATTTTTACATCAATTACATTCTGAGAAATGTCCCTGAAAACTAAAACTCTTTCAACAGCATGTACACATAGTGTGCTAATTTTCCTGATTAGGCAAAGGGTTATTAGATTTTTAGTAAAACTGTTAAAAACTAGTAATATTAGTATAAGATTTATACCAGGTGAAAAAGGAAATAATTGTCTGATTTTCTTGGAAGTTTTCACGTTTGGAAAAACCTGTCATTTACGAAACTGACCTCTACTGAGTGGCACAGGAGTCCGACATACATGTTAAATTGATCCTATTATGACAACAAAATGTTGCTTAACTCGTTCACTGCTGATATTTCACAAAGTCGAACTCATCCATGTTGATAATTGGAAATTTGGTAAAATTGAATGGTCTAAGTTACAAACAATGTAGATTTCAGAAAGACAGCTCGAGTTATCTCAATGGAATCTACATTGTTTGTAAAAGCCTTAAAGTTACCTTTGGCAGCAAAAGAGTTAGATAACTTAAAATGGCTTAGAATATAATTCATTGATAAGCGGGAGTCCATGGTTCGAACCCCAGTCGGGTCCGTACTAAATATTTTAAAAATGTTAGTAATGGCTTCCTCCTCGGCGATACAATTACTGCGGATAGCCATAATGACTAATCGTCCATGTCAAGATTACCTCGTCGCTTGAAGTGGTAGATCGTCTGTCTTGGTGCGGGAAGGTCGTAGGTTCGATCCCCAGTCGGGTCGTACGAAATATCTTTTAAAATGGTAGTAATGGCCTTCCTCCTCTGTGATAAAATTGCAGGGAATAGCATAACGACTTATCGTCCATGTCAAGATTGCCTCGGTGCGGGAGAGGTCCATGGGTTCGATCTTCGGCCGGGTCATACCAAAGACTTTAAACAGTGGTATGTAATGGCTGCTCTCCTTGGTGCTCAGGTTTGCGGGTAAGCACTACGACTGTCTGGCTGGTATCAGGATAAATGGACCAGTAGTACTAATAACTTATCCATGAAATACCGTGATATAACTGAACAAAATGTTGAAAGTGGCGTTAAAACATCAAACAATCAAAAGTCGATGTCAAGATAAATTATTCCGGTATAACTGGTAAATTACCCAGGGAACGCGGAAAAAACACACAAATACCTCGTTAAAATAGCTCAAAATGTCTCATCTATATTGTATATACGCTATGATAAAAATTGCCCAATTGCTGTTAGCACCGAAACTACGCATATTTAGGGTGAGACTGCGCAGAGAAAAATATTCATCATGGATTCAACAAAAAACTGCATTTAAAAGGTTAAAATTCTCAGCGAAAACACTTAAGGCGCGAGTACTCCAATGTAAGCTTAACAAAATGCTTTATAAATTAATGCGTCAAGAGCTCAACTATGATAGCTTATTAACATTCGCGAAGTGGAACGGATCGCGCGTGAAAAATTCAGTGGCGATTCACCTGGGGCTTGAGGGTCCGTGTGCGTCTAAAAAATGTTAATGTGTATACTTGTGATGATCTTGCACTCAGTGTGAGCGATATAGGGCCAACATGGTCTCCTGCTTTCCGATTGCCAATTACCATAATATCTACAATTTTGATATGATCTGTTAACTTCTTAACAATAAATACATAAATATAAGCTGCAATTGTTATTTTCTTTCACATTTTCCTTTCTTCTCCAACCTTCCTGCAGCCCCCAGGCCGTCAGTCCTTCTGTGCTTTGATTAGTAGACGTGTCATGGCTTACTGCCCGATCAGCAGTCGATGCATGAACAACTCAAAGCTGTTGTAGCTAGAATACCATCTTCTAATTGTACCACATCATGGTTCAATATTTCACCTGCGTTTGGATGCTCCTTCTAATTGAGGCTTTCTTTAGCCATATTGATGTAATTTTCAGTATATGTGGTGAAGTTTATCTTGGTACTGTCCTGCGTATTTGCCACCCTCTAGTAAAATTCCCCCAGGGTCCCGCATCATGCACTTCTGCTGCTTGTTAACCAGACAGTTTTGCACTTGTCCCTGACCCTTTCCCGTGGCCAGCGTCTACGTAGTGCCCTTCATCTTTCACTCTAACTTCTTTTGGTCGTCAAAAACAATAGTGAAAACAGTTTTATTCTGATACTGACTGGTCGGATAAACTATTAAATAGTTAATGCATTGCGTATATCAGGATAATTCAATACACTGTTCTGTGCAGAAATACAATTCATCTGTGCGTTCCAATATGCCTTTTGGGCCTCTTCTAAATAATTCCGCAAACTATTTGCAGGCGAATTGCTCATTTACTGCTAAATTTTGGCAAAGTCTCCGCCTTTCTACGTACTGGTTCTGACAGTTATTAACTATGCTCTACATTTCACAGACGCCACATACATTACTTCTATATGTTTCCGCTTTATCTATCTATCTGTATATGATACGCCATCTTGATCTCTCCCCTTCTCTCTCTCTCTCTCTCTCTCTCTCTCTCTCTCTCTCTCTCTCTCTCTCTCTCTCTCTCTCTCTCTCTCTCTCTCTCTCTCTCTCTCTCTCTCTCTGCATATTTTAAGTGGTATTGTTACTTGTTTCATGTACCGGCTCTCATGTTCTTGTAACCTTTGAACTATTGATTGTATTATTGGCTACTTAAAAGACTAACTGTCCGTAGTCAGAACTGCACTTCTTAAAGCTAAGTTCAGATTAACCTTAATTTTGTTTTTGATCGCGATGTACATGGATGTTATTCACAAGAAACTATACTACGTATGTCACCAAAATAAGAGCTGTCTCCGACACTTCTATCTTTCTTCAGATTTCTCGCTGTTCTTTTTCGAATTGTCCTTTTATCTATCTGCAAGTTTAGACACTTTTCCGTTAGAAACTCAATATCCCCGTACTCTTACATAGCTGTTCTTGACCTCCAGTCTGGCTGTTAATATTTCTGTGCTGCTAGTTACTTTTTACAAGGGCGGTGCCGTCACGGTTATCGATGGGACCCGTCCAACGATGGGATATAGGAACATCAGCCAGGCTTTTAGATGGCTGTTACTTTAGCTGCTATTAATACACTTCGGCGTCTTCAATCAAGGAAGGCAAGGTATTTCCAGTGAACGTATGTGAGCCTTTTGGAGTTTGATGACACATTTTAAGAAACCGCGCCCTAAGCGGACCCTCTACCGCTTCACAACACGATGTCCTGGATACAAACATCATTTTTTACTTTTCCCACAGTAGTATGTATCTAGTATGAACCCTTTTCCACTCAAGCAAATACATATATAGAAGATATAGCACAATCTGTAACATTGGAAGTATGATCTAATTACTGGACAGAGTTGAAAAAACGTTTAGTTAAAGAAGATCTTGCTTATTCAGATGTTTTCAGATGTCATTGTTTGCGGATGTGCCCAATCATTTGCCCATCTGTTATTGACCAGTAAAAAGGATTTGGACTTTTGGTAACTACATAAATCTTTCCATCATATCTCATTGTTTCATATGATATTTGAGTTGGCGAGTTGGGGTCTTATTACATCACCGGTTTAGCAATATGAACATTTGCAATATATTGGCGCAGATCTAGGGGGAGGTATCCTCCTAGACCTTTTACCAGATGATGCTTGTGTATGTCTATATACTATTTAAGCGGAAGAAGAAGCGTGGTGAGACTGCGGATAAACTCGATTAACCCTTTCCCACATATGGTAAATCTACAGTAGACGACTTTAAAACATGGTGACGAAAAGCTGAAAAATCTCCATAAAAGATAGCTTAATTGTTAAATAAAGTTGAACAAATTCATGTTCGATACCTCTGCAATAGGCGACTTTATGAAAGGTCTGCGTCTGCATCTGGGAGAGCGCTAGACGTCTGTCACATCCTATTTGCAAACGCATTTCGACGTAGATGAAGAAGCCGACGTTTAAACAAAATACTGAAAATGTTCTCCTTTTGATTCAATGTCTTCAACCATACCAAATGGTTTACCCTCAAGACATCTTTTTTTTTGATATTGCCTATATCAATGACTTTTTTCAAAATTGTCTGCTGAAGATATTTTGATTTTTTGGAATGTTTAAAGCGATACAAGGGTTCTCGACGTAGATGGATCAGCCGGCGTTCGAAAGAAGTAACGACAATGTTTTCCTTTTGCTACAATGTTTTCAACCATACTCAATGATTACACTTTCCTTTGAATTGTATTGTATATAGATGTAGTTGTCTATTGCAGATATTCTTTTGAAAGGGTTAAAGCCATACAAGAATCTCTCACCAATACTTTCAAACGATACATTTATTTGAATGGACATTGAACAGCGTTGTTTATAGTAACAACTTCGTCTTTTTGTGAAATGCGTTCTATTTTACACTCTTGTTGTTGTAACTTTTAGGTTCTTCTATCGGTTGTACGGCGTTAGCGTTCGTAAGTTTTAGAAAAGTTAGAACAGAGATATCGAAAAGCAAGGTTCATAACGCGGTCAAAGGGAAGTAATTACGACTTGCTTCCTTGGCAATCAATTGTTCTCCGTCGTAAACGGCTTTTCACTGTATTGACACATCACGAGCCAATATGAAATAATATTTAAACAGGTGCCTACGTTATTGGGTTTTGTGGGAACGGTCCGTTCCTCATAATGCTATGATGGTCGCCTATGGATACGTGATCTGCTTCTCGTTGACCGAGACACAGTCAGGATGGAAGTACTGATGATCCAGGAGAAATCCCCACATCTGGTCCAACTCGGACATGGTGTACTGAAAAAGGCATCGAGTTTTACTGATTAATGAAAAAGGTGTGAGTGCCCAGGATCTAACGATGTTAGGGCTAAATGCATAGATCTGCGTTCTGTTAGTCTTAAAAGATTCACACAGTTTTACAAAATGAACTGTTTCCCTTTGAACGAGACACAGTCAGAATACAAGTACCTATGATCCGAGAGAAATATGGTCCCACTCGGACATGATGTACGGACATAGACAGTGCAATGCAGTGCAGTGCGTACACGAGTTTTATCGAATGATTCTGATTAATGAGAAAGGTGCGAGTTTGGGGCTCAATGCACAGATCTGCGTTCCTTAAGTCTTAAAATACTCACACAATGTCACATGATCACTCGCTGTTTCGTACATGTAATTCAGTCCTAGATGAATTATTAATCTAAACAACACATAACAATAGAGTCGGATTAGTGTTTCTCCAATTTATCTTTATATTAACTCGTTACTGAGAGCACAGGAGCCTATTTTCATAATGCTTTCGTATGAGAACATTTGGAAAATCCCACACAGGATTGTGTTTCTATTAATAGCATCTCTATATGATTCATATACTATAATAATAATGACCTTACTATACTTTATGAACCATATAGGGAGACTATTTATAGTAACACGGTCAAGTGTTGGATTTTCCAAGATTTCACAAACGAAAACTATACCGTCATTATTATGATTGTATATTAACCATATAGCGAGATATATTTTGTAGTAGCATAACACGGTCTTGTGTGCACCTTTTCCAAATGTTCTCAAACGAAAATTCAGACGCCTGTGTTGAGACTCATTAAGACCCGAAATGGTTAGAAGCTGTTCATTGTGCGACCCCGTGCATCAGCATAGTCTCACTAGACCCGTTACATTTCGCCTACTTGCAATGCTATCAAAGTTGTAACTGCTGACAAAATACAAATCCCGGAAGGTGTTACTGTAGTCCTACTAGATTTAACCCATGCAAACCCTGTTGCTATACTTAAATGGGAAAATATACCAAGACTTTTTGCCTGTTAAGGCACACACGTAATGTTGGCGAATGTGTCGATAAAACATAAATTTGGACACTGAAGATCGATCATTTTCAATTCATTTTAAAAACAATTTTTGTTAAGGAATCATATTGCGTGCATCAGTTTCTTCTTCATAGAATCTATTGTGAAAATCATTTACGGCGATACAGATTCTACCTATATTCGAGTGCAGTGGACCGAAACATTAATTAAGTAATTAATTTTACAAAAGTCGAAACAAAATTTGATATAGGCAATTTAGTAATAACATTTGATTAAATGGAAAACGGTAGATCAGTTGTGTAAGGGTTCCGATGTCAAATCCAATTGTTAGCCTGCCCAACATTTGAGGTTTTCATATAATTTAGGGACGACTATTAAATGTATTAGTTAAAGATTCAGGAAGTTAACATCAAACGCGATTACTAAAATCTGCACTGTTAACATATTACCTACATGAACTTGTTAAAAGGTTCTGTCAACGTGTGGAGATCTTAACAAGACGGAGCAGATGTGCTGGCTGATCTAAACATAGTGTAACAGAATCCTAACTTAGAATAAAGTCACCACATCATTGCGAAGCAGTTATATAAGATGCCTTGCCTTAATTAGGCTTGTTCATAGTACTAATTATTTCTAGCAAGTGCCATTTAGCAGCATTGTGAATCGGTCTAATCCTCCAGGATTTTAGAAAACACTCCATTGCTTGTTGTATTTTATTTTCCTGTGTGTATATCCATCCTAACAAATTGTAGGCTGTTTCAAGATGTCCAAGGTGTTCAACTCTCGTTATTATATGAATTAAGTTGTCGATAGCACCTTGTTTACAGACGGGCTTGTTTGTTTTTGAATATAGAACATACTGAAGGAAGTACAGGTAAACTTTAGAATCCACAACAATCCAATCAAACCACGCATACCTCGCTTCATCTCTAGATCCAGCTGGTGTATTGACCGAACGATACATCTCGTAGTGTAATGCTGGAGGGACAAGGTTTGCTTCGTGAGGTAGAAATGTTAAACATCCAGAGGTACAGGTGCTCGAGTACTCCTTGTTTTCAATACGTTGTGACCTCAATATTCGTACTTGTTCATAGGTTTCTTCATTCAAATACATTTTTCGAATTGAATGGCTGCCACACACTGAAACAACATGTGATTTTAAAGACGTTTCACATTTAAGAAGAATCCTCTCACAAATATCATGCCTTTCACTCTGTAGACAATATGTTGCGACTATTATATTTGAGGAAATAACGTCACAGTCTTTACTTTCTTCTATGTAATACTCAAACTTGCTAAACAACATCCTTAGTCGATCCACGTTTCTGGTGGCCAACATGATGCTGGCGATACATTGTGCTATTTGAAGGCGTAAGTATGGAATAAAGGAGCATATTGCTGATCTTGTCTCTTCTTCAGTATGATCTTCTACACAAGCGGTATTCATAAAATAGGTTTCAATTGAGAGTAATTCTAAAATAGCTTGATTAGCTGATATACTTCTACACAACATACGAAATTGATACGCGCGTACTTTTAACATACGACTAAACTCTAGGTATTGTTCTAGTGATTGTTTATATATTGGTTTTCGTTGAACTCTCATTATACTTGGTCCACGCCCGAACAATACAACGTGCAACACCTCCCCGATGTTATCACATGTCAGTGACCATAGAAAGCTACACCAGTGTTCTAGCATGTCCTCTAAGACATCCTGTACCTGTCTAAGAGTTCTGTACCCAAGCCTATCAAACATGTTCTCATCCGGAACAAAATAATTTGAGCAGCGATTCTCGTTAACCCAGTGCAATAATATTTGAATACAAAAACGTATACATTCTAAAAGGTTTTCACGTCTCCAGAATACACAGGGTGTTCTTTCAATTGCATATAATACACATGTTTTGCAGTGATAAGAAGAAATAGATTTAGGAGCACGATTGTTTATAATATCTTTCTTTATTATCTTAAGAAAAACATAACATTTGTGCTGTGTAGAGTTAAGACTAGCCATGAGTTCACGTTCCTGGAGTGAAAATGAAATTCTCCATTCAATTAAATCATTTTGACTTGATGGATGTTTTATTCCCACGAAGAAACATCCGGATTCTTTCAATATTTTTATTTGTGCTTCATTAAACCGGTCGCAACTGACAACCCTTCTTATCCAGGATTTAGCACAGCTAGGGATGTACTGACATTTTAATGCGCAAACTATGTCTTGATCTATCATTCCTTCTACACCTGAATATGTCACAGCAGGACCATTTTGCTCTCGAAAATCATCATCACCATATTGATAGTGTTCTAAACAAATCCTTCCGTAGTAGTCAGGTCTTACCGTCTGATATGTCAGGATTGAATGTTCAATGTTATGGATTGTAGTGGAATGACGATTAATTGGAAATTTATCTATGACAAGTTGTAGTTTATAATAACCAGGTTTTGTGGTCTCATCTGTTAACATGAGAAATGAGTGCCCTTGTTGTGGTGAATGAGAGATGCTGTCTACAACAGTTGAACTACAGCATAGTAGCACGTCTTCATCGAAGTGCAGTCCTGGTGTTGTTGTACCCTCACAGGAACTCCCCAAATTGTACTTTTTTATTGGTGTGTCACTCAATAAGCTTATATGGTTGAACAATATTTCATCTCCTATTGCAGTTCCTCTATAAGTGTCCCTATTCTCTTCAGAAGCGCCGATCCAATCTAGAATTTCATAAAGACGGAGTGACAAATTGCGATACTGGGCAGCCATCTTGTGGAACTATGAACTGGAAATAGAAACGACTTATACTGTATCATACTGAAAATATAAAACGTAAAGATTCCGAAACTACAAGGATGAGTTAATCAACTGTACCATATAAATGATCATGCTACATTTAAATCATTCGATAACTAACATTGACATTGACTAATCAGACCATTATAAACAAGAGCTGCGACAAGCAAACCTGGGGTATTAAGAAATATGCATGCAGTGAAGTATGTACACATGCCCTGTCTGGCCAGAGCCTCACATTTCTGCTTACATGTTATACATAATTATATTGCCTTGCGACATAATTATGAGTCGTGGCTAGCAATTTCTGCGTACTTTTAAGACTGGCAATGTTGTACATTCACATCCCCCTCCCCCTGTTTACACTAACAGTAGCCCTAGGTGTAGCGTACTATTCGTTTGACAAAGAAAGAGAATTGCAGTACCATTAGTTAGTATGTCAATTTACCTCTGCACGATTTTACAGCGAGTGAATGAGACCCTAAATCGCTAGACCGGGCTCAATCCCGTGTCCTTATAGATGAAACCATCACGGATATATAACGCCTGACTCATATATAGCATTTTGTATAGTCTAATTGCTATGTATAATACGTATACATATATCTATTATTATACTTTATAAGAAATTACACGAGTGAGATTTTAATCATTGTCAGGCAGACACACGCACAGCAGGTTGAACTAGAGTTCCTTCTGATCAACTAGTTATAGACTTATTACAACAATACAGGTTGGCATATGTTTATGATGTCCGTAAAGATGTACCGGTGCGTCTATTGCGAGAATACGCTTATGTACAGAAGCAAGAGGGCCAAGATGGCTTTGAAGGGATCACATAAGTCATGGTATAGTAGCAAATCCGTAACTGCTAATGTCATGGGAACTTTGACCAGGATTTTGAAAAAAGTGGACACTGTAAACAAAACAGCTTATCAGCCCAGGACCATTTGTAATCAGGCGTTATTATCAAGCTGCCGAAAGCCATTGGTAATAATGCTGGAGAAAAAGAGAAGGTAATAAGCCGCTGTCCCTGTCTGCCATGTATTTAAACTAAGCAATATGTCTTGAACAACTTAGGTAGAGGTTCGGTCACGCAAGTAACATTATTTTCGAAATTAGATCAGCAAATTCCGAGGGAGATTTACGTTTTTTCATTATATCCCCTTTCGGATGCCATCTGGAGGATATACTTTGCAACCAATTAAATATGGCTTGAACACACATTGTATAGTGTCACCAGAGACATATAAACATTATGTGTTTATATGTCTCCGGTGTCACTTAAATAACATTTCTACCTCAGTACGATGTTATCAGATAAACACTTTCAGAGAAGAAATTGTATCGTTTAAAATATTTTCCAGCCAACTTGTTCAACCACTTTTTTTTGTTAAAGAGTGTCACCGAAGTAAATATTTCTTAAACATAATATTGAAATCAGATAAGCATTTAAGAAGAGAAGAATACTTGAAGTAGATATTCTGACACCAGCGAGTCAATAGTAATGATAACCCGCAATCCCGAGCGCCAATGAAAGAACACCATTATTTCCCTTAATTAGTATGCCCCGGCCGAGAAACGAACCCACGACCTCCCGTACCTTAGGCGGACACTCTACCACTACACTACTGAGACGATCTTGGTAGAGGGCTACGGTTGTAAACCTTGTGCCAGTTTAATTGTTCTAATCGGACCAGAACTGTTGTACAAGAATATGATTAAACCTAATACTATATGCTTATATCGTATAAAAATGTCCCGCACCCTGGTGGCCATGTTTTTCAACGGATCGTAATCATTTATTCAGTCCCAGTAGAACCAGATTCTTTTTCAAATCTGGCAAGTAATTTTAGACAAAACGTTTTCTTTATGTTGCCTTAGCAACCATAGTTTAACATGGAGTTCTCAGAGGACCACATATGGAACATTTCCGTGAAGTTATTTTGATATAAAGTCATTTGCTTCAGGAAGGGAAGATGTAGAAAAACGTGAACGGAGGGACGACGCCGGATGGTGAGTGACCACTTTAGCTGGTGATACGTCTATCATTTGAGTGATTGTATAGTAAGTAGCACATGTAAAACTGTTAATGTTTGGGAATACCTGTATTTTAACAAGTACATGTCAAATCGTTCATAGTTATTCCAAGGCCCATACAGTGAAGTTACTCAAGCTAACATCTTTTTAGAACATTGTGTTAAGATGACAAATGATTCACAACGAGCAAAATGTATTTCTTGCACAATGTTTAAGCATTCACTTGTTATATACACCACCATATATATATAGGTTTCATACTTTATACGAATTATTACTAGTGGCAGGCAGACGGACGAACTCATTGGAGTGTACTTGTGGGGTTATTTCCTTTGATGTTTTGTTGTGGGGTGCACCCCACAAGTATGCAATTCATTCCGTAATTAACCCCGTTTTACGGAATGAATAACATTAATATGCAAATGAGATATCCGATATAAAAAATAGAAAAAATCTACTTATCTAAGTGTCTTTATAAGGGTGGTGGGTGGTGGGTGGGCTTTAAACACGCACCCTACAAGTACTCTCCCATGCGGACGGATAGACAGATAGTGGGTTAACCTTTTGTCAAGTCCGATGAAAATACTAAATAACTTTCATATCATCTTGAAGTCTGTAAAGATTAATGGCTGCTTCTAATTCGAGCACAGGCAGCAAGAAGATTTGCTATTTGGACATGGAGGTTCGTTATCATCCATATAACGATCATAAGGTAAGAATCAATGTAAAGGTATACAGTCATGTCAAACGTTTTGATATAGTCGTTTCATCGATAATAATAACTTATTTATTAATAAATAATCAACCACGGTGATTGTGTATTGGTCAGCATTGAAACCGGTCAGTAAGCGTTCGAATCCCAGTAGTTATAGGGAGGACTCTCAAGTAGTTAACGTCCTTGGTTGTGGGTGCCGTAATTATCGACCATAAATCAACGTGAGCATGTGACCCATCGTTGTAATCCACCAGAGTTATTATATACACAGAGGTCCAGATAAAGAGGGGTATTTCGCTCTTTTCCTCACAATTTCTCTCTTATTAACCAATTAATCCCTATGATGTGTGTACTCAAACGAATCATCTCACTGAGAATATTCTTTTGAGTACCGACAGCAAAGGTTTTAAGGGTCAAATAACGATTTTAGAACATGCAAAACTCCGCTTATCTACAGCTCTTAAGTAAAGACAAGTCGCTATGACCGTGCTCCAGGAAAAGCAGCACTTATGTAATCATCACAACTGAAATACCTGCATGTGCGTCCATGCTAAGGAACCAAATGAATACTGCCTAAAAGAAGTTCTTTTCAACGGTATATAACTAATTGGTGAGTAGAGCAGAGATAGATCAGACTGCGCGGATGCACTGCCTGTTTTCTTTATATACACTGCCGAGAGACACTTATATAACATGTTTTCTCTTATATTAACCCTTTCCCACATACAACAAATTTTCAGCAGACGACTTTGAACACATCTTGGCAAAACTAAAATAATCTCTATAAAAGAATGTATAATGATTGAATAGAGTTTAAAACATTTTGGCAAATGGAGTAATTGTTCATTATGAGCAATTTCTCAATTTGTCACACTGTTTTCAAATATCTTCTGCTGCAAACGTTATTTTCCTGGCTTTCTGTCATCAGTACTCCACACAGCATTATTTCCAGGCAACTGGCTACCTTCCAACATAAAGCTTTACGCCTGTTGGTTGGAGTCGATTGACGCTATTCACAACGACTTTTCTGAATCACCGGAAAGAATGAATGGCCGAGCCGGGGTTCGAACTCACGACCCATTGATTGATAGCCATCGCTGTTACCGGCTATGCTGTTAGGGCTCGAACCGCAATGCTTACAATTCTCCACGACACTATTTAATCAATAAGTTTTCAAGTTTAATTAACATTGGGCTTAACGTTAAAACCCACATAAAACTTACTCATAACAAACAAAAATATACACAAACATTCGAACGAACGCATGCGCATATACATTGCGAAATCTATCTTTATACCTTTCACCTGGTGTAAACGACCTCGAAACGTTAATAAACAATTTTCTTATCTTATCTTATACATTGCGAAATCTATCACACTCGATCACTTCCTCATTCTAGCGATTTTTCGTTTTCGTTATGTACTAGAGTGATAATAAAGTGAGAATGATATGATAGTAGATCTTTATACCTTTCACATGAAGTAAACGAATTTTAAACTCTGCAGCAGCAATACTTTTGTTTTAATTTGATTCCCTCGAAACATAGTTCATTGGAAAATATCCTTAGTTTTCTTTTTCTTTGAAAAATGTTAACAGTTATTGTTAATTGTGTTACCTATGTAAATAATGTATGATAAAAAAATAAACAGGCTGTCAAGTGACATTTGAAAAAAAAGGGCTAGAACCGTCTCATATTTAAGAGCAGAGATCCGATGCCTGTTTTTGAGAATACAACGTTGAACCGTAACCATAGGTAAATTCTAAATATTCCCTATTCTTACAAAATTAAAGATTTTACACGTTTTTCTACAAGTATTCGTGAATGGTTTCTTCAAAAATCGTCATATAAGTGACACATCGTTAAAATCTATCAGAGTTATAAAATAAAGACAAGTCTAATGATGTGATCGGTGCTCAAGAAAATACAACATTTACGTAATCGTTACACCTGTTATACTTGCCTGCACGACCAGGTTGAGGAACCAAATATCTACTGCCTGAAACCGTCTCTGACTAATTGGTGAGCAGGGCAGAGACATGTCAGTGATTGATTGATTGAGTGATTAATTGATAGATTGATTGGGGTTTAACGTCGTTTTCAGTCATATCATGGCGGCCAGTTCACCTACTCAAATATGTTTTGGTTTTCTCACACCAGTATTGTACACAATATATTTTCCAAGCAAATAGCTGCTTTTCCACATAGACTGTTAGCCCATTGGTAAAAGACGAATGTCGCTTGTCACAATGACTTTTGTCAAACGTCGGAAAGAAAGATGGCCGAGCTGGGATTCAAAATCACAACCTCTGGATTGACAGCCCGCGTTGCTACCGACTGAGCTACGGTGGCTCAGCTAAGAGACAGCTCAGACTGCGCGGATGCGATGATTGTTTTCGATATACACTGGTCGCAAATACCTTACGGCTCATTTTCGTAGAGGACCCCTCATATATAAAACCATTTTGGTTTGATATAAAGCTTGTCGATATCATGGTTTATGTATAATGTCTTACCTTCAATTGTTTTCCGGTTTAAAATAGAAACATGTTATTCACTGACACCACATTTTAAATGAAATCCATTAAAATGAACTCATGTTTGTTACAAGTGATTCAAGCAATATTTTGTGTTGGTTTTAAGAAGCGGACATGTCCTGTTTAGCAAAATATTGATTACAAAGGTAAAACGTAAATTACAGTTGATATTTATCGTCGTTACAACACGGATCTATAAATAGACGGTTTGGAATTATTCATGAAATTTCGTGCCGTCATGTTCTATTTAGGTGGCAGGGGACCCCTAAATTTGCAACTTTTCAGTTTGTCCGGACCAATAAATGTTAATTGCGAAATTCTCCAAAACAGCATCCATCACAATGTCAAAACTATATCTCAATATATGGCATAAAACAATTTTTCAAAATCATGTAACATTTTAGCAACTCGACAGAACTGAACAAAATTTCAAAACCCTATGTATTCTAACCCACCTACCCAAAATAAGGGGCTAAAATGACACTATTTCGGCAGATTGTCTAAACATGTCCTTACTTCATGAAAACATTCAGAACAAAATTGAAGCGCACGTAATTAATAATCAAGCAACGCATAACCAGGAAATGTATACAAAATACCATGTCATCAGTATTCTTCAAGTAGAAAAGCTTATTTGAAATTTTCGTCACACAACAGCTTCTCAAATTATATAGAGATTGACCTCCCCTTGGAAAGCTCTTCAGCATGATAATAGCTAACATATACAAATGTTCGTATTTTCTCCACATTTTATATGCATCAATTGATAAAAGTCAATAAAGAAATCTATGCTGCCATATATTGTTATATAGTTAAGAAATCAATTCAATTTCAAGCACACCAAATATATGAAATATCAAATTCGAATGTGCAAACGAATAAGACAGAGAAAACGAGCATATAGAAAAGCCCTCCAAAAAACAATTCCGATTATCACTGGTCTATATTCCGACATATTCGCAATGATGTTGTTAAACTCTTCCGCTTATCTAAGAAAAGTAATATACTTTAATAAAGCAGAATAATGTTTAGCTCCTTCTTAATTCAATGTCACTTTGGGTGACCAACAAAAATCTAAAAATAAAGTAAAACACGCTATTAATTCCTATGAACGATATGTTCATCGCTCTTGTGCGGTTAGCATTACGACTGACTCGCTAATGTCAATATAAAAGGGCCAGTCGAACTAATTACACAGCCAGGAACTCTCTGTGATATAACTGACAAATTGTTCAAATCGGCATAAATCACCGTACAAACAAGTGCTTACATTTGAAATGGAGAAAACCGCTACCATTTTCAGGTTATTTTTCAATTAAGTTATTTCCCTTGTATTTCTTAGAGATTTTGCTGTAAACTGCTATCGCGTCGTCTCTTTGTTATGGTAAGAGCGTCCGCGCCCCGAGAGCATGTAAACAGGGTTGTAATCAGAGTGTCCGAACCCATAGGGCATTCGGGCGTGTGCTAGCTGAATCCACCACGGAAACATATGGGTAGGTGAACTCGCCGCCATGATATAGATGAAATAATTGTTGAAAAAGGAGTTAAAACCAACATTCAATCAAACTATTTTTGTTTGCAACAGCGCCGCAATAAATTTCACGAGTTTTGCTTATGATATTGTTGACTGTCAGAGACGAAAGTCCTGTTGTCCATTTCCTCCCATAACCGTGTCCGTGGTGTACCGGTTAGTGTAGCCGCCTTGGGAACGGAAGACAAGTGTTCGATCCCCGATCTGGTCATATGAATGATTTTACAAATAGCTTCCGTCCTTGGCGCTCAGGTTTGCTCGGAAAGCGTTTCGCCTAATGCATTAGTGTCAGGATTAATACTACCGGGAGTATATGTAAACTACCCAGAAGACGCCATGATATTACTGAAATACTATTAAAAGCGGCGCAAAACACCATTAAAACTATTCCCTTCCAAAGCGTTCTACGTTATTGCAATCGAGCTGAGTGCCGCCCTATTTTCATTCCAAGGAAATTCAGGAATTTATATTTCTTTTCAACTGCCCTTGTATACTTGCTAGTGCATTGGATGCATTATTGTATTTTGGAGATTGTAATTGAAATTGCTTGTCAGAGACGAATGTCTATTTCTCCCAAATGTTTCTTTAATTTCGCAATTGGACTGAGCATTTACATTCCAGGCCTTTAAAGAAATAACATTTCAGCTGCCCGATTGGCTCAGACGGTAGATTATTAGCCCTGAAACCGAGATGTCCCGTGTTGAATTGATTAATTGTTTGATGTTTAATGCCGCCTTCAACATTTTTTTCAGTTATATCACGGCGTTTCTTGGTTTAGTTACCAGTTCTACTGGTCCATTTATCCTGACGCCAGCCAGCCAGTCGAAATTCTAACCCCGCACCCTGGAGCGCCAAGGAAGGGCAGCCATTACTCCGATATTTGTTCGAGCCCCGGACCGAGTGCATGTTTTTTCCAGTGACTCTGGCGGCCGAATAAATTATCCATGAAATGCCGCGAAATAACTGTAAAAATGTTGAAAGTCGCTTAAAACACCAAACAATTAAAAGTCGATGTCAAGATAAATATTACCGGTATAACATAACAGGTAAATTACCCTGGGAACGCGGAACACACCATACTTTAAATGGACGATGCGGCATACTATCAGCATCACAGTGAACCCATTACTGACAATTGGATGATTAATATAACATTTTGGGTGATGACGTCAATGTCATATGGTAACTAGTGGCTTCAAAATTCTACAGGGTTGACGTTTGATCACAGGCGTCCGAATTTCCATTACAGCAACAAAACACGGATAAACACACAATATCTCGGTAAAATACTCAAAATGTCTCTCTATATTGTATATACGCTATGTTAAAAATGATCGCAATCGTAATTTGGGGAAATCCCGCACGTGTTACTATAAATAGCCCCCTTTACGTACATATAATATAATAATAATTATAAAGATTATAACGAGTGCAGCTCGTTCTTAGGTATTACCTTAATTATAGGAAATTTCCTATAATCAATATGGAAAAAATTTGGGTGCAAAACTTTACTATGGCCCTGCTCGTGAAATTCCAAGTAAAATTACATAGAACAAAGCAGGGAACCATGACCGACAATTATCCACATCCGGTCACGTCATATTCAGCTGGTACCCGAGATAACTAGAACAACTGTGCTGTTTACATTAAAGGGTGACAACCATAACTTAATCGGCTGCGAGTTTCTTTGCGTCAGGTAAGAATTTTTATCGCTCTCGTTTCCCATTGAATTACATAAATTAACACAGAAAATTTCATTTTGGCGTTAATATAAAATCAAGCTGTAGTGTGAATCTGAGAATCAGCGACAGGTTGTATTCATTGACGTATGTTCTGTTGCTGGAATATTTTGTTTTCACTGTCTGATCTAAGATGCTCTTTATGGTAAATTTGTTTAACCCTCAATGCTACGCAGACTTCGCTGAAAACGTATGTCCTTCTGACAAAAACTTAACCGGACTGTCAAAGATCAATGCAATAATTGGCTGAACATAGCGGTTACACGAAACACCCTGTGAGACAAATCAGAGACATGTATATTTATGTCTACCCAAGACTGTACACCAACACAGAGTTGAATCACAGGGACGTTCGTTCTCCTGTATGTCTAAATTTGTGCATAGGGTCATATTCTTTTCTAGATCACACGGGAGCACCTCCCTGTGGACTCACTTTGGGGATTTTTTTTTCTGAAAATGCAAATGGTTAAAATTTCGGAATCGTTACCGCCATACCCCATTCAGAATTAAATGCGACCACTAAAACCGCACATTTATAAGAAGAAAAAGTAAATCTATTTTTAGAAGTGTTCTTGGAAGTACTCAACTGCATATTGTTTACACATTTTATGACGCAATATCTTACGTTTCTGCTGCTTGACATCCACTCCATTTTTTTAGTGGTGAAACACATTGCAATGTGGACGGAATATTTCTAAATAATGGCCATTCAGTTAAAACTAACATCTTTTAAGACTAAGCGAACCCAAGATGAAACGACCCCAGTGAATTCAAGAGCCGAAACGGATTTATATGGGCATGACTTAAAGTCACTTTTCCTGTGTGCTCTTAACAAAATTAGAAATTGTGTTTACAAGTGAAAAAGGATGTGACAATTATCGAAATTGAATCTTAACAAGGCACATTGCAGGTCAGGATCACTGCGATGCTCTAACGGAACCCACCCTGCGGCACAACATGATTCATGTAAGTAACATTGTGAGAAAAAGTATTATAATCGCACATTGTCAACAATTTGACCTTTTATCATAATGGCCCAGCTCCGGTAGCTCAGTCGGTAGTAACGAGGGCTGTCAATCCAGGGGTTGTGAGTTTGAATCCCAGCTCGACCAACATTCATTCCGAGGTTTGACAAAAGTCATTGTGACCTGCGTCATTCGTCTCTCACCAATGTTCTGTTTAACAGTCTAAGAAGAAAAGCAGCGGTGTACTGGAGTGGGAAAACCAGGAAATGCATGAGTAGGTGAACTGGTCGCCGTGATATGACTGAAGAAATTGTTTAAAACGGCCTTAATGACTCCTTTTTTCCGAACACTAGTGAGGAGTTGGCCCCTTTGAAAAAACAAATCATAGAAGCAACTCTGCCCTACCAAATGACAAATGCGGTGCATAGAAACACAAAATTTCACTGGAATCCTCATAATCTACCAAATTCTGAAAAAAATCCCCCAAATATCTACTGAATTTGAATCAGTGAAGATTATGATTTTCTGCACAAATGGCATAATAACTGGTTGTATCTCAAGGATATGGAGTGTGATTAAAATAAGATTTAAGCTTGTTTTACAATTGATGTAATAAAATAGATAAGTTTAAAGTAATTGGTTTAAATGAATAATCCAGATAAGACTGCACAGATGTACAAACTGATCTAAATCAAAACTGGAAAACTATTCTCAGAGCCCAAAACATAACTAATATGTATACATGTATACATAGATCTATTTTTTAATTAATTTATCATATTATTTTATTTAAAGACATTTATCATCTTATTTTATTAAAAGTCACTATTATTTGCATTTATTGTCATTTATTAAAACAGCAGTCAATGATTATTGATATAATTAGCATTAAATTTTATTTTAAAACACAGAATGGATTAAGAACATCCCATATAATCATGGAATAACAGTTCTTATGGCGATTACTGGAGAGGAAATTCATATCTATATAGGCAGTTAGTGATATACCCTTTGGTCATTGATACCTGTCAATACAATGAAAAATGCATGCATCTTTGACTGTGGGGTAATATTCTTTCCTGCATACACATCAAAACAGTAAATGGATTGAGAGCAATCTGTACAATCATGGAATCTCAGCTGATATGGCGAAAATGGGAGAGGAAGTTCATATAGGCAGTTAGTGATGTACCCGTTTGTCATTGGTGCCTGTCAAAACAATGATAATTGCATGCATCTTTGTGGGATAACTTCCTGCATCAACATTAAACAAGGGAATAGATTGAGAGCAACTCATACAATGATGGAATTACAGCTGTTAAGAGGATGACTGGAGAGGAAATTCAGCGGATTATATATAATACTAATGGATTAATAAAAGGTAATGTCTATAAACGGATAAGTATATCAAAATCAAATAAAGTCCTGTTCTTTGATTGCAAAGTTTGTATTTATCATGAGAACATTTTGTCTGATGTCCTTCGTTCACATGCCATCAACAATTGCCTTGTGAACACTCTACAGGCAACGTTTTACAACATCCAATATGAATGCAAGTTTAGCAGTAGTTCATCTCCAACAAATCTTGGCCAAGTTATAAACTGGGCCATATGAGGTGAAAATTTAGATCACAATGTCCATTTGATGAAAAATATATATTATAAACACTCTGGAGGCATTATTTAACTTGAGCATGTTGAAATGTTTTCAGAATAACTGTTTGATGATAACTAGGTTATGTTTAAGTATATCCTGTGATTCTGGTCATAAACTGGGTCACTTGGCCTCATTTTGTCAGAATGATTGTCCTAATGATATCTAGGCCAAGGTTGAAACTTGGTCATATAAGGTCAAAAACTGGGTCACAAGTTCAAATTGAAGGAAAATCTTGTTAACACTGGAGGCTGCATATTTATCTTTAGCATGTTGAAATTTTGTAAGAATTATGGTCTTGATGTTATTTTTGAGAAAGGCTATAAGTTCAGATTTAGGTCATATCCAGTCATAAACTAGGTCACTTCACCAATCTGAAGGATAATCTTGTTTACAGTCTAGAAACCACACTTTTACTTCAGCAGCTTGAAACTTTGTCAGAATGTTTGTCTTGACAATATATAGGCCTAGTAAAAATAAGGGTCATGGTGAGTCAAAAACTAGGTCACTAGAGCAAATTGAAGGCACCTTTTGTAAACAATCAAACATTGAGCATGTTGACATTTTGTCAGAATTGGTGTTATGGTCAAATCTAGTCTACATTTAATTAAAGATCATGTTGGATAAAAAAGAACAATGTCACTAGGAAACATTTGAGAACAATCTTGTAAACACTCTTGACCTCAATGTTTGCTTCAGTATGTTGAAACTTTGTCAGATTGTTTGTCCTGAGGATATCTAGGCCAAGTTCAAATATGTGTCATGTCGTATCAAATATAAGGTCATTAACCATATTTAAGGAAAATGTGTTTAACACTCTGAAAGCTTTTCATTTAATGTTAGCATATTGAAACTTTGGCAGATTGATGTTTTAACATTGCTATAAACCTTTCTGGAACTATGTCACAAGGCCAAACTGAAGGATATCTTGTTAACACTATTAATATGTTTGACCTTACTGTGTTATATATGTGTATGCTTATGTGATGAAGTGAATGTTTAAATGTTTGATGATTTTACTTTGCACCAAAATATAAAGTAGGGATAGTGTACAATAACGGTCCCAGTTCCGACAGTTTGTAACATATTCCTTAATCATGGTAGTCATATACCTACAGCGTACTGAGCGTAGACCCATTATAGGTGCTGTGCTCGTGACGAGGCTTTGCCTTTTTCATATTATAAAGATGCTGAGTGAGCCTGTTTTTTGGGTAAAAACATAGATTTTGATGAATTTTAGTTGATTTGTAATATTGGACATAGTTGATTAAAATTTGCGTTTTGGTCACTTACATGGAAAGTATTAAACCTATATTATGATAAAGATGCTGAGTGGGCCAGTTGTTTTGGGCAAAAAAAATAAATTTTGATGAATTTTGGTTGAATTTGAGAATTGGACACAGTTGGTTAAGTTTTACGTATAGGTCACTTACATGAAAACTATCAAACCTTTCTACTTTGAAACTCGGAAAACTGGTTCATCTAATACCTTTCTTCACATTGTATGCTAAAGATGTGAGTGTGGTCTATTTTTTTGGGTAAAAAACATCAATTTTGATGTATTTTGGTTGAATTTGAGAATTGGATATAGTTGGTTAATTTTTTTGCGTTTAGGTCACTAACATGGAAACTATCAAACCTATTGTATGGTAAAGATGCTGAGTGGGCCTTTTGTTTAGGTAAAAACATAACTGTTGATAAATGTTGGTTTAATTTAAGAATTGGACACAGTTGGTTAAGTTTTACGTTAATGTCACTTGCATGGAAACTATCAAACCTAATACTTTGAAATTTGAAAAACTTGTTCATCTAATACCTTTCTTCACATCAATTTTGATGTAACTGGTTGATTTTGAGAATTGGACATAGCTGGTTAAGTTTGCGTTTAAGTCACTTACATGGAAACAATCACACCTATTGTATGATTAAGATGCTAAGTGGGCCAGTTTTTCTTTGGTAGAAAACATAAATTTTGAGAATTGGACATAGCTGATTTAATTTTTCGTTTTGATCTCTAAACATGGAAACTATCAAACCTACTACTTTAAAATTTGGAAAACCTGTGTATCTAATATCCTTCGTCACATTGAATGATAAAGATGCAGAGCGGGCCTGTCTTTTGGGGTAAAAAACATCAAGTCTGATGTATTTTGGTCGTTTATGAGAATTGGACATAGTTTCTTCATTTTGTTGTTACATTGATTACAATCTGTTAACAAACAATAAAAACAAAATGTACTTCAAACATATTTGGATTGTGTTTTGGGGATCAAGGTTACTGTTACTAAAATTAGGAAAACAGTAATATATTCAGTAGCTTTAGTTACAGTTGACTTAATGTACCAAATTACATACACAATTAAGACTCAGCTTTTGAATTTGACTGATTGTGGCAGCCATTCAACGTGACGATCTTCCTTATCATGTATATGAACTTGGATTTATTTCCACATAATTAATTTTGTTTCAATACATGAATAATAGCAGTTGTGTGCGGTCATTATAATAAGTAAATATTCTTTCCGAATTTGAATATTTTTAAATAAAATAAATGTTTTCCATTTATTAAAAATATCATATTTTCATTGATAAAGCTTTCATATTTGTCTCGATGTAAACAAAGTCATCTGCTGCAGGTTTGACTAATACGGGAAAAGGGTAATAGTATTGTTAATCTCTATTGACTGATCAAATATGCAGCAGAAGAATTTGAAATCATTAAGTAATCAGAATGTAACATTTATATGAATGAAAGAACAATTTAGTATTGATACAAATTAAACAAATTGTGGCAAAAGGAGGAATTGAGCATAATTTTCCTTTTGCCACAATGTTTTCCAGTGGCGGAATGTGGTAAAAGGTTAATAAAAAAAACATACTTCATTATAGTCCGGCAGCCACTGAGCTACACCTCGTTTTGTTGAAATAAGTTTTTTTTGTTATGGATTCTGTTTCCTTAGGCATTGCATATGACCAAACAGAAAACTGGAACTTTGTCAGTGTTGAGCATTTTAAGATATGGCCAAAAACAAAATGGCCGCCAAAAAAGCCTATTTTGAGTAAAATTTGAATTATTTCATAATGCATTACGAAATATTGGCAGAGTAGTGGTGTGCTTATAAATCACGAAGACCATTATCAACACATTCCTGATGATCATACATGAACATAGATAGACATAATTAGCATATTTTCCATTGTATTTGTTGCTAATTTGCATAATCAACATGGCGGATAAATGCCAGCTGTTAAGCTTAGAATCACAATAAAATAGTATTATACTCATTTCTTTCTATCTTATGTTTCCAATTCCTAAAATACTCAAGTGTACCAAATACTTATGTCATACTCATTTGTCAATAATGATTAATTTAGATAATGGGAAAAAACAAAATGGCCACCAAAATGATAAATTTTAAGCAACATTTGCCATAAGTATTATACATTACTGAAATTGGCAGAGTAGTATACTGGTACTTCATTGAAACCATTGAAAAATGAAACCTAATGCCCCCACATGATCAGAGATGAAATGATTTGGATATTTGACTGTGGCGGCCGTTGTGTATTTGCTCATTTACATATCCAAAATGGCAGCAATGTTAGTTTATCACAGAATTTCTATCAATAGTCTATAGTAATAAACATTTGTTTTCACAATACGATTTGAATTCCTAAGATACCACTATTACGTGAAAAATGATAATTTGATCACTCTTCTTTCATGATTGTGTTACTGAACTGAGCTCACGCATCACTGTCATTTTCATATACATTTGTTGCTGCCCGAGTCTGATCATTTAGACATCGCACGGATGCATGACACGCACAAAACATTGTGCACGCTAATTTGGCTTTGTTGCATCCACATCCTGGTGATTTGCATAGGTTGTAACTTGCACAATTGCAACGTATAAGTCTCAGTATGTTTTCAGGTGCAAGTTTCACATTTGGTGGAGTGGTTACCGGGATGAGTGACTTTGTTGCTTCGTCTTTCATGTAACCAAATGCAGTGGGATCCAATGTCGATGGATTCAGTTCCAAAGCACTCTTCCAAATCCACGTTTGAAGATGGGCACGCTTAACATTCTCTTTGAAAGCTTCAGTTGTTGGTGGCATTGCAGCAATATTTTGAGTGTTGGTAGCTCCTGCTTTCCCGACCCATGTAGTCCACACATTCAGTCGGGCATTTGACAGTGTCGTAGCCTTGGGTTGTACATAGACTGATGTTATGAGCGCTGTTGCATCTTTCATCACGTCGGCCATATCTTCATGTATGTCTCCAATCGATGGCAATGGGAACCCATTTTTCTGCCGCAGCACTTTTAGCAAAGTTCCTTTGCCAACTCCAAAATGTGCACCAACAGCATCACAACCTGTCAATGCGTGACCTGCTAACATAGAAGGGATGATGTATGTGTGTTTGTCCACTGTGGCATGTATATCGATTACAGATCTGTCTCTGATGGGCAACTCCATTATCAAGGGTGACTGAAGGCCTTGCTTTTGGTAGAAATGAAGCAGAATAACATAGACATCTGTGTCGTCTGCAAGCACCCTGACGGATCTTCCTTCATCTGCAAGCATGATAGCCTGCTGCACAATAATCACATCAGTCTCCTCATGAGATGTGGCCATATCGTGCCGTTGAATTGGAACACCACCTGGACCTAGTTCAACAGGAGTGTCATCTTGGCTGGTGATCACAAGCTTGTGTTTTATGATGAAACCTGCATCGCTTTGCAGATGTTGACAAATGATGTTAATCAACTGTTTCTTGTTCTCTGTGACTGTCAGAGTCAGTTTCTGAGACGAAAGGGGTGAAGTTTGACTTAGTTGGAAAACTCTGCAACCGTCATTGCCTCTCGAAATCCTGGTTGCACACTAGGTGCTGTAATTATTGTACCTGTCAAAGACCAAGTACACATCACCGGATTTTAGTCTCTCTTCAATCTTGCCTTTGAATTTCGATACAAAGTCCATCACTGTTGGTTGTCGTGTTGGTGATGATGAAGGCCAAGTAGGAATCCAAAGGAGAGCACAGCCATCGATCACTGTGCACGTTTCTTCGAGTGTCGCGTGTCTAGCTGATACTCCAACCTTTGTCTGGTTCTTCAAAGCGGCCTTCGAGATACGCATATCTCCAGACTCATCAAACAGAGCTGTAGGAACTGGCGACAGCTCGCATGACATTACATCATGAAAGTCAACATCTCTGGAACTTGCTTGTAGACCTATCACGCGAAAGTATATCAACTTGATATCGTATACCTTGGAATCGCCTACGTCAATTGATTTCTTCATGACAGCCATGGTTTGAAATTTCTTCGAAATTGTGTCGTAGAAACCTCCAGGCAATTTCCGTTCAAACTCACCCATTTCCTGAGCACCAATTTCAACTGCTCTGTCAACATTTACTGATTCAGGAGCGATCCGTCCATTGACCACATTGACAATGTTCGCTGGGTGCTTCTCTGGGTCCATTGGATCGATGCTCATATCCTGTTTTCTGCCACCTTGGTCTGCAGATATCCTTGCTGGAGCCTCTTCTTTGTGCGCTGTCTTAGAACTAGCCGACTTGTCTCTCAGAGTTTATACGTCTTCCACAAGTCTGCTACATATGTGCAAGCTAAGGGCCCAGGTCTTGAGAGTTTCTGGCTTAAGAGTGATGCCAATCACACCAGCTTTACCATGCCCATATCGCATGAATGTTGTCTCGATGAACATGTTGCTCCATATACCATTCCATAAGCCTTGAGTGTGTCTCATCACATGAGACCCTTTCATGAAATGCTGGTGTGCATCTCCTGGTAGGGCTTCCATGCATCGAAGGTAGAATAACCCATATCGTGCGTAGTTTACATGTCCCGACGCAAAGAAGTAGGGCATAATGAGCTTCACTGCCTCCAGGTGTAATGGCCTATCACCTTCTCGTTCAGCCCGTACATAGAGCATCATTATCAGTACTGGTTTGATCAGGTTGTCGACCCACATCTTTGTTGTGCGACTTCTCTTTGCAAGGTCCTCAAGAGTTGTCATGAGATCGTTGTGAGACTTCAGGTGTCCCTGCACAACAATATCTATCAGTAGCTCCTCAGCTACCATGCGCATGGCTCTCATGTTCATAGGAAATTTCTTTCCTGTCAGCATTTTGCCCACACCTGCAAATGTAGATGCCAGAACATCTGCAAGGCCCGAATCAGTCATCAATGTTCCGACTGCACCGACAAAACTCATCAGCATATGCATACCCCCTAATCTGGGAATGACCTGAGGAAACAGGTTTGGATATATGCCCATTGTACATCTACTGCTACCCTGTACAGTTGTTGATCTGCAGTAAAGACAGTGAAACCTTGACTAGTTTTTTCTGTTAACTGCTGTGATTTGCTTATGGCTGTCATAATTGTGTCTGGATGTGCTGGTGGCATATCAATCAATGGTAGATACACTGCTTTAGTTTAGTTTTGGATTGTGAGGCTTCTCCTTGATCGCGACACAAATGCGTATTATATCCATTGAATTCAGGACAGTTATCACGCTGCACAACATCTGTCAAGAACCTGAGGTCACACTCATTAGCTCTGTCGAGAAACAACCATATGAGCGAGAACACTAAGTGCTGGAACTTGGTTCTTGACAGGTGGCATATCTGGTTTCTTTGGACCATTGTATCTCATGATGTCAAGCTTGTAGTCAATATCTCTAGACATCTCAGCCTTCTGCAGTCGTGAAATCTCTTGCTGAACATCATGGTGCATGCTTGTATCTGGCTGGGTCATGAGACATGCAAGGGAATGTGTTGACAATTTACCGTTCTAAGATGAAATATCTGCATCAAAGTTGTCAACTACAATTTGAACAAGACCATCTTCAGCATTTGATATTGCTGTCAGTTCAGTGTTTTTCGCTGCCTCTACAGCTGCAGACTTCTTGAATCGTAGCAGTTCATCATACGTGCAGGTCACTCGAAAATCGTTCATTGTCTTTACTAGCTCCTTGGAATCTCGCAGAAGTACACCTAAGCTGATCTGTAGCTGGGTTGGATAATTGGCCAGTACAGATGTGATGATATTACCAACAAGATAAGCAGGTAGCGTGTTATCTAACTTGGATGATAAGCATGCGAGGAGGTTCAGAACGATAGATCTTACATTCTCTGTGATTTCTTCATGATTAAGACGAGTGTTGTACCTGCTCCTGTCAAAACACATATCTCTGACTTCTTGAGTAATCTTGTTTGTCACCCTTGTAACTGCAATATCGCAATCATCATCCTCAAAATCTGAAATAACTCGAAGGGCTTTGCTCGCTCTGCTTTTGAAAGCCAGGATTGTCGCTATGCCTGGGGATGAAAGAATCAAAAGGTCATCGTTAGAGTGTTCAGATAGTTTAGTGACAAGAGTCCTTCGAGACATTAAATGCCCACCATTCGCTTCATATAGAGTGTGCAGTTCTACAGAGTTCCATATTTGCGACAAGTCATCCTCAAAGATCTTGATGACGAGCTCCAAAGCTGCATCCCTCTCTTGTGTTGTATTTCCTTCCCTTTCAGCAGCATAAGTGTTCTTGGAAAACATGAACCTGGTACGGCAGTCCCTATGATAACGAGCGTCTGCTGCATGCAAGTCACTTAAAACGCCAGCTAGCCTGACCCTTACCTCGGAAGCTCATGTGTCAGTTCGTTTGTCGCATTTGTCAATGATCTCCTGTTCCAAAGACTGTATGTGTCCTGCCCTTTTAACTTGTCTGCAAACAAATGCTGGTCTCCATCTTGTCGGGTTTTTGGGATCATTTTCAGGATTACACACCTCACCACAGAAGAAGCAATTCTGAATAAAGTTGAATTGGGGGAGCTCAGAGCGTCTTCCTCTTTCTTGAGGGATTTCCATGGTATCTTGATCCCCATCAGATTGCTGGCGTTTTAAAGCATTCCTTACTTCAGTTGGATAACAGTATTTGTCAACACACGTCTTGTGGGCTCTAGGACGTTCGCTGTTATCATTATCTCGGTTCTCATGAATATGATCTCCATATTGCTTGCTACATTTAATTATAGTCTCTATACGTCTGGATGTCAGATTAGTTAGTCCCTTCTTCTTTGGGTTCTGGTCACAGTTGAACTTCCAATTAAAGAGGCATTCTTCCCTCCATTCTGTTTCAGGACCTTTATATCTGCAATGATAACAAGTCGTAATTATATTGTATGGAATTATGTCATTTTGTCTGGTTACTTTGAACAAATATTAATAAAAATTATAAATGTATCTAAGTATATTTGTTATGGTTCATATATAAAGTAAACTTTGCAACTACAACATTTCCAAATGAAATTATGTTCTATGTTTATATAAAATATAAAAAAATGATCTTACCCTTCACAAATTCGGTAGAAACTCAAATGGACAAAGGGTCATTATTCCTTCTTCAGAATTGTTCCTGCCACCTTTGAACTCCAAAGCAGTTATGTATGTCTTGTGAGAATCCAGTTTTCTAAACATGTGGTCTTCATGGAATGTTGGGGGTAATGTGGAGGTTCTTGGTGAGGGGACTAACTCTGATAGATGCATTGTCATATCATTGTGGATGTTATGATTTGGTCAGTAGATGGAGGTCAGTGAGTAGAGGCAATGCCTTAGTCACTTTACTGACAGATGTGTGTATGTTCAACAGGGTATCTCAACAAATACATTTGCTTTGAGATGATAGGCTACATCAATTAGCTTTAATTAAAATGCAGCTTATAAACATCACAAAATATGTTGTCAGAGTGTGTATACATTGATTGCTTGTTATCGAAGTAGAAATCGCAAACAGCCAATTTCTTGTACACTTTTTTATGATATCACCCTGTATAAATAATGTATAAATTGCTCTGCCATCTAAAATAACATTTAGAATTATGAATTATGTATCATATATATCATATCTGGTAAAAAAAAAATCAGAAAAGGGTTCTAAATGCAGCAATAATACATGACAAAGTATACGTTTTCACATATTTTTAGAGCAGAAAACGCCATTTTGGCGGCCATTTTGTTTTTGCTTATACCTCAAATTGCTCAAGGCTGACAGAGCTCTAGTTTTTTGCTTGTTCACAGTGGATACCTAGACAATCAGAATTCATTAACAAAAAAACTTATTTCATCAAAACAAGGTTAGGCCCCAAATCTGGGTTTGGCTGCCGGACTATTACCATCCTTCTGAAATAAGTATGATTTAACATTTGTGTATTGATTCCTTGTAAATTATAGCTGAAATAAACAGATTTTTACATTTCCGATATTTTTATTACAAAACGGGTTCTTAATACTCATGTTTCTTTTATACAATGTTTTCTTTTTCAAAATAAGAATGTTTAACATTTGTAAATAGGTTTCTTTTAATTTTAAGTAGAACATTTCAATGAAATATACTTTTTGTTTGTATTATTAAACGGGTTGAGTCCAAAATGCGGTATTACAAAACGAGTTTTTGATATTCATGTATGTTACATGAGCGATTTCATTACCATCCTTCAGAAATAAGTATTGTTTAACATATGTATATTGATTCCTTGTATAAAAAAGCATATTTTAACTGACCGACATTTTTATTACTAAACGGGTTGAGTTCCGAAAAGTGGTATTATAAAACGGGTTTTTGATATTCATGTCTTTTTCAAACAGGATTTCATCAACACCCTACTGAAATAAGTATCATTGAACATGTGTGTATTGATTCCTGGTAGATTATAGCTGAATTACACAGATGTTTACACTTTTTTTTACTTTTCCGATATTTTTATAACAAAACGGGTTGATTCCCAAAAAGTGGTATTACAACACGAGTTCTTGATATTCGTGTATGTTTCATGTTATTTATCCTTACTAACGTTCTAAAAATACACCTATTTACATTTGTATGGAGGTTTCTTATAATTTCAGTGTAATTGACATTTGAATATTTTATCAATAAAAAAAAGTCTGAAAATGTGGTATTATCAAACATGTCCTTGATATTAATGTATAGTGGGGCGGGAAGTGGCCAAACTATTTCAATTGGTGATACAAGCACCAAAATTGGTGGGTAGCTCCCTTAAGGTGTCCTGAATCCTATAAAAACGTTGGCCACCTTGATTTTTTGATTTTTTCAAGTTGGCCGCCATCTTGAAAAAAAATGCCTCATTTTTTTTTTTTTTTTTTTTTTTAAATCTGATTTTATGTAGAAAAGTCCCCATAATTAAGTTGTTCCATTGATTAAGCATGTAAAAGTATTATCATTGTAAAATTACCTAAGAAGTGATCATTTCGCGCATTGCACATGCGGTTTTTTTTTTTTGTTTTTTTTTTCCACACCATATTTTGTTCAGATACATGGAGGCTCTGTCTTGGATTGGACGATTGTTTTCTTTAGATACCATCACCACAGTTACAGCTGCACAATGCAGTGCATGATAATCCAGAACGAAAGCACTTGCAGTGCCCAGAACAGCTTACTTTACAGCCACATTTTAGAAGTTCCTGACAGGATGCTGCAATTGGTGCCAAAGATGTCCAATACGGTATCCAAACGCCGTTATCTCTTTTCCAACCCCATCTTGATGGCGATGGCAACTGTTGATTCCGACATAATGCTTGACCCCAAGTATGTCCCGCTTGTAAAATTGACCGCTTCATATGCTCAATCAGAGCGGCTCTTGAAGGTGGAACAGCATTATAAGAACGCTGTTTGCGTGCAAACAAGTCCAGGCGCGCTTCATTCACTTTGATTGTGCTACTGGAACGGTCATATATAATGACAACAAATTGCTCAACGATCATAATGTCCTCATTCGTCAAACTATCAAGGGGTGCACTAAGATGACGGAAAACATCAGTAGCTTCTTCAAACACATTCCAGGCCTGCCATGCTGAGTTTTTGCCTTTCCCAACAAATGCAGAAACTGTGTCGCAACCTGTGAATGCATGGAAGAAGGGTAGTGACCTCGCTCTTGGACCGAGTGATCTTTCTATATCGTGGATTGGAATCCACCGAAAGTCTTTTCCTTTGCCAAATGCAATCCATAACTTTTCAACATATAGTTCTGTGAAAAGAGATACACCCAGGACCACGACATCAGTGTCCGAGCTTATTATAGTGATCGTCCTACTGCCATCTATTGCTGCATGTTTGGCGTGCAGGAACATACGTGTATCGGCCTCCTCGTGGTTACATGGTGCCAACTGGTTGGTGTCTATTGATTTATTGCTGACAATATTCTCATCTTTAGTGACAACAATTGTAATATCTGTGTCGACTGTTACAATTTTGTTTGCCAAAAAAACGAAAAGTTCCGTTTTATTCTCATCACACCGAAGAAATGTGTTCCATGACTTTGGAGGTCTACCGTTTCCTGTAACCTTCCTTCTAGCGCCTGTTCTGCGTTTCTTTCTTGTTTCAGCTTTCAGGCTGTCGTCGTAATACACATCAAAGACGACATCTATCCGCGAATGGCGTTGCGCATAATATTTTATGTAAGGTAGAATTACATCATGTGCATATTCATCAAATGATCTAGATTCTCCTGGTTGTTTTGCATTTACCAAAGATGCCCCGTCTATTATCAGGGAATCTGAAACTGGCTCACTATCTGGCATATCTACACCAGCCTGTAATATTGACATTAACTGGGATTTCACTCCAAAATGCAGCAAACCATTTTGTGATAATGATGGTGGATATTTCTGGTTTTCATGTTGAAAGAAATCTCCTAAATCACATTGTCTACTTTGACATGAAATAAATAACCTTGAAAAAAGATTGCACTCATCTTTCAGTATACCGATTTTGGATTTTTCAGCACTCAGATCGGATTTTATCTTGCGACTGAAGAGAGGAATCTTGTTCTTTTTCAAAGGTTCATAAAATCCTGATTTCTCGGTATTATTTAAACGCGTCATTAAACTCTGATACTGCGTTTTCCCTGTATCTGCTAATTTAGACATCTCATCTGCTGCTTCAGAATCGATCACGTTTTTTGTATCTAGAGCATACAAATCAGACGATTCTTCTTCAAAAGGGTTGCCCATTTCAGAAATTGTGACTTGAAGCCTGTTCATCTTGTTGAAAAAATCTTTTTGAGCAGCAAATGTTTCTTCGTGATGTTTCGATTTTTTCATTTCAACATCTCCATAGGCAACTGAAAATTCATGAACAAGTCTACTCACTTCTGGTCCTGCTACTGTCCATCGCCTAAGAGCAGACGGGTCTTCCGTCAAACCGATAGCACCTCCATCTCCTTTTACAATGGCATTGTTTTGTTCATGAGCTTGGTCGATAGCAATATTCGAAAACGTGCTTGCACTTTTACGAACAGTAAAATTGCCCTTAACAAACTCAGAATAAATGTTTGGATGCGTTGTTTCTAGTGAAAGCATGTCACGAATGTGCACTGGTAACCAACGGGCATAATTCATATAATCGAGGGCAAAAAAGTACGGAATAAGAACCGATAATGATTCCTTGTATAGCTTGAAATCAGATTCTCTGTATGACCTTACGAAACAAAGGACAAGCAACTCTACATTTAAGATAGTGCTCCAAAAGTGAAACTGTGGAATTTGTTTTTCACGTTCTGAGCACCATGTCAGAATGTCATCAATAGAAATATCAGTGGCATTTTCAGTTTCACTTTGGTATGCTTTTTTGATTAATTCAAACAGACAGCATGCTGTTATTTGATGGGCTTGTCTTGTCTTGGCAACATTTGAAACAGTGAGAAAGGATTCAGCCGACCCTGAGGATGCAATATCTGCTTCTGCCAATGTTGTTACCCATCCACTACTTTTAAGTAAGTCACCCAAAAGTTTAAAAGCTGCCATTTCAATATGGAGACCACCAAACATTAAAACGAGTTTGTCTTCTCCATAATGGTCCGGCCACTGCCATTGAATTTGCTTCGCAAGGACAAACAAAGGCTGATCACAAGCCATTACTGGTGTTTGTGTTGGATTTAGAAAATGTGTAACTTCTTTCACCTTATCCATGGCATGTTTTATAGTTGCTACCGAATGTGCTTGATCTTGTAACAATGGTAGTAATGAAGTAATGCTGACTTCAACTTGGGGTCCTATTTTTCTGGACGAATGATATGCTGACCATGACACAGCTGTTTCCGCATCTAGAACCTCATCCGTCAGACTAACAAATTGCAGCCAGTCATATTCAGAACGAAGGTTTCTAACAAGATAGTCTTGATTGGTAACTGTAAGAGGTGTTTGTATTATAGGCGGTATCGGTTTGCTTTTTAAAAAGGCAGGTTTAACGTTGACGTAAGACTCAGGAAGGCTTGAAATCTTTTTTGATTTTGGTTTTTGTCCTTGAAATATGAGGTTTCGTTTTGAACCAACTACAGCTGCGTCAGGATGTTGAAATACAGATATACCTGTGCCGTGGAACGACGTCATTGCAGTTGTTGCAGAAGGATTGTGATCAATGTTGTCAACAGCAGATGTTGTAAAGATACCTTTTTGTAATATTGCTGGACACACAACGCCTTCTTCGACATATCTGTTTATTACTGACTCACCAAGCTGCGTTGAAATTTCTAACACTCGATCATATGAGATGCAAATCCCATGCTGGAACAACGAATCGATAAGCTGTCGTTTTCTGGTTTTAGCGTACAAGAGAAGACCCGTATACACAGCAAATGGCGGCTCGCGATCAATGGAATGTTTTGATTGATAACCAGTTCCTCTTGCCGTTTTTTTATGGCAGTTATAATACAGCAATTGAGCGATAGCCAAGTCTGACTTTGTAATACCACTATCTAATTGAGATATAATGTCAGGACCATGCTCAACCATTGAAACAAGCTGAAGCAAGTAACGTGGGACTGCATTTAAGACTGCGTCCTTATCAAAATTACCAGAAAATTTAACTTGCTCTTCCAACATTTGTTTCCGAACTATTTCTGCTGCTTTTGTAAGATGCATTGCATCAGTGTAATCACATGCCGATACTATGGCAGGTCCCACATCTTTTTCAAATACCAAAACTACCTCTCTTCCCTTATGGAATGCCTTAAGATCAGGAATTTTCGAAAGTATTTTGTTTTTCAGTCTAGTTCTATTACAACTTGTTGAGGAATCAAATTGTTTCAACCTTGATTCATATAGCGAACATAGGTCTGCTAGTTTAAAAACCACCCCTCCTGGATTGCTTCGATGTACCTCAACTATATGAGTCACAAGTTCAGCCAACACTATAGACTCAAGTTTACTTTCAGCCAATTCATGTTCAACCTGCGATTGACTTTTCCTTAATACTGTCCTTTCTTTGTTATATAATGCAGTCAGACATCCTGCGTGATATTTGAGTTATTGAGCTACAACATCTCCTGCACTCAGTTTCGCCATGAGTTTTTCATCTTGCAAAGTTTGTGCACATTGGTTGATTCTAGTGTTTAGTTGCATAGTCATAGCTTCCCTCAAATCTGACAAAGATGCTTGTTTCTCGCAGAGGAAATATTGAGATAGTTCGAAGCTTTTCTCTGCAATGGCTTCATTTTGGGTCTTTCTCGTAAATTTTGACATTGAACCTTGGTCAGAGGTGCACTCTTCAGTAGGACATCGTTTCTTCATTGCCCTCTGCAGTTTGGTGTTGTTAAACATTAACCTGCAGGATTCATGGTACTTTGCTTCATTTTTTACCAAAGTGCTCTCAATTCCGTCACCGTCATCTAGTCGACGAATATCTAGAGGCATTGGCATTTCATTAATTTTGGCAAATTCTGGGATATTTGTTGAAAGTGTTTTATATCCCCTTCTACCCAAATCTTTATATTTAAATGGAGATTTCAAAGCTTCTTGTTTGTCTTCCTGACACAAGAAGCATCTTAACCAATCGGTCTTCTGTTTCTCCCCAGAAATCGACAGACGAATCCTTTTTGACATGTCAAACTAAACAAACGTCAATTAAAATGATCTTTAAATGAAAAGAAAATATGCTATCTGTATAGAAATATAAGCAATCAAACAAAATACTTTATCACATTACTTGCACTCAGAGAGTGGCATAAAGCATTGAGCATATGTAACAAGTTACATGAATAGCCGAATCACAGCACGTGTGCTGTTTTTGTATACATACGTGACGTAGTGTGACGTCACTTTAAATGACTGCATATTGTCTATTACATTTGTTCTGAATTTCGGCATTTATAAAAGATATTGTTGACAGAGAATAAATCTCGATAAATGAAATGTTATAAGTGCCCTGTTGCTAATTTTGTAAACCGTTCAAAGGTAATTGATAGGGCCTACTTTTTTTTCAAAAATTACAACTTGATTTTTAAGTTATCTACCCGTTTTTTCGGATCAAAACCCAATATCTGCCTAAATAGTGATAATTAAATGTAGTTTTACCACTTTTAAATAAATGTCATATTAGTTATCATGTGTACACATACACAAACTGTTAAATTTTGACATTTTAATGAAAGATAAAAACAAAAATATTGTTGAAAATACCGCCATTTTGTTTTTGTGGCGGCCATTTTGAAAATGGCAGAAATCTCGATGGCCAACCTTGTTTTTAGATTAGGTAAGGCATGAAGGTACATTGTGCAAAATTTCATGCTTGTATCACTACGTGAAATATTTTGCCATAATTTCAATGTTAGCCGCTCCACTAGTATGAAATAAGTATTGTTTAACATGTGTTTATTTATTCCTTGTCAAGTATAACTGAAATAAACAGATTGTGACATTTGCAATATTTTTAATACAAAACGGGTTGAGTCTCAAAAATTGGTATTACAAAACGGGTTCTTGCTAAATTCTTGTATGTATTATGCAATATTTCTGTCTTAACCTTCTGAAATAAGACCTTATTATTGTACATTAGTTTCTTTTTTTTAAGTTGAAATATACAGATTAAATCAACTTCGATCATTGTATTACAAAACGGGTTGCTACAGTGCACAACAAGATCAAGATGTTTTGATCTTCAAACTGTGTGTTTTTCATTCAGTATTGTTTATGTACATATATTGCAATATAATTAACATGTAAATAATGTAAACTTTCACTTAACCCTTATTCTTATATAATACTATCCTTAATTTCTTATCATACAAGGACAAATGAAAATATACTTAGCAGTTCAAATATCACTTGCAAACTTCCGTACATGTAAAACACATTAGCAAAATATATTTTTTAAATGCTTTACCCTGCTTCCATAAATTGTTCAGTTATACCTTAGGTTTCCTGGGTAATTGTCCCGTATTTCTGGTCCATTTATCAGGACACCAGTGAGTCAGTCGAAATTCTAAACCCACAAACGTGAGCACCAAGGAAAGCAAGGAGGCAAAGCTATTACTACCATTTTTAAGTGTTAAGTATGACCCGATCGGTGATCGAACCCGCGACTTTCCGAAACTTAGGCAGTTCTTTAAATGATAATCGAGAATATTATGAACTTATGCCTATCTCTTTTACATTTCATCAATAGCAGTTACTTTTGTCATTTGCAATATCCATTTAAGATCAATGGTTATGCAGTCGTAAACCTGCATTTTGCAACATGATTTAACAAGGTCTAGCAGGAAAGTCAAATGTCAAACGAAAATTAAAATATCAGTATAATATTAATCTCCGCCAGATTGAAAGTTGTTAAATAGGCAGAAGCTCTTATCATAAACCATTTCCCACAAGTCTGCAGTTTTTGAAAATATCTGGGCAAAACTATGGAAAACATCTGTTAATATTAATATAATTGTTGAATAGAGTTGAAAACATTGTGGTACATGAGAAAATTGCTCATCATGAGCAATTTCTCCTTTTGCTACAATGGTTTTAAAATTAGTCTTATACAGAGGTGTTAGAAAGTCCATGTTTGTTGGAAAGGGAAAAGAGACGAGTTATTTACATACTTTTCATAGGACTATTGACAAACTCAATGTTTAAAACTATGAAATTATCAAGTGATACATTTCAATGTTTATCTTTGACTTTATACAAACTCCCACAACCTGCTTGGAAATATCTTGTACAAAAATTGGAAAAATCTCTATAAATGACGGTTTAATTATTAAGTAGATAACGTTATAATCTTCTGCAGATGTGTCAAAATGTACGAGCAGTTGGGAAAAGGGTTCAAAAGACCGGATTATAAAGGACACCATCTGAGAAAGGATTTTTGTTAGTCCCATAATATAACAATATCTTTCTTCAACGGCCTTCTTCATTGTGAAGAAATGGACAAGGGACACACACAGGAAAATGTCACGATCAACCTACTAACGACATTCAAATAATTAGAGAACAACTGCTTTAATGAATGATACTATTGTTAAACCATATTCTTATAAACAACAACTGAAAACTTACGTGAAAGAACTGTGAATACAGTTGACAATATTGTGGTAAAAGGAGAAATTGCTCATAATGAACACCTTTTTCGTTTTACTACAATAATGCAGACGCGTCAGGAAGCGTCCATATGTGGGAAAGGGTTAAGCAACATGATCTAACAAAGTTATTTACTTGTTCAATGGTCATTGTCAGAAGTAATTTAAATCTATAGAGTGTAGTTATATGCAGTACAGAGTCATTAAGAATGTTTCATATATAATGGTATTTTCTCCTATTGTCATTTGTTTTCAACCTTTTGCATGAAAAGCCCTACTTAGGATATTTCACATTTGTTTCTAAGATGTTGTTGAAGAATATGACTCTAAAATATTCCTTTAAGTAACGACTCAAAATTGATGTTTATGTCTCTCTGAAGCATTTAACCTTTTCTCTAATGTAAATTACTTTTAATGCCTTTGCAGCAGATGACATTTTAAAACAATCAAGAGAAAAGGAGAAAGTGCTCATATAATATCAGTTTTTTACATGAATTCATTTACTCTTTTACTTTGATAGATGTTAATTCTTTTTCAGACGGTGTCATTTAAGCTACTCTCAATATTCTATTGTTATACTAAAAGACGTAGCAAATATAAATTACATGAATGGAGAAGGCGGATTCCTTAATGTCTTTGTAGTAAGGCAAATAATTGCATTTGGATTACTGGTGCGGTTTTGCAACCCGTTTTCTAATAACAATTTCAAAGTTGATTTAAATAGTTTATTTCAACTTAAAATTAAAATACAAATATTAGTGAGGTCATATTTCAGAAGGTTAACAGAAAAATTGCATGATACATATAAGCATAGCAAGAACCCGTTTTGTAATACTAATTGTTGACACTCGACCCGTCTTGTTATAAAGAATAACGGATATGTAACAATCTGTTTCTTTCAATTATATTTTAAAAGGAATCAATAAACAATTGTTAAATAATACTTATTTAAGATGGATGGTAATGAGATCGCACGTGAAACATACATAAATATCACGAACCCGTTTTGTAATACCGCATTTTCAGACTCAACCCGTTTTATAATAACTATTTCAAAAGTAAATTTAACTTAAATTTTCAACTTAAAATTACAAGAAACCCATGTAAAAATGTTAAAATTATTTTAGAATGTTAGTAATGAAAAATTGCATAATAAATACATGAATATCAAGAACCTGTTTTGTAATACCACATTTTGGGACTTAACCCGTTTTGTAATAAAAATATTGGGTATGTAAAAATATGTTTATTTCAGCTATAATGTACAAGGAATCAATACAGAAATATTAACTAATACTTATTTCAATAGGGTATCGAAGAAATTTCGTGTAAAACATACATGAATATCAAGACCCCGTTTTGTAATACCCTTTTTCGGGACTCAACCCGTTTTGTAATAAAAATATCGTTGTGTAAATATATGTTTATTTCAGCTCTACTTTAAAAGGAATCAATACACAAATGATAAACAATACTTATTCCAGAAGGATGGTAATGCAATTGCGCGTGAAACAGACTTGAATATCAAGAACCCGTTTTTTAATACCTCTTTTTCGGACTCAACCCGTTTTGTAATAATAATATCGGAAATGTAAACATCTGTGTAGTTCAGCTGTAGTTCTCGGGGAATCAATACACAAATGTTTAATAATACTTATTTCAGTGGGGTCTTGATGAAATCGTGCATGAAGCGTACATAAATATCAAAAACCCGCTTTGTAAAACAACTCTTCGGGACTCAACCCGTTTTGTAATAAAAATATCGGAAATGTAAAAGTCTGTGTATTTCGGAAATAATTTATCAGGAATCAATACACACATGTTAAATGTTACTTCGTTCAGTAGGGAGTTGATGAAATCGTGTGTGGAACATACATGAATATCAAGAACCCTTTTTGTAATACTACTTTTTGGGATTCAACCCGTTTTGTAATAAAAATACCAGAAATGTTAAAATATGTTTATCTCAGCTATAATTTACAAGGAATCAATACACAAATGTTAAACAATAATTATTTCAGAAGGATGTTAATGAAATCGCGCGTGAATTATACGTGATTATCAAGAAACTACTTTGTAATACCGTATTTAGTAAAACTCAACCTGGTTTTTAAAAAAAAATCTCAAAAATGTAAGTATATTTTTATTTCAATTAATATACTTTTCGAGATTCAACCCGTTTTGTAAAAACATTTCCAAAAGTCAATTTAACTGAAAAGTTCAACTTAAAATTACAAGAAACCTATGTACAAATTGTTAGAACGTAAGTAAGGAAAATATGCATCATATATACATGAATATCAAGAACCCGTTTTGTAATACCACTTTTAGTGACTCAACCCGTTTTGTAATAAAAATATCGGAAATGTAAAAATATGTGTATTTCAGCTATAATATACAAGGAATCAATACACAAATGTTGAATAATACTTATTTCAGTAGGGTGTTATGAAATTGCGCGTGGAACCTACCTGATTATCAAGAAACCATTTTGTTATACCGCATTTTCATACTCAACCTGTTTTGTAATAAAACAATCTCAAAAAATTAAGTATTTTTTTTATTTCAATTGTAAAACTTATTTAAGAAGGGTCACCATTAAATGGGGCATGATACATACATAAACTCAATAAAGATTTCAATAAACAAGTATGCCTTTCTGTCTGTCTCTCTATTTCTCAATCTACCCAGACTTCTCTCTATCACATACACACACCCCCTCTCTCGCTATCTCTCTCCCTGTCTGTCTATATATCTCTCCCTCTCTCTCTCTCTCTCTCTCTCTCTCTCTCTCTCTCTCTCTCTATCTCTCTCTCTCTCTCTCTCTCTCTCTCTCTCTCTCTCTCTCTCTCTCTCGCTTTCTCTCTCTCATACTCCCTCTTCTCTTCCCCACCCTCACTCTCTCTTTCAATCTGCCAAGCATTTTCTCTTTCCCCATCTCTCTCTATCGCTCTCTCTCTCTCTCTCTCTCTCTCTCTCTCTCTATCGCTCTCTCTCTCTCTCTCTCTCTCTACATATATATGTATACGTATGTCTGTCTCTGTCTCTCTCCCCAGGCTGCCCCCCTCTCGCTCTCTCTTTATGTCTGTATCGATCTCTCCAAATATTATTTTTGTCTGTCTGTCTGTCTGTATGTATGTCTGTCTTTATATATATATATATATATGTCTCTGTAACTGTCTGTCTGTCTGTCTGTCTGTTTGTCTGTCTGTCTGTTTGTCTGTCTGTCTGTCTGTCTGTATGTCTGTCTGTCTGTCTGTCTGTCTGTCTGTCTGTCTGTCTGTCTGTCTGTCTGTCTGTCTAGTATAACATAAAACTGACGTTAAAACAGGTTGCTCGACACTTTCTATATTCTCTTGTATTTCGCGAATAACAGAATTGTAAATAAACGATAATCCAAAATGTAACATACAAACGTAAATACTCATAAAGGCTTATCTCAGTTTACCTTTCTTAATGAAGTCGGCAAATCCATTGAACTACGCTGGATCAATATATTCAAAACACATGCGACACTCGGATCTGAAGTGTGTATTATGTGGTTAGATCATTATTAAATGGATCGCTTTTAGACAAATACCATCGACACTTTTGTATACTTTTTAGCATACAGAGAAAACAACTATAATAATGTATTAAAAGTATTTCTGATGAAAAAATACGGGTTATGAGGAGATGTTTCTTTATTTTACTTTCATTGAAGAATCATACACATTGCATGTTTAAAGTAAGAACTTACTGTTAACAGGGGATATAGAGGAAGTATGATTCCGAGGAGTTATCTATAGCTGGAAGTAGGAAGCTAGAATAATTGACTCATTTAGACACATCTAACTGTAAACATAAACTCGGGTTTTACCCAGGTATTTGCTTCTCCTCTATATATATTATGTTTGTGTTATGTGTTTTAACACCTTTTTCAACGTTATTTCAGTTATATCACTGCAACAGTTAAGTTATTCATAACCCTGAGGTAAACAAACAAGAACTAAACTAGGAAATAATTATGCTCCTAAGTATGATACACGTACATATAAGGTTATGTTATAGTAAAACCCAAACGTTAGTAGGTTAACGGTCAATGTAGATCCAGATCAACATGCCCATACTCGCAACATAATATAGATCTACAGTTTTCGCTTATTAACCCTTTCCCACATACAAGAAATTTGCTGCAAACGACTTTGAAAACATTGCATCAAACATATGAAAAATCTCTTTAAATGAAATATTAATTATTGAATAGAGATGAAAATGTTGTGACAAAAGAAATAAAATGCTCGTTTTGAGCAATTTCTTCTTTTTTCAGAATGTTTTTCATTAAGCCATCTTCGACATAGCGGTCGGAATGCATCTATATGAGAGAAAGGGTTAAATATTAGAATCTTCCATCTTGCATGTATCTACCGTCATAAAATGTTGGGTTTGTATTAAGCGCGCTACACTTATGTTTGATTTGCGTGTTTCATACTTGAATACATGAAGGGATGTCAGCGAAAATATGCATCGGGGATTACATTTTGGAGTTATTTCACAAAGAAAATTACGTAAATTCGGTTCGAAGCAACTCCGGATAAAGGTAGTTCATGTGGGCTGTCTCGGACAATATCCCATGTGAACGTGTTCTTTATTGGTGCAGTTTGAAGCCTATTCAAACTCAGTTTAATGACGGCTGATATTTTACTTAACCATGCCTATCCCGCATCAAATACTTCATACCACTTTCTTTCCCAGACATCTAGCTACTTTCCCGCATAGACCATTCAATTATTGGCGGTGGCCTTGACTTTTATCAATCACCAGACTCAGTGTTAGCCAAGCAGGGATTCGACCTCAGACTCTCTGGATCAATTGTTCGGGTCGTTAACCTTTTAAACTTTCGCTACTTGATGTCAACATGGGAACTGCTTTTATATGAATCACATAACCGGTGACGGATTTGCAAACCATGTCGTTGATATATGCATAAACAACATCCAGCGTCTTAGAGGAGTTCCAGATTTCAATCTCATTGTGTATGAAGTCATCCTCAAGACCATCAATGTGCCGTCGCATTACCTCTGATCTGATGTCAATAAAGCATAGATCAAATACTGTATAACAAATACTGTAAAACAAAAACTATTACTGATGAGAACACGTGTCACATTACGTTCGTCGAGATGGCAATAACTGTCACAGTACACCGTAGTGTGTACACCATTCTACAACATGCAAGCTTGGAATAACTATATACTAACACAATACGTCCGTATTGTGTACAATCCTTTACACCATGCATGGTGGGAATAACTTACACATACCGTTCAAAGTGTGTACAACATTCTACAACAAGCATGCTTGGAATAACTAAATACTAACACAATACGTCCGTATTGTGTTTAATTCTTTACAACATGCAAGCTCGGAATAACTGCATACTTACATAATACGTCCGTATTGTGTACAATTCTTTACATCTTGCATTATGGGAATAACTTACACATATCTTTCATATTGTGTACAAATTTTACAACATGCATGTTTGGAATAACTATATACTGACACAATACGTCCGTATTATGTACAATATTTCACAACGTGCATGCTTGGAATAACTATAAACTAACACAATACGTACGTATTGTGTTCAATTCTTTACAACTTGCAAGCTCGGAATAACTATATACTAACACAATATGTCTGTATTGTGTACAATTCTTTACATCATGCTAGGTGGGAATAACTTACACATACCGTTCATATTGTGTACAACATTTTACAACATGCTAGGTGGTAATAACTTACACATACTTTTCATAGCGTGTATAATATTTGACAACTTGCAAGCTCGGAATAACTATATACTAACGCAATACGTCCATATTGTGTAAAATTCTTTACATCATGCATGGTCGGAATAATTTACACATACTGTGCATAGTGTGTACACAATTTACAACATGGATAATTGGAATAACTGTCGAATGACATCCGTATTGTGTACAACTGTTTATGACAAGAATGATGAGACTAACTGTCACAATGTGATCCCTTTTATGCCAGAATGGAATGCACATACAGACCAATTGAATTCGATAATTATAGATTATAAATTATATAAAACGTCTTATACCTTTCTCCCATTTGAAATACCTAATAAGTAAAGAGTTTTATAGTTTCACTTTTTACGTTGTCATGACGGGTTTTAAATATATACCACAGTCGGGTTACATGTAATGGCTGTTCTGTGTCAGCATTTTGTGAAATAGAATCTAAGTACATCACAGTTTATATTAAAAAGTCTCCACCGGGACATCATTTAAAATAAGCAAACGAGATAAATAGACGTAGATAAAAGAAAACACTAACTGTTTGTAGAGTAATCTTTATTCAAGATTATTGGGTATTATTGAAGATTATACAGAATTGAAAAGTAACCTCAAACAAACTAATGTCAGTAATATGTGAATAGCACAGGTCAGATCTTGATCGGCAAGCGGGTTTACAAGCTGAGCAGGATCTTCACTGTTCTTTAAAGCCAACGTGTACCTATTCGCATGGACAGGCTCATTTTGAGCTCCATTTACGAAATCCGACAAATGTCTTTCTCAAATTTGTGAAAAAGTATAAGTGGGAAGGTAGCCATTTGTATGTAAGCAATAGTATGTTAAGAACAGTTCTAACACAAGAGCCAGGAAACCCATGTTAGGTGAACTCACGGCCGTAATATGACCAATATGAGATACCATTGAAAACATACCCAGTCAATCAATCCTCAATATATCTATAGGTGCTACCTATTTACGAACAAACGTAAAATGATTGTAAACAAAAAGTGAAGAGCATACTTTGGCCATAATTATTTTAAGAAGTACTTTTTAAAATCATTTGACCAGACGATGATAATGTTCATGTAACGTTATTTTTTATTGAAATTCGTATTGATGTCGCCTATTATTACGAACAGAAAATAATGAAGTAAAAACTTTCCGAAAATTAAGAAATAAATTCATAATTTACGAGTTACAAACATGAGCCCAATAATAGTAGTGGTCAGCTCCGCGTGGAATCCACACAGTTCAAGTTCACAAGGGACATTGGGGACAAATCCGTTTCAGTTTAATACCTAGATCACTTTGATCAAGAGAATATAAAATTCACAAGATGATTGGATTCCACACGGAGCTGACAACTACTGTTATTGGGCTCATTTGGTTAAAAGTCAAGGTAACAGTGGCTGTAAATTCCAAATTATTTTATGATCAATATATCATGAACTCTTTAGCTCAGAGTCTGTAAATTTTAGAAGATGATATTCTCCGCGAGATGATGACGACTACTGTATTTTCGGTCAACATGTTAAAAGAAAAGGTCTTATGGGCCGTGAAAGTTAATTTGATTTCTGCTATTTATCTCAAGAATCCTTCAAAGGTCACAGGAAAATTTGCCAATACAAGCAGTAGACATTATGACTGCAAATGGGAAGACATACGCTTTTTTATGATAAAGCATCTTCAAGTGTTCTTTTTTTATATCAGCTGTTTGTAAATCATAACACAGCAGTACACGTTACAATGACCCCTGTGTGACTTACTGATTATGCCTTGTCAAAATACAATGCAATGGTCGTTAGTTCAATCCCTTTTTCGCACACTGATGAGCAATGAAATTCATTCTAAGTAGCGTCAAAAGTGGTTTGTAGCCAGCTCATTGGAAATTACTCGTGCGTTTATGTGAACTTGCCGCCGTGAAATAGCTGAACAAAGTTTAAAATTAGGGCGTTAAACTACAATCAATCAGTAACACCACATTAAATCTTACATGCTTGAGAAAACGGGGTAAGTCCCGATATATTTGATAAAGACGCAGGAGGGTAATACCCATTTATTTACAGATGTATATGTAAAGCGATTTATGAACATGGGAAAGTCCCTCATCATGCATGAGATGAACACTGTACATTCCTATAGATTATATGAGATCTGTAAATGAATGCGTGGGCTAGTCGTCTGAAAATTTCAAACGTTGATTCAAATAATAACAATTTCCCAAGCCCTTGCACAACGATAAGATCTAGCTTATGCATTATAAATTAAGTACAGTTATGAATATGTTGTATCAGATATGAAAACATATTGGCATCTCTCTGTCTTTCTCTCTCTCTCTCATTCTCTCTTTCTGTCTGTATGTCTGTCTGTTTATCTCTCTGTCTCTGACTTTTTTTTTTTGTGTGTGTGTGTGTCTCTCTCTCTCTCTCTCTCTCTCTCTCTCTCTCTCTCTTTCACTCTATCTCTCTCTCTCTCTCTCGCTGTCTGTCTGTCTGTCTCTCCTCTCTCTCTCATTCTCTCTCATTCTCTCTCATTCTCTCTCATTCTCTCTTATTCTCACTCTCTCTCTCTTTCTCTCTTTCTCTTTCTCTCTCTCTCTCTCCCTCTTCTCTCCCTGTCTCTCTCTCTCTCTCTCTCCCTCTCTCTCCCTATCTCTTTCTCTCTCTCTGTCTCTCTCTCTCCCTCTATCTCTCTCTCTCTCTCTCTCTCTCTCTGTCTCTCTCTCTCTCACTCTCTATCTCTCTCCCTCTCTCTGTCTCTCTGTCTCTCTCTGTCTCTCTGTCTGTCTCTCTCTCTCTCTCTCTCTCTCTCTCTCTCTCTCTCTCTCTCTCTCTCTCTCTCTCTATATATATATATATATATATATATATATATACATATTACACTTAAATATAAACCAGATGTATATGCCCGTGTTATGAATGAAAGCTGGATGACATAACTGTTCGATACATTATCATAAACTTATGAAAGATTATCAGCGAATGAAAATCGCCATATTACAAATCTTCTTAAGGAAGCTGATTTTAGTATGATTTAACTTAAATTAAATATATATTCCTTTACATTAGACACTATTTGAATGTACGTCTGTATTTCCACTTCTCCTTTTAGTCGGGTTGAGTGTTTTTATCGTTAACTTCATACTTAAGTGTGTGCTATTTTATATTGACTAGTTCTACATCTACTTCACCCTGACAATGTCCATCATCCACAATACCATCCTAGCATACGTGCCTGCATAAAAAGGAAATCTTTACTACCAGTTAATTTCGTATATTAAAGGTGTCGCCATTAAGCTTCTAAAGGAAGCCGATTTACGTTTGGTATTACATAAAGTGTAGATATTCCGATATATTAAATATTATTTAATAAATTCGTCTGTATTTTAACTTCCCCCCCTTTTTTAAAAATGTTTTTATGGTTAATTCAACGATATTTAACGTATTTAATCGTGTGACATTTACATGTACTTCATCCTGACAACAGTCCAGCATTATCCATTATATCCCCGGATACCTGACAGCAAAAGAGGGAAATCGTTAATATCAGTTTCATTTCATGCAGACGCGCTAACAACTTCTACAAGGAATGGATGTTTTATTTATTTCCTATACAATCCAGATTAAAAGGAAATCGATGTTGTTACATTGTTTTACACAGCTTTCAACATTATTTTAGTAAATTCACGGCGGTAGTCCATGGTTAATAACTAATGTTGCTAGTAAGAATTAAATCACACCCAAACTGTATTGATACCGTGACCTTGCCCCATTAAATCACACCCTAAACTTTACTGCTACGGTGACATAGCTGCATTAAATCACACCCCAAACTGTACTGATACCGTGACCTAGCCCCATTAAGTCAGACTCCAAACTGTACTGATACCGCGACCTATCTCAATTAAGTCACACCCCAATTTGTACTGATAACGTGACCTAGCTCCTTTAAATCACACGCCAAACAATACTGATACCGTGACCTGGCCCCATTTAATCGCACCCCTAACTGTACTGATACCGTGACCTGGCCCAATTAAGTCAGACCCCAAACTGTACTGATACCGTGACCTATCTCAAAAAGGTCACACCCCAATGTGTACTGATACCGTGACTTAGCTCCTTTAAAGCACACCCCAAACAATACTGATACCGTGACCTAGCTCAATTAAGTCACACACCAAACTCTACTGATACCGTGTCATAGCTCTATTAAATCACAACCAAACTGTACTGATACCGTGACCTGGCCCCATTTAATCGCACACCTAACTGCACTGATACCGTGACCTGGCGCCATTAAATCAAACCCCTAACTGTACTGATACCGTGACCTATCTCAAAAATGTCACACCCAATGTGTACTGATACCGTGACCTAGCTCCTTTAAATCACACCCAAACAATACTGATACCGTGACCTAGCTCAATTAAGTCACACACAAAACTCTGCTGATACCGTGTCATAGCTCTATTAAATCACACCCCAAACTGTACTGATACCGTGACCTGGCCCCATTTAATCGCACCCCTAACTGTACTGATACCATGACCTGGCCCAATTAAGTCACACCCCAAACTGTACTGATACCGTAACCTATCTTAAAAAGGTCACACCCCAATGTGTACTGATACCGTGACCTGGCCCCATTTAATCGCACCCCTTACTGTACTGATACCGTGACCTGGCCCAATTAAGTCACACCCCAAACTGTACTGATACCGTGACCTATCTCAAAAAGGTCCCACCCCAATGTGTACTGATACCGTGACCTAGCTCCTTTAAAGCACACCCCAATCAATACTGATACCGTGACCTAGCTAAATTAAGTCACACACCAAACTCTACTGATACCGTGTCATAGCTCTATTAAATCACACCCAAACTGTACTGATACCGTGACCTGGCCCCATTTTATCGCACCCCTAACTGTACTGATAACGTGACCTGGCCCAATTAAATCACACCCCTAACTGTACTGATACCGTGACCTGGCGCCATTAAATCACACCCCTAACTGTTCTGATACCGTGACCTATCTCAAAAAGGTCACACCCCAATGTGTACTGATACCGTGACCTAGCTCCTTTAAATCACACCCCAAACAACACTGATACCGTGACCTGGCCCAATTAAGTCACACCCCAAACTGTACTGATACCGTGACCTATCTCAAAAAGGTCCCACCCCAATGTGTACTGATACCGTGACCTAGCTCCTTTAAAGCACACCCCAATCAATACTGATACCGTGACCTAGCTAAATTAAGTCACACACCAAACTCTACTGATACCGTGTCATAGCTCTATTAAATCACACCCAAACTGTACTGATACCGTGACCTGGCCCCATTTTATCGCACCCCTAACTGTACTGATAACGTGACCTGGCCCAATTAAATCACACCCCTAACTGTACTGATACCGTGACCTGGCGCCATTAAATCACACCCCTAACTGTTCTGATACCGTGACCTATCTCAAAAAGGTCACACCCCAATGTGTACTGATACCGTGACCTAGCTCCTTTAAATCACACCCCAAACAACACTGATACCGTGACCTGGCCCAATTAAGTCACACCCCAAACTGTACTGATACCGTGACCTATCTCAAAAAGGTCACACCTAATGTGTACTGATACCGTGACCTAGCTCCTTTAAAGCACACCCCAAATAATACTGATACCATGACCTAGCTAAATTAAGTCACACACCAAACTCTACTGATACCGTGTCATAGCTCTATTAAATCACACCCAAACTGTACTGATACCGTGACCTGGCCCCATTTTATCCACCCTAACTGTACTGATACCGTGACCTGGCCCAATTAAATCACACCCCTAACTGTACTGATACCGTGACCTGGCGCCATTAAATCACACCCTAACTGTTCTGATACCGTGACCTATCTCAAAAAGGTCACACCCCAATGTGTACTGATACCGTGACCTAGCTCCTTTAAATCACACCCCAAACAACACTGATACCGTGACCTAGCTCAATTAAGTCACACACCAAACTCTACTGATACCGTGTCATAGCTCTATTAAATCACACCCCAAACTGTACTGATACCGTGACCTGGCCCCATTTTATCCACCCCTAACTGTACTGATACCGTGACCTGGCCCAATTAAATCACACCCCTAACTGTACTGATACCGTGACCTGGCGCCATTAAATCACACCCCTAACTGTTCTGATACCGTGACCTATCTCAAAAAGGTCACACCCCAATGTGTACTGATACCGTGACCTAACTCCGTTAAATCACACCCCAAACAATACTCATACCGTGACCTAGCTCAATTAAGTCACACACCAAACTCTACTGATACCGTGTCATAGCTCTATTAAATCACACCCCAAACTGAACTGATACCGTGACCTGGCCCAATCAAGTCACACCCAAACTGTACTGATACCGTGACCTATCTCAAAAAAGTCACACCCCAATGTGTACTGATACCGTGACCTAGCTCCGTTAAATCACACACCAAACAATACTGATACCGTAACCAAGCTCAATTAAGTCACAAACCAAACTCTACTGAAACCGTGTCATAGCTCTATTAAATCACACCCCAAACTGCACTGATACCGTGACCTGGCCCCATTTAATCGCACCCCTAACTGTACTGATACCGTGACCTGGCCCAATTAAGTCACACCCCAAACTGTACTGATACCGTGACCTATCTCAAAAAGGTCACACCCCAATGTGTACTGAAACCGTGTCATAGCTCTATTAAATCACACCCCAAACTGCACTGATACCGTGACCTGGCCCCATTTAATCGCACCCCTAACTGTACTGATACCGTGACCTGGCCCAATTAAGTCACACCCCTAACTGTACTGATACCGTGACCTATCTCAAAAAGGTCACACCCCAATGTGTACTGATACCGTGACCTAGCTCCTTTAAAGCACACCCCAAACAATACTGATACCGTGACCTGGCGCCATTAAATCACACCCCTAACTGTACTGATACCGTGACCTATCTCAAAAAGGTCACACCCCAATGTGTACTGATACCGTGACCTAACTCCGTTAAATCACACCCCAAACAATACTCATACCGTGACCTAGCTCAATTAAGTCACACACCAAACTCTACTGATACCGTGTCATAGCTCTATTAAATCACACCCCTAACTGTACTGATAACGTGACCTGGCCCCATTTAATCGCACCTCTAACTGTACTGATACCGTGACCTGGCCCAATTAAATCACACCCCTAACTGTACTGATACCGTGACCTGGCCCCATTTTATCGCACCCCTAACTATACTGATACCGTGACCTGGCCCAATTAAATCACACCCCTAACTGTACTGATACCGTGACCTGGCCCCATTAAATCGCACCCCTAACTGTTCTGATACCGTGACCTGGACCAATTAAATGGCACCCCTAGCTGTCATGATACCGTGACGTGGCCGCATTAAATCGCACCTCTAGCAAACTGTACTGATACCATGACCTGGTCCAAATAACATTTTTTCATATATATATATGTATATATTGTTCCGTTACGTTCCGCATTATACAGTTACCTGTGTGGGTAACTGTATTTTGCGGAACGGAACAACGACCTACAGGACTATTAATTACTTGTAACATGTGCATAATAGTGACGTCTAAAGGTAAATAAAATAAATAAAAGTTCATGGGTTCGAATCCCGCCCCCCCCCCCGCCCAAGAAAAAAAGAAAATCCGCAAAATGCATTCACCAAACACAACACACGTATAACGCTTTGGTTAATTGATTCTGCATGCTATAGATTCTTTTTTTTTTTTTTTACAATATTCATTTGATAATGAACTACTGATAATGTATATATTCTTTCAACAATTAATATAAAGATATATATATGAGCCAGTCCACGACAAAACCTGTATTAGTGACAAAAATATATTTTTTCATTGTTTTGTATTTCCTAAAATATCAACCTTTTACCTATATAATGATACCAGAATTAGCTAAATAGTCCTACATATAGTCTCTTAATTACGATATAAACATACCAACTGTCATAAGAAAACGAAAAAACAAAACGACGTCATGACGTTCACTGTTTAAGGTGGAATCATACCTTTGAAATAACGTCATTTTCGTCGTCAAAACATATGTTTTTGTGACAATAACAGCGTGGTCAAAGAAATCGCTACTACTGTCTTATTTGAATTTGTATTGAAAAACCAATAGCACCGAATTATAGAAAATAAAGTTATCTGTGTCATAATATAAATTTAATGTATCAGCTATGACGATTCAGATACAAATACCCGATTTTTAATGAACATTTCGCTGGAATATATTTTCGAAGTAATTGCATAATTTCTAATTTACTAAGCATTTACCCGAGAGATTTTTTAAACAAATACATATCATTACGATCACCCTTTCTACTATAAATTACCAGAATTTCAATAAAATCTGTGGAGCCGATTTTTTGTAAATCAGAATGCCGTTTTACCGATGTCCCGCGTCAGAACGCATATTGCGATATTTTAATTGAAACGCAGTCAGCGGAATTAAAATTGACAACCTTTATCATCAACTTTATGGTATCATGAAATCTACTCCCTACTAAAAATGGGTATTTTAATTTATTTCTTCCCGAATAGTTATTTTATTGCAAATGATACAGTATATAAATAGACGTAAAACAGGATACAGGATAATCATACTTGGAAATCTGTTTATATATTATCATACGAGGGGTAATCAAAAAGTAATATAACTTTCTTAGTAATTCTTGTATTAGTTAATACATACATTATTTCGGAAATTCATACCATATGTATATTTGTTTTTGCTCTACCTTATGGTGAATTAATATTTATAATATTGTCATAAGTTTATTTATAAATCGTTGTCATAGAAACTAGTTGAGGTATAGGCGGGCCACAGCGTTATGTTACAAGAAAGTACTAGTTTAAGCTGTGTATATTTCAAATATACACAAACAGAAGATACCGAAAATGTGCATGACATTAATTTGTTGTTTGTTGTTCTAAATATTAAAGTTTAATGATGTTGTTCCATAATAACCATCAACATAGTAAAGTTGTTCAGTCACGTGCAGGAACGTCAGGTAAAAATGACGTCAAATGATCGTCAAAATTAGCAAATTTAGCAAAATGCTAAATAGTAAAATTATATCACAACGTAGACAACAATCAAAATTGTCATTTGAAATATTTATTCAGTGGGGTTCACCAGGAGTCAAGCAGTCACTAGCGATGTATACATACACTTTTGTTTATGGCTAGAGGGGAGTAATCAGTGGAATACTAATGTCACTCGCAAAGGAGCCAGTTCTGACGTTGAAAGGAACAGTTTGAGTGTCCTTTTTGCCCCCATAATAATTGTCATGTGTTACACATAACATGTTAGACATTTCGGTGAACAAATCCTAAGGAATGTCTTTAAGCAATGGCGTCTGGGGGAAGTTGATGCAACAATTGATTTGATATAACAGTTGTTAAAATATTTATTCACGTTTTCAAACCTAATCATTTCCCTCTAAACGGCGACGTCAGAACGTTACTACCGTGGCCTGCCCCCATTGTACTCACATTTTTTATAATCTCCCAGAAATGTTGTTTGAAATTCGGAACGCCTTGGTAAAGTTAAATATATGAATACATATTGGTTTAAACTCAAAAGTATGATAATAGCATCTTAGCTTTGATCTATTTGTATGTATGCATATATTTATTCAAGTTTTTATTATTTTATTTGTTTGTTTTATTTTTAGATTTCATTGTTTTGTTTTCATTTTAATATTCATTATAACTATTATTACATAAAGATCATCAAAAACCTTGACAGAAATAGTGATAATAATATATCATCATCACCATCATAATCATCATCATCGCTATAATACGACTTCGACTGCATGGCTGTGTATGCTATAATACGTCGTTCTACATTTGTATGCCACATTTATACCCTTGCAGGTAAATATAAAATCACGAAAGTTAAGGACATTGCGTGATTAACAATTACGTAGAAACAACATAAAAAACATAAAATAAAAATATGTACATGTAATCCATTACGACTCGAACTCAGGACCTTAGCATTACGAGTTCAACGCTCTTGTTAAACCGCTAACTTTGCCTTCGAACTGGTGGTTCGTCAGGATATTACTTATAATCAAAACGGGCGCATATTGTTATGCTTATCCCTATTGTGGATAATAGAACTGTCCATGACCTTTCGTCATGGCTCACTGCTCGAATTGGATCTATACCTGAAATGTAATAATCTTCGCATGCATAAGTATCAACCCGTCGCTACTCATTGATTCACGAAATTTATATATATGTTGCGTTACTGACAATTCGTCATGGCTCACTGCTCGAATTGAATATATACCTGAAATGCAATTATCTTCGCATGAATAAGTATCAACCCGTCACTACTCACGAACTATGTATATGTTGCGTTACGGACAAATTCTCACGATAGCACATATCGAAATTGTTGAGAATATCATTCTCGCTATCTAGTAAAAATGCAAGTATTGTTTTGTTATATTTTTAATATATTTACTATATAAATTGCAATATCGTAGCTACTTTGAATCTTTAAAGAGAATCAAACAATTACAACATACCATTAGTTACTATGGGGTAGAAGAAAGGGGGTACTTAACAGATTGAAATTGATGATTATAATGAAAATATGTGGTGTGTTCATTTTATTACCCTAGATGCGTATATGCGTATATGGAAACCATTTGTGAAAAATCAAAAGTATAGTGGTTTATTCTTTCTGCAGGAGTGAGGGCATTTGTTTCTTTTGCTCGTTTTTTCTTCTGATATTGAGTCCATAACTCTTTTTCTCAGCTTTTCGCATGAAGCACAAACATCGTCTCTAGGTGTGGCAATTTTTACATGAGGAAGACACCTTTTCCATATGGCGAGGAACGTAGTTTTACCGGCATTTCTTACAGCAAATTCTTCACAGATTTCTCTGTATAGTTTGTGTATATGTAGTTTTGATATGCTACTGTGAAGAAGGATGGGTGCAGTATCATCTCGACCATAAAAAAGTGAAAATGTTTCTTTGCAAACTAGTTTTCCGTTGAACATATACTGCGCACGAGACCGTGAACGTTTCTTACCTCTTTTTGTGAGATCTGATTTGGGACCTGTGAGTAAACTACCCTTTATATACATCTCCTGTAGCAACCACAACCGTTTTCAAAATATTGTTTCAAAGAAACAGCACCCTGACCCACCAAGATACATTTGCGATCCTCATTTTCACTGTCCGATGTTTCACTGTGGTTTTCATTACTCGTGCTTGGCTGTTCACAGAGGAAGTTATATACTCGATCCTCAACACCCCCAACAAAAATCTCTCTCTCTCTGATACTTTCATCCTCTGAATCTGTGTTCTCAAATTGAGAATTGTTTGGTGTTCGACCAAAATGATCAGAGAAGATGCTCTCAAGCTCCTTTCTTTTTTTTGTTAAAGTTATAGTTTACATACCAACTTACAATTTAAACACGTATTTACATTGAATAGGAATCAATTCAAGTGTTATTCATTATACAGTTGTGAAAGAAAATAACGTGAAAAACAACTATGAATAAGTGAATCTCCTTTTCCCTGGATGTTTTATAATTTGTCTAAAATATACTTTTAATTTTTTTGTCTGGCTATAATTTGTATTTCGTTATTACAAAATTAATCTGAAGGGACAAACAATATAATTATAGAAATCATAAATATTTCTTATTAACTGGTCCAATTTCTGTTAAGCAGATAACAAATAAAAATTATTTCCATGGACGGGATCGCACTCGGTTAGGCGCTGTCACATTGTTGCGTATCGTACTAGCGTATGCCAGCGTATGAAAAATATCACGCATACGCTGGTATACGCTGACATACGCTATTGGTACGTTAGGCATAGATTTCATACGTTTCAAGCACGATCGCATACGCTGGCATACGTCGAGGCAGATTTTTCTTTTTAAGCATGTCTAAAAAATGTGTGCGTATTCGGACGTATAGTTTATACGCAAAGCAGACGTAAGGCATACGCTGAAAACGCTCGAGTTACGCTAGAGGTACGTAACTCATAGGTCGAGAACGCTGGTCATACGCTTACATACGCTGGCATGAAGGTGTACCGTACAGCTAGCGTACTGATGGCGCATAAGTAACGTACTACTAACGTATGTCTGACGTTTCTGCAACGTATATAGACATCTTGGCATATGCCTGACGATTGAGTAACGTATACATAACGTACAACTAGTGTATGATTGGCGTATACAAAGCGTATTGCCAGCGTTTTAATAAAGTGTATACAGAGGATCCCATTTCTAGATCTTTTACAGTTCTTCATGGACTTATATGAACACTTTGTCACGTGATAGCGTTAGGCTGGACATGCGCAGTTCATACGCTACTCATTCGCTAGCCATACGCAGACTACACAGGTAATACGCTGGACATACGCCGGTGATACGCTACTCATGCTCTACTAATAGTTTCAATACGGTAAGTATACAAACAATTCTGTATTTTCAAGGGCTTTTTGTACGTATGAAAATTAATTTATGAATTTTCATACGCAACTAATACGTTTCTATCATACGCAATAGTGTGACAGGGCCATTAGACTGGTCCATAGGTTTTCACTCTATCAACTGAGCCAATCCGCCTTCGTTGATGCATAGAGTCTTATTTAGTTTTATTATAATAATTTAATAGTTTAGCATAAGAAATCCTAGATTACATACAGATATTTATCTTTTTTCTCCACACGTTTACATGAAACATATTTAAAGAGACATTTTATGTACCATTCAATATCTATATTTTGAAAGTAAGATGTATTTTTCTTTACTATATCTATAAATGATTTAAACGGTTTGATCTGCTCGGACATTAAAATACTTCATAATCTTTGCAAGCCGCCTTATATCTTAGGAGATTTACGCCAGACCTATCTAGTACTTAAATGTGTATAATAAAGTGCGTTGTGTACATCTGTCCTAAAACTTATAAATTTTATGAGGATTCGTGTTCAAAGTCATTTTTGTTTTAAACAGCCCGCCATTGTTTCTTCTTGAAGATTGCCAAGGGAAATCGTCGTGTTTTCAATGTTTTCTTCGAAATAAATCATATTCATTTGTTATGTGGGTTAATAAAAGATACATAAGTAATCTTACCTCATATTCAGAATCCATTACGAATGAAATCCAGTATTTGCATCTATTAAACACTGTCTAAACTTTGGAAATGAAATTCAAGATAATACTGTTTACGGTAAAACGACGTTGACGAAAAATGTGACATCATGAAATTGGAAATTTCAAACGTCATACGTTATGTCAGTAATACAGGTTTTGTCGTGGACTGGCTCATATATATTGTTCCGTTCCGTTCCGCATTATACAGTTACCTGTGTGGGTAATTGTATTTTGCGGAACGGAACGGAACAAAAGCATAAAGTATCTATTTTCACATGTTAAACTGTATACAAGACGAATGTTTGACGCAAAGCATCAAAGAGAAGCCGCAATATGTCGTTGCAAATGAAGAAGTAAGAAAATGGAACATTTAAATTATTTCTCAAACTGTAAAATCATGACTTTAAAGTACTTTTATATTACAAAAAATTAAGGTCAATATTTTGTTAGGCAGATATATTTAAAAGAACATTTATAGCACATTTTAAAACACTATTTTGTAAACCCTTTCCCACATACAACAATTCTGCAACAAATGTCTTTCAAAGCATTTACCGGTATTCAAAAATAAGAACATTCTCTATAATTGAAAGAACAATCATGATTATAATTGAATGAATTTGCAAACAATTCTACTTTTGCCACAATGTTTTCAAATAATATTTGCTGCAGAGGTGTCTGAACGTGTCTGTATGAAATACAGTTCAGTTAATCTGATCACACTTTGTTTGTAAGAACCAGAAGACTTCATTTCATTTAAGTTTTCTTAAAGTTTTCTTGAATTTCACATCGCATTCGTGATAAAATATGTCGGCCAGGCAAAATACACCGAAATCGTGTTTACCGCGATATTCATGAAGGAACGAATCAACTAGACGGCGTAATTTTCTTGATACATATATTTCTCTGGTTTAAATAGTTTTATGTCTGCATTGTACTCAAAGTTAACTTTGAATCAAGTATGTGCAATCATAGACTAAACTTTCAGCAATATTTGCGAAAAACAAAATGCATAGCCGAAATGAATGAAAATGAAAGATGATCGAAAACGACATAAAACAACTATTAAGAGACCGACAGACGAAGCTTTCGTCACTCAGCATAGTAAACAAGGAAGATATTGTACTGAACATGAAAGTCAGATTATTAAAAATAAAGCAAATGAATAGTTAGGATGATTGAAAATTGAGATGTCATCTATGTGAAAAAACGATACAAATGAAAATCTATAAATAGACTATAGATGAATTGTACTGTCTTTTGTTTTAGCTCCTAATTTTATTCGGGAACCAGAGTCGGTGCGCGGCGGTGAATACGGACTAAATCAAAAACGCCGGGAATCCAAAAGTGGACTAAATATTTAGATTTAGATCTAATCAAACATCTAAATTGAAAAGCTTGGTGAATACGAGCCCTGGCTTCTTCCTCTAACTACTACGTAATATATCATAGGATGTAAGGAACCAGACTACATTTAGCTACATTTATTAGTTCCCGGTTTAACATACTATTGAAATGATAAAGCGTATGAGGCAGGTAACCAATTCAAAAGAATGGTTCTCTATTTAAGTATTTAGACTAGATACACCATGAATATCGCTTATCTAAAATGTACTGACATTAAATTAATATACCGGCCTTTGTCTTTGTTTTTAATTTGTAAAACTGCCACACGTATATAGAGTGTAAAACGGATGTTTCGGAAGTAATTTACGTTAAATTAATATACTTAGTAAGGAGAAAGAGAAATCCCGATATGTGGTCACACGGGCAGGTCTATACATCTCCATGTGCTAAATTTCAAAGCATTCCTACACCGCCTACTGGCGGCATCCAATAACTGCATACTTTTAATAATTATAGTTTGACCAGTTCTTAATGAATATCTGCCGATAACTCCTGACTCGATTTCACAGATTTATAGATTTAACTCCGTACATGATAGATATTTCTATCGTATGACAATAAAGACATGCATTATTGATTAATTTATATCGACTCATAAAAGAGACAGTTAACAACAGTATGACCTCCTGAAAAGATATTACTAAATGTTTATTAAACCACAGGTACACTATATAAATATGGAAACATATATTCCCTGTCTGGTGTCCCATCACTTGTTCCGTTCCGTTCCGCAAAATACATTTAGCCCTGATCTCTAGACCAAGTTCAAATATTGGTCATGTCAGGTCAAAAACTAGGTCACATAATTAAATTGAAGGAAAAATGTGTTAACATTCTGGAGGCCGCATTTTTATATTGAAACTTTGTCAACATAATTGGATGGATGATATCTAGGCTAAGTTTGAATATAGGTCATAACTCGTCAAAAACTAGGTCATTAGTCCAAATTTGAGAAATATATTATTAACACTTAAGAGACTGTATTTTGTTTTTCAGAAGCTTGAAACTTTGTCAAAACGTATGTCTTGATATCTAGGGCAGGTTCGAATATGGTTCATTTCGAAAAGAAATCATAGAAGCAATGTCAAATTGAAGGAATTTCTTGTAAACACAGAAGGCCTCATTTTCAACTTGAATTGGTGTTTTGAAGATTGTAAGATTTGAATGTGGGTTATGTCTGATACAAAAAAAGTAGGTCACAGGGCGAAATTGAAGGAAAATATTGTCAACTGACTGAAAGCAGTATTTTGTCAGAAGGATTGTCTGTGATGATATCTAGCCCAAGAGTTGTAGTCATTGACTATGTGATGAACGATTCAGGGCCACTATGGTTTCAGCTATATCACATGTTTTCTGGATAATTTACAAGTACTACTGGTTTATTTATCCTGGCACTAGTCAGTCAATATTTGTTTACCCCTCAACCCTAAACGCTAAGGAGAGCAGCCATTACTTCCATTTTTAAAGTCTTAAGTATAACCCGGACGGGGATCTAACTCTCGTCTTCCTGCACCCGAAACCGACGCTTTACCACTACACCACCAAGGCCGATCTGTTGAAACTCATGGCGGTCATGCTAGAAGCAATATTGATTGGCAGAAAAAAATAACAATCTGGCGGCATCATAAAAGAGGTAAATTGAACTCTTAATGTTATCTTCTCCTAATCCACCTTACCATTTACAATGTGGTCGATTTAGGACCATCTTTATCTTCTTGTTTATTATCGATATCAAGATGATTAATTCTTACCACATACACAAAATCTGCTACATACGACTTTGAAAACAACTTGGCAAGGAGATAACTTATCTATAAATGAAAGTATAAATATTGATCGAGCATTGTGGCAAAAAGATACATAGCTCATAATGAGCAATTGTTCCTTTGGTCTCAAAGGTTTCCTACGTCGTATAGAGGCTTAAGAAACCGATTGTATTATGGAAAGGGTTTAGCAGAAATTTGACCTCCATAATTTGTTGCAGCCATATTGAATTCCCTGATATAATCGGTTACACATTTGCTTCTATACCATCATTCAGATGAACAATTAATGGTAATCTTGGCCCTTTTATCAAGCATTGGTCAATATTAATTCATTAAACTTTTTCTGAAAATCTTTACTTCATTATTTTCTGTCCGTATTAATAGACGACAGTAATACGAATTACAAACACGTAATGATCATGCAAAAAACATGACATGAATAATTTCATCGTCTAGTAAATTCCTTTCTAAATATTTTCTTATGGCCAAAAAATACTCTTTAATGTTATGTTTACAATCATCTTATGTTTTTCGTAAATAAGTAGCACCTATAGATATATTAGTATTATATTAATCTTGTTGATAACATGGTTTATGTAAAATGGCTTACCTTCAATTAATTTCCGGGTTAAAATAGAAACTTGTCGTTCACTGACATCACATTTTAAAAGAAATCCATTTAGATGAACTCATGTTTGTTACAAGTGATTCAAGCAATGATTTCGTCGGTTTTAAGATGCGAACATTTCGTGTTTAGCAAAATATTGATTGCAAAGATAAAACATAAATTACAGTTTAGATTTAGTGTCGTTACAACAAGGATCTATAAATATACATCGTGCCGTCATGTTCTATTTAAGGCAATTATGTTGCCTGGATCTATAAATATATATGTTGGATTTAAGATTTTAATATGTCCGGTATCAAACAAAAAATATCATCCTTGGACTTAACTGAAGAGCGTGTTGTTACTTTTACATTACGTACCTATAATTATGACTTAACGTGGAAGAAATGTGGGCTAAGATAGGACTTCAAGTATGTGAAGCCAGATCTCCATCTACTTATCCTACAACAATTATAAATTTGAATTTGCTTTCATTCAATTTCAAAAGTTTATACATATATACATACAGCTTTTCCATGCACAACAATAAGTATATAATTTTCAGTGAATAGAAGAAATTCTATATCTGAAATTAAGATAAAAATAAGCTCGGTTAAACGTATGTATGTCATGTAATATTTTGATATATTCTGTTATTATTTTCTTGTATGACTTCTGGTAAATATAGCAGTAGACCAAGGCGGGAATTCAAGTACATTAACTGTTCTCTTATTCAAGTCTTTTCCATAAGTTTCTTTTGAACATCATCTTCAAATAGGATTGTTCATGCTTATATCCATTAAATGCTAAGCCCATGACCTGTATATATGTATTAGTTAAACTGCATTTACAGGCTTGTTTAGCAAAAACAAAGACATTTCAGATGCTATACTGTCAATGCTCAGTCTGTTTTATCTAGTCTGCATTAACGTCTTCTTACAATGAAATATTTACATTATATTACCAATATCATATTTATGAATTATCTAGCCACTAACGTCGGACCTTTGTATCCTTATGCTCACTAGTCATAACTGACCCATTAAGTCAATAATAAAAAGGACATTCGCTTCCCATTCTGGGCGGAGAAAAGGAAAAACTATTCAGTATAAAAAAGGCAATATGACAGCTTTTACCCTTTGAAGAAATATGACAAACTTATACAGTATGAAACAATATCAAATGTCTATAACAAGATACAATACCACTTGGTAGAGGAGGATGGGAGGAGGTTGAATTAAAATAGTTTGCAGTGATTGATAAATAATGTTGTAGATCTAAATTCTAATAATAGAGTGAATCAGACTCAACCGATTGGCCTATACAGGACACATGCTAGCAGTTTCTTTTGATTGGTTTACACATTTAAGAAAGACATGTGCACTTGGTTTTTGTAAAAAGTTAATCACGTGATGACCTACACACCATAAAAAACATTTTATGGTGGCATCAAATATCATTTATGTTTTGCAGTAGATCGTATCGACCAAGGGGGGTTCGAAGAAGGGTGAATTGAATGACAAAGTCTAGCTGTTTAAGAAGGATATTTTAATAACTGTCAAAGTATTATTGTGGGTCATAATTGACCAACTTAGTCAAAAATAAAAAAGAACATTCACTTCCCATTCTGCGAATATGGACATGTAATGTCTTAAAAATAAGCTATCTTCGCTAGACTGGAATTCTTTGACAATGTAGATACATACTGTTCAAACATAACAAACACCATTAATGAATCATGTATATAGTGAATATATGCCATAAAAAGGCATCACTGATAAACCAACAGAACCGTCCTGGACAAATTGTAATATTAAACGTAGAATAAGTTAAAACGAGCATATAGAAAAGCCCCCCAAAAATCAATTCCGATTATCACTGGTCTAAATTCCGACATATTTGCAATGATGTTGTCAAACTTGTTCGCTTATCTAAAGGAAAGTATTATACCTTAATAAAGCAGAATAATGTTTAGCTCCTTTTTATTTCAATGTCACTTTGGGTGACCAACAAAAACCTTTAAAAAGGACTAAAATGTAAAAATCATAGAATCATATTACATTTATCATCTTAAAGAGCAAATGTTTTCCTTACATATTTGCTTTTGAAATGATCCTTTCATTCACTAATTTGTAGGAGCTATTCAACTATTTTCCCCTATATAACTATATGAGCTTTCGAGACACCGGATTTTGCAATGCCAAGTATCCAAAGATAAAGTAAAACACGCTGTTTATTCCTATGAATGATATGTGCATCGTGCTTGTGCGGTTAGCATAACGATTGACTCGCTGCTGTCAGGATAAAAGGGCCAGTCGAACTAGTTACAACCCCAGGAACTCGCTGTGATATAACTTACACATTGTTAAAATCGGCATAAATCAACGTACAACCAAGTGCTTACTTTTGAAAGGGAGAAAACCGCTGCCATTTTCAGGTTATTTTTCATTCAAGTTATTTCCCTTGTACTTCATATCTTGCCTCATGCAAATGATTTTGTTGTAAACTGCTAATGCGTCGTCACTTTGTAATGGTAAGAACGTCCGCGCCCCGAGAGCGCGTGGGCAGGGTTGTTTTCAGAGTGTCCGAACCCATCGGGTATTCGGGCGTGTGCTAACCGAATCAAACAACGAAATATATGGGTATGTGAACTCGCCGCTGTGATATAGATTAAAGAAATGTAGAAAAAGGAGTTAAACACACATTCAATCAAACCATTTTTTCCGCAACAGAGCGCCGCAATCTTATAACATTGTTGACTGTCAGGGACGAAAAACCTGTTGTCCATTTCCTCCCATAACCGTGTACGTGGTGTAACGGTTAGTGTGTCCGCCTGGGAACGGAAGACAAGTGTTCGATCCCCGATCTTGTCATATCAATGACTTTTAAAATAGCTTCCCTCATTTGCACTCAGGTCTGCCAGGTAAGCATTACGCCTAATGCATTTGTGTCAGGATGAATAATACCGGGAGTATTGTTAAACGAGAAAACGCCATGATATTACTGAAATACCGTTGAAAGCGACGTAAACTACCATTAAAACTAAACTATTCCCTTCCCAAGCTTTCAATGTTATTGCAATTGGGCTGAGTGCCGCTCTTTTTACATTACAAGTACATTCATGAATTTATATTTCTTTTTAACAGCCCTGTATACTTGCTAGTGTATTGGATACATTGTTGTACTTTGGAGATTGTTCATGTAGTCGAACTTGCTTGTCAGAGACGAATGGTTTTTTTCTGCCAAACTGTCTTTTATTAACACATTTGGACTGAGCGCCGCATCATTTACATTCCAGGCCCTGAGAGAGATACAATGTAAGCTGCTCGATTGGCTCAGACGGTAGAGTATTAACCCTGAAACCGAGATGTCCCTTGTTCTATTGATTGTTTGGTGTTTAAAGCTGCCTTCAACATTTGTTTCAGTTATATCACTGCGTTTCCTGGGTAAGTTACCATTACTTCTGGTCCATTTGTCCTGACGCCAGCCAGCCAGTCGAAATGCTAACCCTGCATACTGGAGCGCCAAGGAAGGGCAACCATTACTCCGAGTTTTGTTCGTGCTCCGGACCGAGTGCATGCTTTTTACAGTGACATTGGCAGCCGAACAGGGACCGTCAATGCATCGCTTATATAGTCTAACAGTGTTTGCAGTGAAGATTTAAACATACCTGGCATTGGAGTACAGCGTTTTAGTCAATCAGGCGTGTATGCCATGGTTCGAACTTGTACACACTTGGATATTTCCATTCCAGTCATAGAGAGATATTACATGTACAAGCGGCCCGGTTAGCTCAGTCGGTTGATTACCCGTACTGAAAGTGAGAGGTGGCAGGCTCGAGTTCGATTACTCGCTGAATGTTTGCCTCTCCCCATGACATATATGCCCCACATTGTAAGAACTGGTTACTCAGTCGTACAGCGCCTGTAGACCGGTTGTGTGGTTTTCTCTCCATACAGCATTGGTCCCAAATAAGGCACATAAGGGACACTCTTTTCTGACTTTATTGAAACCTTTGTCCTAACTGATTGCTTTCCCGCCCTTATCAACGTTATCGAACCGAACCCATGACCGTTGCATTGATAACTATTGTCGTTATTGTGGCTCTCGACCCTTTGTCCTGAACACACTTTTTACTTACCGTTCCATAGCCTTTTTAGCCAGGCAACAGCGAGGTATTAAGAAATATTATTAAAATTAGATAACAATGACAATGACAATGACAATGACAATGACAAATCTTTATTTAAAAGTACTTATGCCACCGGCCAGTATTACATAACATAATATTTATACATCAATTACATGCTGAGAAATGTCCCTAAAACTAAAACTCTTTCAGCAGCATGTATACATATTGTGCTAATTTTTTAATTAGCAAAGGGCTATTATATTTTAGTAAGCTGTAAAAACTAGTAATGTTAATATAAGATTTATACCAGGTGAAAAGGAAATGCTGTCTGATTTCGTGGAACTTTTAACTTTGGAAAACCTGTCATTCACAAACTGACCTTACTGAGTGGCACAGGAGTCCGCATATATGTTAAATTGACCATATTCCGACACGAAACTGTTGTTAAACTCGTTCACTGCTGATATTTCACAAAGTCGACTCGTCCACGTTGATAATTGGAAATTTGGTAAAAATGTAATGTCTAAGTTGCAAACAATACAGATTTCGGGAAAGACAGCTCGAGTTGTCTTCACCTCAATCTACATTGTTTGTAAAAGCCTTAAATTGCCTTTGGCAGTAAAATAGTTAAATAACTAAAAGTGGCTTAGAATATAATTCATTGATAATCGGGAGTCCATGGTTCGATCCCCGGCCGGGTCGTACTAAATATTTAACAAATGGTAGTAATGGCTTTCTCCTAGGCGATACAATTGCGCGGATAGCATAACGACTAATCGTCCATGTCAAGATTGCCTCGTCGTTGTAGCGTTCGCCGCGTGTGCGGGAGGTCATGGGTTCGATCCCCGACTGGGTCATACCAAAGTCTTTAAAAATGGTAGTAATGGCTACCCTCCTTGGTGCTCAGGATTACGGGGTTAGCACTACGACTGTCTGGCTGGTATCAGGATAAATGGACCAGTAGTACTGGTAACTCATCCATGAAATGCCATAATATAACTGAAAACAATGTTGAAAGCGGCGTAAAACACCAAACAATCAAAAGTCGATGTCAAGATAAATAATACCGGTATAACTAGTAAATTACCCAGGGAACGCGTAAATACCATTCCATTAAAAGAACGATGGGGGCATACTATCAGCACATTAAAAGTTTCATTTGGAAAATTAATTTGACATTTTGGGTGATGACGTCAATGTCAAATGGTAACTAGTTGCTTCAAAATTATACAGGGTTGACGTATGATATACCGATATTCTCTAACGTTGCGCACGATGGCCACGCAAAAACCAACGCAAAACAGCCGTGACTCGTTAATTAGAATGTGTAAAATTGTAATTCCGAATTGCTGTCATCGTTCAAAACACGCCCCAATTTTTAGGAGTATTAAAAAGTAGAATAAAAACAAATAACATTCTGTGATATTTTAAATTAAGTTAGGAAAATATTTAGTTTGTTTGATATCTAATACTGTTTTTAATACACTTGCGATAGTAAGGATGCTATATCTATAGCTACCTTTTCAGTTACGTAATGTAAATGACTTAGAACACACAACCAAATAGTGCAAACAAATTCTGGATTGAATTACGAATGCAAACAAAAGCAATAGTAGAATAAGTAAAATAAATTCCACTTATTTTAGGTAATCAAATAAAATTACAAGTCTCAAAATGTGTATCAATCATATTTATTAGGATATCACCACGCAATTATATACAGTACATACATTTGTAAACACTGCAACTACCCTCTGTAAATTGTAACCCTTTGTTCACTGTAGAAAAAGAAACTCCCCATCGATTTTTATTTTGCCTAAATTGAGAATTGGTCCGGTACCACGGAAGTTGTGAAAATTAGCGTCGTTTTTATAAAAATTGTGAATTTCAATATTACAATTATGCTACTGAATAATATGTCGTTGTCTGTTAAAATAATACGTACAATACTAGATATATGGTTTTTATCAAGTAAGTTTATTTCCAAACATTTTAATCGACATCAACAAGACGCTTTAGTTATGCATTCGTCTTCAGTAAGTATTTTTTCCATTCACGTCTCTCCGAATGGCGCTATCAACGTTATCATGATGTTAACATCATAGACAGCTGTTGCAACGATTACATAAATCATATTTAGCATTGAATTGAGTCTCAAAAGTATGCATCACATCAGCGAATTTTTAAATCGTCCGCAATTTTGTTTGTTATCAACACGCGGTTAAATTGACTTGACAAAATAGGTAGAAAAACATTAAACGACATTTTACCTTTACCGTTTGTCTCCCTTGTGAAGGCGAGACTAATGTGTTGCTTTTCTGGCGACGGCGGCGCCAAACATTTGTGTCTAGCTCAACGTTAAAGTTTCTTTTTTTTAATTTTCTCAATAAATACTGGCAATTGGGCTTTCATATCTTGAATAAAGATACATATAATATCCTTCTTCCCATTGTATGCTAAAGATGATGAGTTTGACCTTCATTTTGGGGCAAAAAAACATGATTTTTGGTGGATTTTGAGATTTGGACAAAGCTTCTTCATTTTGTATCATATTGATTTCAAATTGTGGACACATATTTCATAAATAAAGTTCATAAACATATCAAACGCATTTTGGGGTCAAACTTTTGATTTTTGATTTTTTATTTCTAGTATTTTTGTACTTAAAATGTGTTAAGCTCAAAGTTAAAGTTTCGATTGTTTACATTCCTCAAAATGTACAAGTGCTAGAGTTTTCAAACTTCAGTTATTGTTATATCTTATACTCTTCATGACATTGTATGTTGAAGCTAATTAGTGTTTTCTATGTTTTACGAAATAAACACGAATGTTGGTGGATTCTGGGAATCAAACATACCTTCTTCATTTTTGTTAGATTGACTACAAATTGTGCACACACTTTTAATGTATAATGTTTTTCAAAACATCAAATTGGTTTTGGGGTCATACATTTTGATTTTGTTTAAATGGTAAGTACTTTTGGATTGTTTGTCATTTGTCATTTTTACGATTGTGTTAAGCTCAACGTTAAAGGTTAAAGGTTTGTTATTTTACTTTTTGTCTTTTACACTTGCATTGCTAGTCAAAGCGGGGGACAACGAGACATTTAATTACGAGTAATTCTTGTTATATGAATAAGATGTATAATTATTTCGTTAAATATTTTATTCGATTAAATATCATATTCGGTAAAAGAAAACTGCGACAACAACGGGTCGAGAATTTTATTTTATTTTTGTCTAAAAATCAAGGTAAAAAGTTAAAATTATGGTAGATGGCTATAATTGTGAACGGGTCCGTCGGACCCTGTTAGAACATCGTGAAGAACAGTTTGTAATTGTGAATGTGTCCGTTAAAGTTTAAACGGTACCATTTATAGAAGTAAAAACATCGCTGTTAAATCATCTATTTCTTCTGTCAAAGCAGATTTATTTGTGATATTTTAATAACAGTTTTACTTCTTGCAGCAGACAATTTTTGAAAATATTTTGAAAAAAAGGAGACATTGCTCATAGAGAGCAATATATCCTTTTACCACAATGTTTTCTGTTCTATTCTGAAATATTTAGAAAAATAAACCTGATATATCAATCCTTACCCACATGCAGAGTCCTCTGAAGCAGACGACTTTTGGAATTATTGTGGCAAAAGAAGAAATTGCTCAGTATATTTATTTTCTACGGAGACATTGCTGTGACATCAGAAAGCAGTGGTAAAAATTATCACTAGTCTAACGGCAAATAACTAGTAGTACAAGTAGATTTAATTTTGGAATAGTAAAAAATTCGAAGAAACAAGCCGGACATGCTGGTGGATTTATTTTTTTCACTTTTCCATTAATTTTGGAAAACCTTTGTAAAGTTGGGTTAATGGAGTACACTTATTGTTACAGATGCGTTAGAAATCATCTACACGTGAGAAAGAATTAATGGAGTACACGTTAGAAATCATCTACACGTGAGAAAGAATTAATGGAGTACACGTTAGAAATCGTCTACACGTGAGAAAGGGTTAATGGAGTACACGTTAGAAATAGTCTTCACGTGGCAAAGAATTAATGGAGTTCACGTTAGAAATCGTCTACACGTGAGAAAGAATGAATGGAGTACACGTTAGAAATCGTCTACACGTGAGAAAGAATTAATGGAGTACACGTTATAAATCGTCTACACGTGAGAAAGGGTTAATGGAGTACACGTTTGAAATAGTCTTCACGTGGGAAAGAATTAATGGAGTTCACGTTAGAAATCGTCTACACGTGAGAAAGGGTTAAAGGAGTACACGTTAGAAATAGTCTTCACGTGGGAAAGAATTAATGGAGTTCACGTTAGAAATCGTCTACACATGGTAAAGGGTTAACGGAGTACACGTTAGAAATCGTCTACACGTGGGAAAGGGTTAATGGAGTACACGTTAGAAATCGTCTTCACGTGGAAAAGGGTTAATGGAGTACACGTTAGAAATCGTCTACACGTTGGAAAGGGTTAATGGAGTACACGTTAGAAATCGTCTACACATGAGAAAGGTTTAATGGAGTACACGATAGAAATCGTCTACACACGGGAAAGGTTTAATGGAGTACACGATAGAAATCGTCTACACATGGGAAAGGTTTAATGGAGTACACGATAGAAAGCGTCTACACGTGAGAAAGGTTTAATGGAGTAAATGATAGAAATCGTCTACACATGGGAAAAGGTTAATGGAGTACACGTTAGAAATCGTCTACACGTGAGAAATGTTTAATGAAGTTGACGTTAGAAAGCGTCTACATGTGGGAAAGAATTAATGGAGTACTCGTTAGAAAGCGTCTACACGTGAGAAAGGATTAACGAAGTTAACGTTAGAAAGCGTCTACACGTGAGAAAGGGTTAATGTTGTACACGTTAGAAATCGTCTACACGTAGGAAAGGATTAATGAAGTACACATTAGAAGTCATCTACACGCGGGAAAAGGTTAATGGAGTACTCGTTAAAAATCGTCTACACACGGGAAAGGATTAATGAAGTACACGTTAGATATCGTCTGCACGTAGGAAAGTGTTAATGGGGTACACTTTAGAAAGCGTCTACACGTGGGAAAGGGTTAACGGAGTACACGTTAGAAAGCGTCTACACGTAGGTAAGGGTTAATGGGGTACACTTTAGAAAGCGTCTACACGTGGGAAAGGGTTAATGGAGTACACGTTAGAAATCGTCTACACATGGGAAAGGATTAATGGAGTACACGTTAGAAATCGACTACACGTGAGAAAGGATTAATGGAGTACACATTAGAAAGCGTCTACACGTGGGAATGGATTAATGGAGTACACGTTAAAATCGTCTACACGTACGTTCGAAAGGGTTGATGGAGTACACGTTAGAAAGCGTCTACACGTGGGAAAGGGTTAATTGAGTACACGTTAGAAATCGTCTACACGTGGGAAAGGGTTAATGGAGTACACGTTAGAAATCATCTACAAGTGGGAAAGGATTAATCAAGTACACGTTAGAAATCGTCTACACGTTCGAAAGGGTTAATGGAGTACACGTTATAAATCGTCTACACGTCGGAAAGGGTTAATAGAGTACTCGTTATAAATCGTCTACACGTTCGAAAGGGTTAATGGAGTACTCGTTATAAATCGTCTACACGTCGGAAAGGGTTAATGGAGTACACGTTAGAAAGCGTCTACACGTGGGAAAGGATTGTTCAAGTACACGTTAGAAATCGACTCACGTGGGAAAGGGTTAATGGAGTACACGTTAGAAAGCGTCTACACGTGGGTAAGGATTAATGGAGTACACGTTAGAAATCGTCTACACGTAGGAAAGAGTTAATGGAGTACACGTTAGAAAACATCTACACGTGGGAAAGGATTAATCAAGTACACGTTAGAAATCGTCTACACGTTCGAAAGGGTTAATGGAGTACACGTTAGAAATCATCTACACGTGCGAGAGGATTAATCAAGTACACGTTAGAAATCGTCTACACGTTGGAAAGGGTTAATGGAGTACCCGTTAGAAAGCGTCTACACGTAGGAAAGGGTTAATGGAGTACACGTTAGAAATCGTCTACACATGGGAAAGGATTAATGAAGTACACGTTAGAAATAATCTACACGTGAGAAAGGGTTAATGGAGTACACGATAGAAATCGTCTGCACGTAGGAAAGGGTTAATGGAGTACACGATAGAAATCGTCTACATGTGAGAAAGGGTTAATGGAGTACACGTTAGAAATCGTCTACACATGGGAAAGGGTTAATGGAGTACACGTTAGAAATAATCTACACGTGAGAAAGGGTTAATGGAGTACACGATAGAAATCGTCTGCACGTAGGAAAGGGTTAATGGAGTACACGTTAGAAATCATCTACACGTGAGAAAGGGTTAATGGAGTACACGATAGAAATCGTCTACACGTGAGAAAGGATTAATGGAGTACACGTTAGAAATCGTCTACACATGGGAAAGGGTTAATGGAGTACACGTTAGAAATCATCTACACGTGAGAAAGGTTTAATGGAGTACACGATAGAAATCGTCCACACATGGGAAAGGTTTAATGGAGTACACGTTAGAAATCGTCTACACAAGGGAAAGGTACACGTTAGAAAGCGTCTACACGTGGGTAAGGATTAATGGAGTACACGTTAGAAATCGTCTACACATGGGAAAAGGTTAATGGAGTACACGTTAGAAATCGTCTACACGTGAGAAAGGCTTAATGGAGTACACGTTAGAAATCATCTACACGTGAGAAAGGTTTAATGAAGTTAACGTTAGAAAGCGTCTACATGTGGGAAAGGGTTAATGGAGTACTCGTTAGAAAGCGTCTACACGTGAGAAAGGATTAACGAAGTTAACGTTAGAAAGAGTCTACATGTGAGAAAGGGTTAATGGTGTACACGTTAGAAATCAATCGTCTACACGTGGGAAAGGGTTAATGGGGTACACATAAGGGTACATAAGAAAGCGTCTACACGTAGGAAAGGGTTAATGGTGTACACGTTAGAAAGCGTCTACACGTGAGAAAGGGTTAATGGGTTACACGTTAGAAAGAATATACACGTGAGAAAGGATTAATGAAGTTAACGTTAGAAAGCGTCCACACATGAGAAAAGTTTAATGGAGTACACGTTAGAAATCATCTACACACGGGAAAAGGTTAATGGAGTACTCGTTAGAAATCGTCTACACACGGGAAAGGATTAATGAAGTACACGTTAGAAATCGTCTGCACGTAGGAAAGGGTTAATGGAGTACACATTAGAAATCATCTACACACGGGAAAAGGTTAATGGAGTACTCGTTAGAAATCGTCTACACACGGGAAAGGATTAATGAAGTACACGTTAGAAATCGTCTGCACGTAGGAAAGAGTTAATGGAGTACACGTTAGAAATCATCTACACGTGGGAAAGGATTAATCAAGTACACGTTAGAAATCGTCTACACGTTCGAAAGGGTTAATGGAGTACACGTTAGAAATCATCTACACGTGCGAGAGGATTAATCAAGTACACGTTAGAAATCGTCTACACGTTGGAAAGGGTTAATGGAGTACCCGTTAGAAAGCGTCTACACGTAAGAAAGGGTTAATGGAGTACACGTTAGAAATCGTCTACACATGGGAAAGGATTAATGAAGTACACGTTAGAAATAATCTACACGTGAGAAAGGGTTAATGGAGTACACGATAGAAATCGTCTGCACGTAGGAAAGGGTTAATGGAGTACACGATAGAAATCGTCTACATGTGAGAAAGGGTTAATGGAGTACACGTTAGAAATCGTCTACACATGGGAAAGGGTTAATGGAGTACACGTTAGAAATAATCTACACGTGAGAAAGGGTTAATGGAGTACACGATAGAAATCGTCTGCACGTAGGAAAGGGTTAATGGAGTACACGTTAGAAATCATCTACACGTGAGAAAGGGTTAATGGAGTACACGATAGAAATCGTCTACACGTGAGAAAGGATTAATGGAGTACACGTTAGAAATCGTCTACACATGGGAAAGGGTTAATGGAGTACACGTTAGAAATCATCTACACGTGAGAAAGGTTTAATGGAGTACACGATAGAAATCGTCCACACATGGGAAAGGTTTAATGGAGTACACGTTAGAAATCGTCTACACAAGGGAAAGGTACACGTTAGAAAGCGTCTACACGTGGGTAAGGATTAATGGAGTACACGTTAGAAATCGTCTACACATGGGAAAAGGTTAATGGAGTACACGTTAGAAATCGTCTACACGTGAGAAAGGCTTAATGGAGTACACGTTAGAAATCATCTACACGTGAGAAAGGTTTAATGAAGTTAACGTTAGAAAGCGTCTACATGTGGGAAAGGGTTAATGGAGTACTCGTTAGAAAGCGTCTACACGTGAGAAAGGATTAACGAAGTTAACGTTAGAAAGAGTCTACATGTGAGAAAGGGTTAATGGTGTACACGTTAGAAATCAATCGTCTACACGTGGGAAAGGGTTAATGGGGTACACATAAGGGTACATAAGAAAGCGTCTACACGTAGGAAAGGGTTAATGGTGTACACGTTAGAAAGCGTCTACACGTGAGAAAGGGTTAATGGGTTACACGTTAGAAAGAATATACACGTGAGAAAGGATTAATGAAGTTAACGTTAGAAAGCGTCCACACATGAGAAAAGTTTAATGGAGTACACGTTAGAAATCATCTACACACGGGAAAAGGTTAATGGAGTACTCGTTAGAAATCGTCTACACACGGGAAAGGATTAATGAAGTACACGTTAGAAATCGTCTGCACGTAGGAAAGGGTTAATGGAGTACACATTAGAAATCATCTACACACGGGAAAAGGTTAATGGAGTACTCGTTAGAAATCGTCTACACACGGGAAAGGATTAATGAAGTACACGTTAGAAATCGTCTGCACGTAGGAAAGGGTTAATGGAGTACACGTTAGAAATCGTCTACACATGGGAAAGGATTAATGGAGTACACGTTAGAAAGCGTCTACACGTAGGACAGGGTTAATGGAGTACACGTTAGAAATCGTCTACACATGGGAAAGGATTAATGAAGTACACGTTAGAAATAATCTACACGTGATAAAGGGTTAATGGAGTACACCATAGAAATCTTCTGCACGTAGGAAAGGGTTAATGGAGTACACGATATAAATCGTCTATAAGTGAGAAAGGGTTAATGGAGTACACGTTAGAAATCGTCTACACGTGGGAAAGGGTTAATGGAGTACACGTTAGAAATCGTCTACACGTTCGAAAGGTTTAATGGAGTACACGATAGAAATCGTCTACACGTGGGAAAGGTTTAATGGAGTACACGATAGAAAGCATTTACACGTTGAAAAGGGTTAATGGAGTACTCGTTAGAAAGCGTCTACACGTGAGAAAGGATTAACAAAATTAACGTTAGAAATCGTCTACATGTGAGAAAGGGTTAATGAAGTACACGTTAGAAATCGTCTACATGTGAGAAAGGGTTAATGAAGTACACGTTAGAAAGCGTCTACACGTGAGAAAGGGTTAATGGTGTACACGTTAGAAATCGTCTACACGTGAGAAAGGGTTAATGGAGTACACGTTAGAAAACGTCTATACATGGGAAAGGATTAATGGAGTACACGTTAGAAATAGTCTACACGTAGGTAAGGGTTAATGGGGTACACTTTAGAAAGCGTCTACACGTGGGAAAGGGTTAACGGAGTACACGTTTGAAAGCGTCTACACGTAGGTAAGGGTTAATGGGGTACACTTTAGAAAGCGTCTACACGTGGGAAAGGGTTAACGGAGTACACGTTATAAAGCGTCTACACGTGGGAAATGATTAATGGAGTACACGTTAGAAAGCGTCTACACATGGGAAAGGGTTAATGGAGTACACGTTAGAAAGCGTCTACACGTGGGAAAGGGTTAATGGTGTACACGTTAGAAAACGTCTACATGTCAGAAAGGGTTAATGGAGTACACGTTAGAAAGCATCTACACATGGGAATTGATTAATGGAGTACACGTTAGAAATAGTCTACACGTGGGAAAGGGTTAATGGTGTACATGTTAGAAATCGTCTACACGTGAGAAAGGGTTAATGGAGTACACGTTATAAATCGTCTACACGTAGGAAAGGGGTAATGGAGTACTCATTAGAAATCATCTACACGTAGGAAAGGGTTAATGGAGTACACGTAAGAAATCATCTACACATGGGAAAGGGTTAATGGAGTACACGTTAGAAAGCGTCTACACGTAGGAAAGGGTTAATGGAGTACACGTTAGAAAGTGTCTACACGTAGGAAAGGGTTAATGGAGTACACGTTAGAAAGCGTCTACACATAGGAAAGGGTTATTGGAGTACACGTTAGAAATCATCTACACATGGGAAAGGGTTAATGGAGTACACGTTAGAAAGCGTCTACACGTAGGAAAGGGTTAATGGAGTACTCGTTAGAAATCGTCTACATGTAGGAAAGGTTTAATGGAGTACACATTAGAAATCATCTACACATGGGAAAGAGTTAATGGAGTATACGTTAGAAATCGTCTGCACGTGAGAAAGGGTTAATGGGGTACACTTTAGAAAGCGTCTACACATAGGAAAGGGTTATTGGAGTACACGTTAGAAATCGTCTGCTCGTGAGAAAGGGTTAATGGAGTACTCGTTAGAAAGCGTCTACACGTGAGAAAGAGTTAATGGAGTACACGATAGAAATCATCTACACATGGGAAAGGGTTAATGGAGTACACGTTAGAAATCGTCTACACGTGAGAAAGGGTTAAAGGAGTACACGTTAGAAATCGTCTACACGTGAGAAAGGGTTAATGGAGTACACGATAGAAATCATCTACACATGGGAAAGGGTTAATGGAGTACACGTTAGAAATCGTCTGCACGTGAGAAAGGGTTAATGGAGTACGCGTTAGAAAGCGTCTACACGTGAGAAAGCGTTAATGGAGTAAACGTTAGAAGTCATCTACACATGGGAAAGGGTTAATGGAGTACTCGTTAGAAAGCGTATACACGTAGGAAAGGGTCATTGGAGTACTCGTTAGAAAGCGTCAACACGTAGGAAAGGTTTAATGGAGTACACGTTAGAAATCGTCTACACGTGAGAAAGGGTTAAAGGAGTACACGTTAGAAATCGTCTACACGTGAGAAACGGTTAATGGAGTACACGATAGAAATCATCTACACATGGGAAAGGGTTAATGGAGTACACGTTAGAAATCGTCTGCACGTGAGAAAGGGTTAATGGAGTACTCGTTAGAAAGCGTCTACACGTGAGAAAGCGTTAATGGAGTAAACGTTAGAAGTCATCTACACATGGGAAAGGGTTAATGGAGTACTCGTTAGAAAGCGTATACACGTAGGAAAGGGTCATTGGAGTACTCGTTAGAAAGCGTCAACACGTAGGAAAGGTTTAATGGAGTACACGTTAGAAATCGTCTACACATGGGAAAAGGTTAATGGAGTACACGTTAGAAATTATCTACACGTGAGAAAGGTTTAATGGAGAAAATGATAGAAATCGTCTACACGTAGGAAAGGGTTAATGGAGTACTCGTTAGAAAGCGTCTACACGTGAGAAAGGTTTAATGGAGTACACGTTAGAAAGCGTCTACACATGGGAAAAGGTTAATGAAGTACACGTTAGAAATCGTCTACACGTGGGAAAGGGTTAATGGAGTCCTCGTTAGAAAGCGTCTACACGTAAGAAAGGGTTATTGGAGTACACATTAGAACTCATCTACAATTGGGAAAGGGTTAATGGAGTACTCATTATAAAGCGTCTACACATAGGAAAGGTTTAATGGAGTACACGTTAGATAGCGTCTACACATGGGAAAGGGTTAATGGAGTACACATTAGAAATCGTCTACACGTGAGAAAGGATTAATGGAGTAAATGATAGAAATCGTCTACACGTGAGAAAGGTTTAATGGAGTACACGTTAGAAATCGTCTTCACATGGGAAAGGGTTAATGGTGTACACGTTAGAAAGCGTCTACACGTGAGAAAGAGTTAATGGTGTACTCGTTAGAAAGAATCTACACATGAGAAAGGTTTAATGGAGTACACGTTAGAAATCGTCTACACGTGAGAAAGGGTTAATGGAGTAAACGTTAGAAAACGTTTACACGTGAGAAAGGGTTAATGGTGTACACGTTAGAAAGCGTCTACACGTGAGAAAGGGTTAATGGTGTACTCGTTAGAAAGAATCTACACATGAGAAAGGTTTAATGAAGTACACGTTAGAAATCGTCTACACGTGGGAAAGGGTTAATGGAGTACTCGTTAGAAAGCGTCTACACGTAGGAAAGGGTTATTGGAGTACACATTAGAAATCATCTACAATTGGGAAAGGGTTAATGGAGTACTCATTAGAAAGCGTCTACACATAGGAAAGGGTTATTGGAGTACACATTATAAATCGTCTACACATGAGAAAGGTTTAATGGAGTACACGTTAGAAAGCGTCTACACATGGGAAAGGGTTAATGGAGTACACATTAGAAATCGTCTACACTTGAGAAAGGTTTAATGGAGTAAATGATAGAAATCGTCTACACATGGGGAAAGGTTAATGGAGTACACGTTAGAAATCGTCTAAACACGGGAAAAGGATTAATGGAGTACACGTTAGAAATTGTCTACACGAGGGAAAGGGTTAATGGAGTACACGTTAGAAAGCGTCTTCACGTGGGAAAGGGTTAATTGAGTACACGTTAGAAAGCGTCTACACGTGGGAAAGGATTAATGAAGTACACGTTAGAAATAATCTACACGTGAGAAAGGGTTAATGGCGTACACGATAGAAATCGTCTACACATGGGAAAGGTTTAATGGAGTACACGTTAGAAATCGTCTACACGTGAGAAAGGTTTAATGGAGTAAATGATAGAAATCGTCTACACGTGAGAAAGGTTTAATGGAGTACACGTTAGAAATCGTCTACACATGGGAAAGGGTTAACGGAGTACACGTTAGAAATCGTCTACACGTAGGAAAGGGTTAATGGAGTACATGTTAGAAATCGTCTACACATGGGAAAGGGTTAATGGAGTACACGTTAGAAATCGTCTACACGTAGGAAAGGGTTAATGGAGTACACGTTAGAAAGCGTCTACACGTAGGAAAGGGTTAATGGAGTACACGTTAGAAATCGTCTACACATGGGAAAGGGTTAATGGAGTACACGTTAGAAAGCGTCTACACGTAGGAAAGGGTTAATGGGGTACACGTTAGAAAGCGTCTACACATGGGAAAGGGTTAATGGAGTACACGTTAGAAATCGTCTACACGTGAGAAAGGGTTAATGGGTTACACGTTAGAAATCATCTACACATGGGAAAGGGTTAATGGAGTACTCGTTAGAAAGCGTCTACACGTAGGAAAGAATTAATGGAGTACACGTTATATAGCGTCTACACATGGGAAAGGGTTAATGGAGTACACGTTAGAAATCGTCTACACGTGAGAAAGGTTTAATGGAGTACACGATAGAAATCGTCTAATCATGGGAAAGGTTTAATGGAGTACACGACAGAAAGCATTTACACGTTGGAAAGTGTTAATGGAGTACTCGTTAGAAAGCTTCTACACGTGAGAAAGGATTAACAAAATTAACGTTAGAAAGCGTCTACATGTGAGAAAGGGTTAATGGTGTACACGTTAGAAATCGTCTACACATGGGTAAGGGTCAATGGGGTACACGTTAGAAAGCGTCTACACGTGAGAAAGGGTTAATGGAGTACACGTTAGAAAACGTCTATACATGGGAAAGGATTAATGGAGTACACGTTAGAAATCGTCTACACGTAGGTAAGGGTTAATGAGGTACACTTTAGAAAGCGTCTACACATGAGAAAGGTTTAATGGAGTACACGTTATAAAGCGTCTACACATGGGAAAGGGTTAATGGAGTACACGTTAGAAAGCGTCTACACATGGGAAAGGTTTAATGGAGTACACGTTAGAAATCGTCTAAACATGGGAAAAGGTTAATGGAGTACACGTTAGAAATAGTCTACACGTGAGAAAGGTTTAATGAAGTTGACGTTAGAAAGCGTCTACATGTGGGAAAGAGTTAATGGAGTACTCGTTAGAAAGCGTCTACACGTGAGAAAGGATTAACGAGGTTAACGTTAGAAAGCGTCTACACGTGAGAAAGGGTTAATGGGGTACACATTAGAAAGCGTCTACACGTGAGAAAGGGTTAATGGTGTACACGTTAGAAATCGTCTACACGTGGGAAAGGTTTAATGGAGTACACGTTAGAAATCGTCTACACGTGAAAAAGGGTTAATGGAGTACACGGTAGAAAGCGTCTACACGTAGGAAAGGGTTAATGGAGTACACGTTAGAAAGCGTCTACATGGGTAAGGATTAATGGAGTATACGTTAGAAATCGTCTACACGTGAGAAAGGGTTAATGGAGTACACGTTAGAAAGCGTCTACAAGTGGGAAAGGGTTAATGGTGTACACGTTAGAAAGCGTCTACACGTGGGGAAGGGTTTAATGAAGTACACGTATTTTTATCAAGCATGTCAACATGCAGATCACCCACCATTATATACCATTTCATATTTGCAGATAAACTTATCCAGTGTTATAAGGCAGTTATTTTGAAAACATTCATTTGATAAAGAGGGGGGTTTGTAAGCAACTATCATGAATCATTTCTTCTAGTTCAATATTATTTCTACAGATATATAATCAATATCATGAACTCTCAACTTTTCTTTCTATGTCTGATCTCAGGTACACTGCAATTCCCCATTCTACCTATTTCTATAAATTCTCCAGAATTTATAAACTTTTACCAGGAATTGGGAATTAGGGAAAAATAAGTTTTGTTTCTGTAGTATATTGAAATTCAACAACATTTCTTACACTAAAAGTTCCTTTAAACCATCAAATTCATATCGTAAATTATTGATGTTGATATGAGCACAAATAATTATTTTATGCACAACCTTTTTCAGCGTTAGAATTCCGCCAAAAATTGTTGATAAATCAGAGTTTTGATTGGTGGTTTCATTGATCAAAATTGCTGCTTCCTCTTCAAAAGTTAAAGTTCAACGTTTCTATGTCGATGTTCATGTTTTTCAAATGTAAAAGTCCTTTCAAAATGATGGAGGGTCGTATTCCATATTTTTTTTCTCCACGCCAAGATGTATTTGTTAAGTTAATTTGTCCTATTAAAACAGCTGTGGTGAATAACAGAAAGTAAATAATTGATAACGCCATTTTAATTTCTTTAACGATAATTGTTTACCTTGGAGATCTTGTTAACATTTTCCATATCTTCTTTAGGTGTTTGAGTCATCAAATCTTTTCCATTAGTGATATAATTCGTATCGTTAGTTCAGTCGGTAGCGATGTGGGCAGCCATACAGGGGTTGTGAGTTCGAATCCAAGCTCGGTCAACATTCTTTCCACGTTTGACAAAGGTCACTGTGATAAGTGTTGTTCCTCTGTCACCAATGGGTTTACAGTCTATGTGGAAAGGCAGCCAGTTGCTTGTAAAGTATGTTGTGTGGAGTAATGGTGTGAGAAAGCTAGGAAACTCATGTATAGGTGAACTGGCCGCCGTGATATGACTGAAATATTGTTGAAAACGGCGTTAAACCCCAATCAATCAAAACGTATCGTTAGTGCGTGTTATTCTTTATAGTATCGTTAAATGTATTTTATATTAAAATAATTTTATTTTTCATCTTCGTTGTTGTGAAAAAAGCATCATACCAGAAGTGAGGTCATGTTCGGCCTAATCCCCGAAACGTTGTTTAAGTGAATACATATTTTATGTTTAAGTTTGACTTCTATATAATTCCTCATATCTCATTACTTGGCATTCCTTAGTCTCACTTTTACTGAATTCAATCTGTACCTCTACACATATGGCCTGTCCTACTTGGTTGGCATCTCAATTGTTTAACTGTCCCAGCAGCAGTCGATGCTTAAACAACTCAAATTCTTTCTAACTAGAACGCCATATTCTTATGGTACTACATCATTGAATATTGCACATGCGTTTGGATGTTCCGTTAATATCTGTACTGATATTGACTGTTATTACCTGGGCTCTACATTTCTAAGACGCCATAGAAACTACTTCTATATGTTTCCGCTTTATTTTTCTATCTGTATGATACGCCATCTTGATCTTTTCTTCATTGTATGAATTTAATAATTATCTCTGTCTGTCGGTTTGTATGTCTGACTGTCTCTGTCTCTCTCTGTTTGTTTGTATGCATGTATGTCTATCTCTGTCTGTCTCTGTCTCTTTCTCTCTCTCAATATGCCAATAATGACTTCTTAAAAGACTAACTGTCCGAAGACAGAACTGCACTTCTTTAAGCTAAGCTCAGATTGTCTTAATGTTGTTTTTAAACGCGGTGTACATGGCTGTTATTCACAAGAAATTATACTACGTATGTCGCCAGAATAACAACTGTCTCCGACACTTGCATCTTTCTTCAGATTTCCTGCTGTCCTTTTATCCATCTGCAAGTTTAGACACTTTTCCGTTAGAAACTCAATATCCCCATACTCTAGGATAGCTTTTCTTGACCTCAGTCTGGCTGTTAATATTTCTGTGGTGCTAGTTACTTTTTTTCAAGGGCGGTCCCTTCACGGTTATCTATGGGACCTACCTTACGATGTATAGTAGGTATTGCAGCCTGGCTTTTATATAGCTACTATTAATGCACTTCGGCTTCTTCCATCAAGTAAGGCAAGGTATTTCCCGTGTATGTATATGTGATTTTTGGGAGTTTGTTGACATATTTTAAGAACACACGACCTCCTGCAGTCTAGGCGGACTCTCTTTCATTTTCCTACCGAGTTGGTAACTCGATGTCTTGGATACAATCCTAAGTGTTTACTTTTGTCCACTATATTGTGTATCTAGTAAGAACTCTTTCCCACTCAGGCAAATATATAGAAAATATAGCAAAATCTCTAGCAATGGAAGTATATCTAATTACTGGTCAGAGTTGAAAAAACTTATAGCTAAAGGAGATCTTGCTTATTCAGATGTTTTCAGATGTCATCTTTTGCGCATGTGCCCAATCATTTGCCTATGTGTTATTGACCAGTGAAAAGGATTTCGATTTTTGGTTACTACATAAACTTTCCATCATCTCTCATTGTTTCATATGATATTTGAGCTGGCGAGTTGGGGTCTTATTACGTCACCGGTTTGGCAATATAAACATTTGATCCGTCCCGAGAGAAAACAAACAAACCTCTCCGTAATGTATCAAACCGGATCAGCATGCGCGTCCGCGCAGACTGATCCGGGCCGGCACATTTCGTCTCAGGGGGATATAGATATAGAGTAATGATTCCTGAAACAGAAAATCCACATGAGGCGAACAGTGACTGTCCGGGTTAGCCTACTCGGCATGCTTATGCTGATCCGTCCCGAGAGAAAACCAACAAGCCTCTCCGTAATGTATCAAACCGGATCAACATGCGCGTCCGCGCAGACTGATCCGGGCCGGCACATTTCGTCTCAGGGGGATATAGATATAGAGTAATGATTCCTGAAACAGAAAATCCACACGGGGCGAACAGTGACTGTCCGGGTTAGCCTGCTCGGCATGCTTATGCTGATCAGGGTCGATACTTTACACAGAGAACACACTGTTGGTTTTATCGCGAGACGGCTCATTTGCCATTCATTGGCGCAGATCTAGCGGGAGATACCCTTCTAGATCGTTTACCAGTTGGTTGGTCTTTATAACTAACATTTAAGCGGAAGGAGAAGCGTGGTGAGACTGTGCGGATAAACCCGATTAAACCTCTCCCACATACGGCAAATCTGCAGCAGACGTCTTAGGAAAACTAACATTTAAGCGGAAGGAGAAGCGTGGTGAGACTGTGCGGATAAACCCGATTAAACCTCTCCCACATACGGCAAATCTGCAGCAGACGTCTTAGGAACATGTTGACAAAAACCTGAAAAATCTCCATAAAAAGAAGCTTTATTGTTAAATTGTGGACAAAGGGGAAATTGCTAATCATGAGCAAATTCACCTTTGGCCATAATGTTTTCAAAAATCGTCTGCTACTATTGCATCAAAATATTTCTGTAGATGGGAAAGGGTAAAAATCTACCGACACTACATGTGATGAGGTCAAACAGAGACGCCACTCCATTTGCGAAAGTTGTTGAAAGGGGATGGTTATGATTCACCATGTAACTGCTGTATGTTCGAAAATAGTGAAGCCTGCTTTGAGTGGATGTTCGATACCTCTGCAACAGGCGACTCTATGAAAGGTCGGCGTCTGGGATCTGTCACATCCCACTGGCAGACGTATTTCGAAGTAGATGCAGAAGCCGACGTTTAAAAGACATAATAACAATGTTCTCCTTTTGCTAAAATGATTTCAACCATACCAAATGGATTAACTTTCCTCTCAATACAACCTCTTTTAAATATTGCCTATATAGATGCCTTTTTTTTCAATATTGTCTACTGAAGATCTTTTTTTGAAAGGTTTAAAACGATACAAGGGTTCTCACCAATACTTTCAAACGATACACTTATTTTAATGGTCATTGAACAGAGTTGTAAATAGTCACAGAGATAATATTAAAACAAGTGCCTACGTTATTTGGGTTTATAGTAACGGACCGTTCCTCATAATGCTATGATGATCGCCTATGGAAAAATGAACTGCTTCCCTTTGACCGAGACACAGTCAGGATGCAAGTACCTATGATCCAGGAGAAATCTAGTCCCACTCAGACATGATGTACGGACATAGACAGTGCGTAAACGATTTTCTTGCAGTAGCTTAACACGGTCTTGTGTGCACCTTTTCCAAATGTTCTTAAATGAAAATTCAGACGCCTGTGTTGAGACTTATTAAGAACCGAAATGGTTAGACGCTTTTCAAGGTGCGAATATTCGTGCGTCCCCGTGCATCAGCATAGTCTCATTAGACTCGTTACATTTCGCTTACTTGCAATGCTATCAAAGTTGTAACTGCTGACAAAATACAAATCCCGAAAGGTGTTACGGTAGTCCTACTAGATTTACCCCATGCAAACCGTGTTGCTATACTTTAAATGGGAACATGTACCAAAACTTCTTGTACACGTAATGTTGGTGAATGTGTCGATAAAACATAAATTTGGACACTGAAAATCGATCATTTTCAATACATTTTAAGAACAAGTTTTGTTAAGTAATCATATTGCGTGTGTCAGTTTCTTCTTCATGCGTTCATATGAACCATTGCCAACTTTGGGAATTATCAGGCTACCGAGCGATTTCTTTCTCCGAGCAATACTGGCGTTTACATAAGTTAGTTTACCAGTCGTCTATCGCTGTCCGCTTGGCTTGATAAGGTAGAGTAATTTATGGGGGTCATAAACAGTTTTGTTTTATTATATTCCCAGTCTCGATTTATTCTAGAAGAGTGAAAACTTTGATATTTGTTTATTTAAGGCTTTGACGAAAATTAGTACTGCTGTATTTTCTTAACTTCCAATGCGCATATACAAAGAGAAAACTTGTTTCGTAGTGATTCAAAATTATTTTTATATCTAGATTCGTCATTTTGAAAGACAGATTGCAATTTATACATTTATTTATCTTTGTTTATTATTTCTAAATGTTTAAATACATGTTTTTGTCTATGCTTTTAAAGTATGGCTGTAAACAATCAAATATTTCAATTCATAAAATCTCTAAAATTGTACAAACATCAATATGGTGAGCAAACTTCCGGTATCAGGTCATTTACGGTGGGATAGGCTGATGGGGTATTGGTACCCCACTGAGATGACACAATACCGCACACAACAATACACAGGCATTTCACTTTTCATAGGCATCGAACTTTACATAAATGTTCATAAAGGACCAAAATATATTTAAAAATTAATGATTGCACTTAGATCCATATTGATATATTGGGTAAACATTCGTCTGCAACACACTTTAAATACTTTTTTAGTTTGATTTGTCTTCTATATTCCATTATAATTGGTAGAAAGTTTGATATTGGTATAATCTATTGTGAAAATCATTCACGGCGATACAGATTCTACCTATATTCGAGTGCAGTAAACCGAAAGATGTATTCCCGAATCAATTAATTAATTGTACAAAAGTCGAAACGAAATTTGATATAGGCAATTAGGTAATAAACATTTAACTAAATGGAATACGGTAGATCAGTTGTGTAAAGGTTCCGATTTTGAATCAAGTTGCTAGCGTGTCCAACATTTGGGGTTTTCATATAATTTCGGGGCGATTCTTAAATGTATTAGTTACATATTCAGGAAGTTAACATCTAATGCGATTACTAAAATCTGCACTGTTAACATTTTATCTACATAAACTTGTTAGAAGGTTCCGTCAACGTGTGAATATTTTTAGAAGACAGAGCAGATGTACTGGCTGATATTAACCTACAGTGTAACGAAATCCTAACTTAGAATCAAGTCACCACATTATTGCGAAGCAGTCATATGAGATCCTTGACTTAATTGGGCCTGTTCATAGTACTAATTATGTCTAGCACGTGCCATTTAGCAGCATTGTGAATCGGTCTAATCCTCCAGGATTTGAAAAAACACTCCATTGCTTGTTGTATTTTATTTTCCTGTGTATATATCCATCCTAACAAATTGTAGGCTGTTTCAAGATGTCCAAGGCCTTCAAATCTCGTCATAATATGAATTAAATTGTCGATAGCATCTTGTTTACAGACGGGCTTGTTTGTTTTTGAATAGAGAACAAACTGAAGGAAGTACATGTAAACCTTAGATTCTACAGCAATCCAATTCAAACCAATCATCACGAGCTTCATCCCTAGATCCAGCTGGTGTATTGACCGAACGATACATCTCGTAGTGTAATGCTGGAGGGACAAGGTTTGCTTGGTGAGGTAGAAATGTTAAACATCCAGTGGTACAGGTGCTCGAGTACTCTTTGTTTTGAATACGTTGTGACCTCAATATTCGTAGTTGTTCATTGATTTCTTCATTCAAATATGTTGTTGGTATATTGCAGCTACACACTGAAATAACATGTGATTTTAAAGACGTTTCACATTTAAGAAGAATCCTTTCACAAATATCATGCCTTTCACTCTGTAGACAATAGGTTGCGACTATTAAATATGAGGAAATAACGTCACAGTCTTTACTTTCCTCTATGTAATACTCAAACTTGCTAAACAACATCCTTAGTCGATCCGCGTTTCTGGTGGCCAACATGATGCTGGCGATACATTGTGCTATTTGAATGCGTAAGTATGGGATAAAGTAACTTATTGCTAAGTTTGTCTCTTCCTCCGTATGATCTTCTACACAAACGGTATTTATAAAATAGGTTTCAATTGAGTGTAATTCTAAAACAGCTTGATCAGCTGATATACTTCTACACAAACTAAGATAGTGATACGCGCGTGATTTTAATATAACAATACCATTTATGTACTGTTCTTGTGATTGTATAGTTATTGTTTTTCGTTGAACTCTCATTATACTTGGTCCACGCCCGAACAATACAACGTACAACACCTGCCCGATGTTATCACATGTCAATGACCACAGAAAGCTACACCAGTGTTCTAGCATGTAATCTAAGACATCCTGTACCTGTCTAAGAGTTCTGTACTCAAGCCTATCAAACATGTTCTCATCAGGAACAAAATAATTTGGGCAGCGATTCTCGTTAACCCAGTGCAATAACAATTTAATACAAAAACGTAAACATTCTAAAAAGTTTTCACGTCTCCAGAATACACAGGGAGTTTTTTCAATTGCATATAATACACATGTTTTGCAGTGATAAGAAGAAATAGATTTAGGGGCACGTTTGTGTATAATATCTGTCTTTATTATCTTAAGAAAAACATAACATTTGTGCTGTGTAGAGTTAAGACTAGCCATGAGTTCACGTTCCTGGAGTGAAAATGAAAGTCTCCATTCGATCAAATCATTTTGACTTGATGGATGTTTTATTCCCACGAAGAAACATCCGGATTCTTTCAATATTTTTATTTGTGCTTCATTTAACCGATCGCAACTGACAACCCTTCTTATCCAGGATTTAGCACAGCTAGGGATGTACTGACATGTTACTGCTATAACTATGTCTTGATCTTTTATTCCTTTTTCACCTGAATGTGTCATAGCAGGACCATTATGCTCTCGGATAAAATCATCACGATATTGAAAGTTTTCTAAACAAATCCTGCCGTAGTAGTCAGGTCTTACCGTCTGATATGTCAGGATTGAAGGCACAATGTTATGAACTGTATTGAAACGACGATCTATGACCAGTTGTAGTTTATAATATCCAGGTTTTGTGTCTCATCTGTTACCATGAGAAATGATGTTCCGTGTTGTGGTGAATGAGAGATACTGTCTACAACAGTTAAATTAATGCAGAATAGTATGTCTTCATCGGATTTCAGTCCTGGTGTTGTTGTACCCTCACAGGTACTCCCGAACACGTAATGTTTTATTGGTTCGTCATCCAATAAACCGCTTATATGGGTGGACAATATTTCATCTACTATTGCATTTCCTCTATAATTGTCCCTATTCTCTTCAGAAACGCCGATCCAATCTAGAATTTCATAAAGACGGAGTGACAAATTGCGATACTGTGCAGCCATCTTGTGGAACTGTGAACTTGAAATAGAAACGACTTGTATTGTATCATACTTGAAAATACAAAACGTAAAGATTCCGAAAACAGAAGGATGAGTTAATCAACTGTACCATATACATGATCATGCTACATTTGAATCATTCGATAATTAACATTGCCATTGACTAATCAGACCACAATAAATATGCATGCAGTGAAGTATGTACACATGCCCTGTCTGGCCAGACCCTCACATTTTTGCTTGCATGTTATACATAATTATATTGCCTTGTGACATAATTATGAGTCGCAGGTAGCAATTTCTGCGTACTGTTAAGACTAGTGATTATTAGATATATAATGCCCTACTCATATATAGCATTTTGTATAGTCTAATTGCTATGTATAATACGTATACATATATATATATTCTTATACTTGATAAGACATTACACGAGTGAGATTTTAATCATTGTCAGGCAGACACACGCACAGCAGATTGAACTAGAGTTCCTTCTGATCAACTAGTTATGGACTTATTACAACAATACAGGTTGGAATATGTTTATGATGTCCGCAAAGATGTACGGGTGCTTCTATTGCAATAATACGCTTATGTACAGAAACAAGAAGGCTAAGATGGTTTTGAAGCGATCACCTGAGTCATGGTATTGTAGCAAATGCGTAACTGCTAATTTCATCGGAACTTTTAGTAGACACTGTAAAAAAACCAGCTTATCAGTCCAGGACCATATGTAATCAGGCATTATTATCACGCTGCCGAAAGCTATTGGTAATAAGGCTGGAGAAAAAGCGAAGGTAATAAGCCACTGTCCATGTCTGTCATGTATTTAAACTAAGCAATATGTCTTGAACAATTTAGGTACAGGTAACATTATTTCCGAAATTAGATCAGCAAATTCCGAGGGAGATTTACGTTTTTTCATTATATCCCATTTCTGATGCCATCTGGAGGATATACTTTGCAACCAATTAAATATGGCTTGATCAAACATTGTATAGTGTCAGTTAAATATCATTTCTACCTCAATACGATGTAAATGAAGTTGTACCGTTTAAAATAGTTCCCAGCTAATCTTTTTTGTTAAAGAGTGTCACCGAAGTAAATATTTCTTTAACATAATATTGAAATCAAATAAGCATTTTAGCGAGTCAATAGTAATGTTAACCCCACAATCCCGAGCGCCAATGAAAGAACACCATTTTTTCCATTCATTAGTATGCCCCGGCCGGGAAACTAACCCACGACTTCCCGCACCTAAGGCGGACACTCTACCACTATACTACTGAGGCGATCTTGGTAAACGGTCACGGTTGTAATACTTGTGCCAGTTTAATTGTTCTAATCGGACCAGAACTTGTGTACAAGAATATGATTAAACCTATAACTATATGCCTATATTGTATAAAAATGTCCCGCCGCCTGGTGGACATGTTTTTCAACGGATCGTAATAATTTATTCAGTCCCAGTAGAACCAGATTATTTTTCAAATCTTGCCAGTAATTTTAGACAAGATGATTGTTTAAGTTGTTTTCTTTATGTTGTCTAAGCAACCATAGTTTACCATGGAGTTCTTTGTACAAACGGGAAAGAGGACCACCTATGAAACATTCCCTTGAAGTTATTTTGAAATTGAGTCAATTGCTTTAGGAAGGGAAGATGTTTGTAGGAAAACGTGAACGGAGGGACGATGCCGGATGATGAGTGATCACTTTAGCTCAGGCCGCACTTTGTGCTCAATTGCGCTAAAAAACATTACCCAGTTTATTTAAACGTAAATCACAGTAGTAATTTTGTATTGTAATTTGTTTTTAGGCAATCATGTTATAATTAACATTATTATATGTGCATCTTTGCTAATGGTTGAAATGGACACGTTTTTACAGTTCTGGAAACCTTCTATGACTACTTAGCAGTGCAAGGCCAGATCAAACTTTGCAGATGCGATTGCTTATCTAGATAAACATTGGTTGCAAAGGCCTTACGGTTGGTTTACGCAGAGGGCCTGTCAAATTTGAATACCATTAAAACGAAACAAAAGGACCAAGCTAGTGATACGTCTACAATTTGAGTGATTGTATAGTAAGTAGCACATGTATAACTGTTAATGTTTGGGAATACCTGTATTTTAGCAAGTACATGTCAAATCGTTCATAGTTATTCCATGGCCCATAAAGTGAAGTTATTCCAGCAAACATCCTTTTAGAACATTGTTTTAAAATGACTCACAACGAGCGAAATTTATTTCTTTCACAATGTTTAAGCATCCACTTTTTATATACCCCGCCATATATATCTAGGGTTCATACTTTATGCGAACTTGCATGAGTTATTAATATTGGCAGACAGACGGATAGACGGATGGACGGATAAACGGATAGTGGGTTAACCTTTTGTCAAGTCCGATGAAAATACTAAATAACTTTCAGATCATCTTGAAGTCTGTAAAGATGAATGGCTGCTTCTAATGAAGAATATTTGCTATTTGGACATGGAGGTTCGTTATCATCAATATAACGATCTTAAGGTAAGAATCAATGTAAAGGGATACAGGTCAAACGTTTTGATATAGTTGTTTCACATAATCGGGTCTTTATAGTAACTAAGTAATCTGCACCTCTTTCCCTTAACCCTAAAACTATTGATACTCGGTGAACAAGAAATAGCAGTAATAGCTTATCGGCAGCAGTATGAACTTATGTTAAGCGTAAATAGTGGTTTATGCCGTTCTCATATTATTTATGAAATACCCATTAAGCTGGGTAAAATACCAGTTAACTTACTACCAAAGTGCATTACCAGTAAACTTACTACAGGGGTCAATTACAAAATATCTTACTACAGGAGCAAATTACCGGTTATCTTACTAGCGGGGTAAATTACCAGCTAACTTACTACCGGGGTATATACCCGCTAACTTACTACCGGGGTAAATACCAGTTAACTTACTATCGGGGCAAGTACCAGGTAACTTACTACCGGGGTCAATACCAGTTAACTTACTCTCTAGATAACATACCAGTTAACATACTACCGGGGCAAAGTACCAGTTAACTTACTACCGGGGTAAATTACCAGTTAACTTACTATCGTGGTAAATAGCAGTTAACATACTACCGTGGAAAATACCAGTTGACTTACTACCGGGGTAAGTACCAGTTAACTTACTATCGGGGAAAATATATGTTAACCTACTACCGGGATAATTACCAGCTAACTTACTACTTAAATAACAGTTAAACTACTACCGGGGTAAATACCAGTTAATTTACTATCGGGGTAAATACCAGCTAACATACTATCGGGTTAAATTACCAGTTAACTTACTCTCGGGGTAAATTACCAGTTAACTTACTATCGGGGTAAATACTAGTTAACATACTACCGGGGGAAATTTCGAATTAACTTTCTATTGGGGTAAATTACTAGTTAACTTACTACCAGGGTAAATTACCAGTTAACTTACTACCGTGGTAAATTACCAGTTAACATACTATCGGGGTAAAGTACTAGTTAACTTACTACCGGGGTAAATTACCAGATAGCTTGCTTTCGGGATGAATTACCAGTTAACTTACTACCGGGCTAAAGTACCAGTTAACTTTCTACTGGGGTAATTTACCAGTTAACATACTATCGGGATTAATTACCAGTTAACTTACTACCGGGCTAAAGTACCAGTTAACTTTCTACTGGGGTAATTTACCAGTTAACATACTATCGGGATTAATTTCCGGTTAACTTACTACCCGGGTAAAGTACCAGTTAACTTACTATCGGGGTAAATTACCAGTTAACTTACTACCGGGGTAAAGTACCAATTGACCTACTACCGGGGTAAATAACAAGTTAACATACTACCGGGGTAAATTAATAGTTAACTTACTACCGGAGTAAAGTACCAGTTAACCTGCTACCGAGGTAAATTACCAGTTAACTTACTACCGGGATAAATTACCAGTTAACTTATTACCGGGGTAAAGTACCAGTTAACTTACTACCGAGGTAAAATACTAGATGACTAAATACCGGGGTAAGCACGAGTTAACTTACTACTTGGGTAAAGTACCAGTTAACTTACTATCGGGATAGAGTACCAATTATCTTACTACCGTTCCCCTAGTTCATTAGGGTTACATTGCGCATTGACCCGGAAGTGTGCTAATTAACCTTTTCAGCGCTGAATGTAATAAAGTCGACTCTTCCATGTTCAAAATCGGGCGACTCCATTTGTTCACGTAAAAGTAGTATTGAAATATTTTGATAACTAAAAGGCAAACAGTTTGGATTTTAGGTAAGACAGTTCGTTACAATTCGACTCACCTGAATATGTACTGTTTATAAACATCTCACTATTTCCATCCTATTTGATTTCTGGATTCGTATAACAACCTAAATATCCCAAACGAGCTTGGTAGGTAATCTACTAATTAGTCGCCGGGCAGAAGCCCGCGACTTCTATTTTTAATAGGTTTTCGGAAATCACATGGGAGGGGGGGTTATTATTAGATATATATTTTTTTTAAATGTCTTGAACATATTACAATTGCGTTTGTTTAAAAACACTAAGTTATGACACATCTAAAATGAAATAAATATTCCGATGTTTTAAGTATGTGCAGTTTCTTTATTTTGACTGGCATTTACGTTTTTGTGTTTTATTTACGAAGACAAAACAGTCCCTATTAGCTAGACTGCGATACTTTATTTTCATAAACTATGTAATCAAAAGGCGATAACTACAAACCTTTACGTCGCACAGTCTATAATTTGTTTACATACGCGCACCTGCTTGCGATATCGATATGAAAAATCACGTCGAATTCTCCTTTTAATAGATAAGTATCAACATAAACTGGTAACAGAAACAAAAATAAGAAATAATTTGTGAAAATATGTCTCAAAAATAAGCCTGTGTATCGGTCGTGAACGTCGAAACGCCTTTTTCTCAGTTCGTGACCTAGTTTCGTATTGCCAAAATGTAAACAAAGCGAAGTAACCGGAAGTAAAATGTAAACTTAGAAAAGTGACTTGGTTATGCAGACAAAATATGTCGCACGACAAATCGATTTTTCTTAAACGTCACGAAACGAGTGCATGGGTCGAATGTAGGAGAAAGAAAGATAATATAGAAATGCTTTTTTCTCTCGAATGCAGTGGAATAAAACATGCACTAAAGCTTTGCCTGATTTTTTATTCACTTTCTTCGATGTCTGACACTACGACTCGATGAAGCCTGACACGAGGGTAAAATGTGAAAGAATTCTCAAACACCTTATTACAGATAGATAGCTAATATTACACACTTAAATGATTAAATATATGTGATATTAAATGTTGAAACAAATTAAGAGAAGAACAAACTCTGATAAACAATAGATTTAGAAATAAAGAAAATCTGCTCTTTCGCACCCAATTAATTTCATACTTGCCACATATATTGTATGCATCAACGATTTAGATAAACAATTTAGCTGATGTGGTCTACTTGTGAAATAATTAGTATTAAAAAGGAGGAAGTTCATGTCTTCAGCAATTTAACCGTTTTCTCAATGTTTTAAGCGTTTAAAGGTTTTCATTGTTGCTTCAGACATGGAAAGAGTTTAATAGCTTTTTATTGCATGTAGATTTAAATCCCAAAATGTATTAATTTGTTTGTTTTTTTGACAAATACAAAACATCCAAAATCCTGACCAAAAGAAATCCTGAAATTTGTAGATCTATGTGGAATTTCAAAAATCCTGGAATTAGTCCCTATGAAAACATTATGTGTATGTTTAGACTAATGAAAGTCAAGAATACATGTGTGTTAAAAAATAAATCAATGCAGTCTTTTCCGGCGACATTGATGCCTTGCATCAACTTTCTCTTGTACCTTTTATTTAGAGATTTTCCATATATTTGCCTCAATGTTTTCAAATGTGCCTGCTATAGATTGGTTTGTATGTGGGAAAGAGTTAATCCTTGTGCATTTTTGTTTCCGATGTTTTAAACCTTTGGAATTCTACATGTTCTCTCGGTTTAAATAGTCTATAAATTTAACCATGTCTAAAATGTGTCTGCTTTAACCCTTTCCCTCATATAGACGCTTTCTGACGCCTCTGCAGCAGACAACTTTTTGAAAACATAGCGACAAAAGAAGAAATTGCTCAAAACGAGCAATTTCTCCTTTTGCCACAATGTTTTCCACTTTAAGTCATAGGTTAACCATTCAATTATAGAGATTTTCCAACATTTATAAATTTAGACTTTTGATGGAGAGTTGAAAACATTTAACAATGTTGGAAGAGGAAATATGGCTACTTTTGAGTAAATTTTTCGTTTACTACAATGTTTTAAAAAGTGGCAATGCATTAAAATTCATCTATAACAGGTATAAGGCAAATGCAAATAATAATATCGAGATTTGGCAATATTGAGGAAAACAAGCTCATTAGCATTAAACTTGATTTGCCACTTTTCAGACCAGATGTAAAACTCTCTGTTCTTATACTTAAGAGCGTATTTCATCAATTTTGTTTCCTTTATATTTTGTAAAACATAAATGGTAGTATTTTTTAAGTAAATGACCAAGTTGACATAAATAGTTAACTTATTTATTTAGACATGAAATCTGTTAGCATTTAAATTAGGGAAAACAAAAATGATGAAATATCTTTTGAAGTATTTAAGTATTACTTATATAGCCCTAGGTAAGGTTGGTGGAATTAGAGCCTGGTGAAGTTGGTTAGAACAAGCAATGTAGTGAACATGTTATCATCGTCCGCAAACATTGTAATATGGTCTACATACTGACAAAAGAGGAAAAATCCCAAATGTGTAGGTGAAGTGTTTTAATTGGTATGCACTGCACAGGCATCCGAGTTTTCATTTGATAACAAAGGGGAAAACACACACAATTTATCGTTAAGATACTACAATTAGTCTCTTTGTATTGTCCATATGCTATAATTATAATGACCGTAATGTTTTCGTAAAATAATAATGATTTTTATATAAAACCATATAGAGAGGCCAATTATAGTAACACGGTCCAGTGTGGGATTTCTCTAATTTTGTCATACGATAATATTGCTGTCATTATTATTATAGCATAAGGACCATAAAGAAAGACTATTTGCCGTATACTAACGAGTTTTTCTGAGTTTTTCCCGTTATATACGGCCCTGCTATAATGTAACACGTCAATCATTCGCATAACGCTGCAGTTGTTCCTGAATTGTAACGATTACCGCTTCATTACCGGGGAAAAGGTAATCCTACTTACTTATATTGTTGCTGGAAGCTGCATGAGCATGTGTCCGTAGTGTGATATGTTAAATGAAGAACAGCAATTGATATAAGCAATTGGGTAATAAACATTTAAGTAAATGGAATAAGTTTGTTAAGAGGTAGATCATTTCCGATTTCGAATCCAGTTGTAAGCGTGCCAAACTGTTGGGGGTTTCATATACTTACGGGAAATTATTAAATTTAAAGGTATTAGTTACAAATTCACGAAGTTTATCATCGAACGAGATTACTACAATCTACATTGTTCACATGCTTCCTACATAATCAGACAGACCTACATACACTTGTTAGAAGATTATGTCAACGTGTGAAGATTTTAACAAGACGGAGCAGATGTACTGGCTGATCTGAATTTACAAGTTAACGAAATGCTAACTTAGAATATGATCCCCACATCATTGCGAAGCAGTCACAGGAGATGCCTTGCCTTAATTAGGCGTGTTCCTAGTCCTTATTATTTCTAGCAAGTGCCATTTAGCAGCATTGTGAATCGGTCTGATCCTCAAGGATGTTAGAAAACACCCCAATGCTTGTTGTATCTTATTTTCCTGTGTGAATATCCATCCTAACAAATTATAGGCTGTTTCAAGATGTCCAAGGTTTTCAACTCTCGCCATAATATGAATTAAGTTTTCGATAGCGTCTTGTTTATAGACGGGCTTGTTTGTTTTTGAATAGAGAACATACTGAAGGAAGTACAGGTAAACCTTAGAATCCACAACAATCCAATCAAACCACGCATCAAGCCCTTCATTCCTAGACCCAGCTGGTGTATTTACCGAACGATACATCTCGTAGTGTAATGCTGGAGGGACAAGGTTTGCTTGATAAGGTAGAAATATTAAACATCCAGCTGTACAGGTTCTCGAGTACTCATTGTTTTGAATACGTTGTGACCTAAGTATTCGTACCTGTTCATTGATTTCTTTATTCAAATAAACTTGTTGAAAAGTATTGCAGGCACACACTGAAATAACATGTGATTTTAAAGACGTTTCACATTTAAGAAGAATCCTCTCACAAATAGCATGACTTTCACTCTGTAAACGATAGGATGCGACTATTAAATATGAGGAAATAGCGTCACAGTCTTTACTTTCTTCTATGTAATACTCAAACTTGATAAACAACATACTTAGTCGATTCGCGTTTCTGGTGTCCAACATGATGCTCGCGATACATTGGGCTATTTGAAGGCGTAAGTATGGGATAAAGTAGAATATTGCTAATGTTGTCTCTTCCTCCGTATGATCTTCTACGCAATTGGTATTTATAAAATAGGTTTCAATTGAGTGTAATTCTAAAACAGCCTGAGAAGCTGATCTACTTCTACACAAACTAAGATATTGAATAGTGGTTGTTTTTAACATAGAAATACAATGTTGGTACAGACGAAATGATAGTTCAGATATTGTTCTTCTTTGAACTCTCATTATACTTGGTCCCCGTCCGAACAATACATCGTACAACACCTCCCCGATATTATCACATGTCAATGACCATAGAAAGCTACACCAGTGTTCTAGCATGTCATCTAAGACATCCTGTACCTGTCTAAGAGTTCTGTCCCCAAGCCTATCAAACATGTTCTCATGAGGAACAAAATAATTTGGGCAGCGATTCTCGTTAACCCAGTACAATAATAATTTAATACAAAAACGTATACATTCTAAAAAGTTTTCACGTCTCCAGAATACTGAGGGAGTTTTTTCAATTGCATATAATACACATGTTTTGCAGTGATAAGAAGAAATAGATCTAGGGGCACGTTTATGTAGAATATCTTTCTTTATCATCTTAAGAAAAACGTAACATTTGTGCTGTGTAGAGTTAAGACTAGCCATGAGTTCACGTTCCTGAAGTGAAAATGAAAGTCTCCATTCAACTGAACCATTTTGACTTGATGGATGATTTATTCCAACGAAGAAACATCCGGATTCTTTCAATATTTTGATTTGTGCTTCATTTAACCGATCGCAACTGACAACCCTTCTTATCCAGGTTTTAGCACAGCTAGGGATGTACTGACATTTTACTGCAAAAACTACGTCTAGATCTGTCACTCCTTCTACACCTGAATGTGTCATAGCAGGACCAGTTTGCTCTTGATAAAAATCATCATCACGATATTGAATGTGTTCTAAGCAAATCCTTCCGTAGTTGTCAGGTCTTACAGTCTGATCTGTCAGGATTGAAGGGTCAATGTTATGAATTATAGTGAAACGACGATTAATTGGAACTTTATCTTTGACCAGTTGTAGTTTATAATATCCAGGTTTTGTGGTCTCATCTGTTATCATGAGAAATGATAGTCCGTTTTGTGGTGAATGAGAGATACTGTCTACAACAGTTGAATTAAAGCAGACTAGCCTGTCTTGATCGGACTTCAGTCCTGGTGTTGTTGTACCCTCAAAGTGACTCCCGAACACGTACATTTTTAGTGGTAAGTCATCCAATAAACCGCTTATATGGGTGAACAATATTTCATTTACTATTGCATTTCCTCTATAATTGTCCCTAGTCTCCTCAGAAGCGCCGATCCAATCTAGAATTTCATAAAGACGGAGTGACAAAGTGCGATACTGTGTAGCCATCTTGTGGAACTGTGCAACTGTAAATAGAAACGACTTATACTGTATCATACTTGAAAATATAAAATATAAAGTTGCAGAAAATAGAAGGATGAGTTAATCAACTGTACAATATACAAGATCAAGCTACAATTAATCATTCGATAACTTACAATGACATTGACTAATCAGACCACAAGTACAACAAAGAACATTTCAATATAAGAAATTCGGTCATAAAACAATTTACCTCTCTCAAAGTATTCAGCTTATATAAATATCTGTTTTGCTTTATGCTTAAAAATGAAATTATGAAAAACAGCTGCGACAAGCAAAAATGGGGTATGAAGAAATATTCATGCAGTGAAGCATGTACACATTCCCTATCTGGGCAGAGCCTCATATTTCTGCTTATATGTTATTTCTTCCACAATGTTTAATCATCCACTTGATATATACAACACAATATATCTAAGTGTTATACTTTATACTATTGGCAGGCAGACAGATGAACGTATAGTGGGTTAACCTTTTGTCCAATACTAAAATACTTTTAATCATCTCGAAGTCTGTAAAGATAAATGGCTGCTTCTAATATGAGCACAGGCAGCAAGAATATTTGCTATTTGGACATAGAGGTCCGTGTTCATCCATATAACGATCATAAGGTAAGAATCAATGTTAAGGGGTACAGTCATGATCAGAGCACCAGATAAGGGAGAGTCAACAGATATTGCTTGGACGATATCTTTGTTAGCACTCATTTAAACCAATGTTGAGGGTACTCCAAAATATCGTTCATAGCTTTTGGAGGTCATTTTAGAATTTTAGAACATGCAAAACGCCCCTTATCTGGAGCTCTGGACTCATGATCAAACGTTTTGATATGGTTGTCTCTAGGGATGACAACGAATACTAAATTTAATATTCGAATATTCGATCACAAAGTATTAAAATATTCGAATATTCGACCCATTTGTGCATGCTTCGCCAAAAAAGAGTTTATAAATACGTTATTTGCCGTAAAGTGATCTTGCTGTTGTCTTATTTTGTTTAAGTTCCAGGACTTGCATTTACATGATCGATCAACCCGTGAATTTGAAAGAAACAATGTTAGTGAAAAATTCGTCAGTAAAGTCAGTAAAGTTCTCAGATTTTAATTAATTGATCACTTGCTTAATGCATTTTTGTTTGAAGCATGTAGTTCTGATTACCATGTACATGTATACAACTGAAATACTGTTGAAAATGGGTTGAAGTATTCCCAATTATCAAAGGGTGGATGTCGTTATTTGAGTAGAAATGTGGCACTGCCCATTAGGAGCAATTAAACCTTTCTCTTGCTGTTTTTTAACTGGAATACTGTTGGGCACAAAATATTCCACGTACTGGATTGCTTAACAACATAAATATGGAATCGGATAGTTGCACAGCCAAACCGGCGGATTTGTGTGATTGTTATATAATGGAATAACAACGTAACTACATGCTTCCTAATTTGAAGTTACGGAGTTTTGGAACGAAACCATCAGTATTGTATCGATCAGTTTAATAGCCCAAAGCAAGGATTATCAGTTTGACATGTTATCTACATTATTGACACCTTATACAATACGCGTAACATTGACCATCGGTAACCCTTTGCTTGCAGTTTTTAACAACAAAAAAGCATTGGTAAATATTTCGATAAGTATCGTCAATTTGATTTATATTTATAAATATTTTATAAATACTTCTGATTTTTATCGAATATTCGAATTATGATATAGTATTCGAATATTCGACAAATACGATCGAATATTCGAATATCCCATTAATAAATAATCAACCACGGTGATAGTGTATTGGTCCGCATTGAAACCTGTCGGTCAGAGTTCGAATCCCAGTAGTTATATGGAGCACTCTCAAGTAGCTTACGTCCTTGGTTGTGGGTGCCGTAATTATCTACCATAAAACAACGTGAGCATGTGACCCATCGTTGTAATCCACCAGAGGCATTACATAAACAGAGGTCCAGATAAAGAGGGGTATTTCGCTCTTTTCCACACAATTTCTCTCTTATTATCCAACTAATCCCTATGATGTGGGTACTCAAAAGAATCATATCACTGAGAAGATTCTTTTGAGTACCCACAGCAAAGGTTTTAAGTGTCAAATAACGAGTTTATAACATACAAAACTCCGCTTATCTACGGCTCTTAAATAAAGACATGTCGCTATGATTTGAGACGTGCCCCAGGGTTCAGCACGTATGTTATCATCACAACTGTAATACCTGCATGTGCGTCCATGCCAAGGAACTAAATGAATACTGCCTAAAAGAAGTTCCTTTCAACCGTCTATGACTAGTTGGTGAGCAGAACAGAGATAGATCAGACTGCGCGGATGTGCTGCCTGTTTTGATCTACAATGCCGAGCGCCACTTACATAACTTGTTTTCTCTTATATTAACCCTTTCCCACATACAACACATTTTCAGCAAACGACTTTGAACACATCTTGGCAAAACTAAAATGATCTCTATAAAAGAATGTATAGTGATTGAAAAGAGTTCAAAATATTTTGGCAAAATGAGTAATTGTTCATTATGAGCAATTTCTCAATTTGTCACACTGTTTTCATATATCGTCTGCTGCAAACGTTATTTTCCTGGCTTTCTATCACCAGTAATCCACACAGCTTTATTCCCAGACAACTGGCTTCTTTCCCACATAAAGCATTACGATTTTTCTCAATCATCGGAAAGAATGAATGGCCAAGCCGGGGTTCGACCTCTCATATATAAAACCATTTTATTTTATATTAATCTTGTCGATATCATGGTTTATGTAAAATGTCTAACCTTCAACTGTTTTCCGGTTTAACCGGTTTAACGTAGAAACTTGTCATTCACTGACACCACATTTTAAATGAAATCCATTTAGATGAACTCATGTCCTGTTTAGTAAAATATTAAGTTCAAAGGTAAATCGTGAATTAAAGTTACGATTTAGTGTCGTTACAACAATGATCTATAGATAGATGGTTTGGACTTATTCATGGAATTTCGTGCCGTCATATTCTATTTAAGGCATTTACGTTACATGGATCTATAAATAGATATGTTGGACTTAGTTCTGCTGGATCTGTAGAATTTAATATGTCCGGCATCAAACAAAATATTTCATCCCCGGACTTAACTAAAGAGCGTTTTGCTAATCTTACATAACGTATCTATGATCATGACTTAACGTGGACAAAATGTGGGCTAAGATAAGACTTCAAATATGTGAAGCCAGATCTCAAACCACTTATCCTAAACAAATTATAATATCAATAATTCGAACACGTCAATTACTCGAACATATCAATAACTCGAACATGTCAATAACTCGAACATTATCAATAACTCGAACATGTCAATATTTCGAATATTTCAATAACTGGAACATATCAATAACTCGAACATTGTCAATAATTCGAATATATCAATAATTTGAACATATCAATAACTCGAACAGGTCAATAACTCGAACATACAACTCAAACAGTATCAATAAGTCGAACATAATAATAACTCGAAAATATCAATGACTCAAACATATCAATAACTCGAACATACAACTCAAACATTATCAATAAGTCTTACATATCAATCATTCGAAAATATCGATAACTCGAACATATCAATAACTCAAACATATCAATAACTCGAACTGGTCAATAATTCAAACATACAACTCAAGCATTATCAATATCTCGAGCATATCATTAACTCGAACATATCAATAATTCGAACATATCAATAACTCCAACATATCAATAACCCGAACATTATCAATAACTCGAACATATCAATAACTCAAACATATCAATGACTCGAACATATCAATAACTCAAACATATCAATGACTCGAACATATCAATAACTCAAATATATCAATAACTCGAACATATCAATAACTCAAACATATCAATATTTCGAACATTTCAATAACTCGAACATATCAATAACTCGAAGTAACTAATGATTTGAACATTTCAATAACTTACATATCAAAAACTCGAACATATCAATGGCTCGAACACGTCAATAACTCGAACATATCAATAACTCGAACATATCAATAACTCGAACATTATTAATAACTCGAACATGTCAATATTTCGAACATAGCAATAACTCGAACAGATTAATAACTCAAACATATCAATAACTCAAACATATCAATAACTCGAACATATCAATAACTCAAACATATCAATAACTCAAACATATCAATAACTCAAACATATCAATAACTCGAACATATCAATAACCCAAACATATCAATAACTCGAACATATCAATAACTCAAACATATCAATAACTCGAACATATCAATGACTCGAACAGATCAATAACTCAAATATATCAATAACTCGAACATATCAATAACTCAATCATATCAATATTTCGAACATTTCAATACCTCGAACATATCAATAACTCGAAGTAACTAATGATTCCTTTTCGACTTCGAGTTATCGCGACTCTATCGTATTTGTATTGCATCGCTCTAGTCCAATAAGTCAATAACTTCTTCAACCACCTCGGTGCGAGAGGTCGATTGTTCAATCCCCGGTCTTGTCATAACAAAGAGTATATAAATGGGAGGAATGGCTGCCCTCCTTGCGGCGTTATATCAGTATTACGATTGACTAGGTGATATCAGGATAAATGTATCAGTAGCATTTAACTTGTCAAGGAAATACCGCGATATAAATGATAACTTGTTAAAAGGAGCGTTAAACACAAAACAATCCCTAAATAATAACTTCGTCGCATGGCACGCTAAAAAAACCAGTTTGTAAGTAAAGCAAAATCCTACAGACCTAGTATTTTCTCCGCAATATCTCTCTTATTTATTGACCTATTCCCGTGTTGTGTGGACTCAACAAAATTGTCTCACAGACACGGTTCTTTCGAGTACCTATAGCATAAAGTATTGTTGTATATCATGATAATGTAGTTTACCTAATTGCACTTTAGACATTCGGAAAAACGATGGTTGTCACAAATCCTTTCGAATATTCCTCGTTTGTTTTTTAGATCGTTAGTTTGAATTCTGATTTACGTAGATTTCAATAGTAGTATTTCAGTTATTTTATCATGGCGTTTGCATGATACATGATCAATTCCGTAGGTATTTTATATCCTGATACCGATGCATCAGTCGTAAAGCTATCACCTAAGGAACAGTTGTGCAAAATCATTTTCAAATCGGGAGAGTACTTTTGGACAAGAAGATTTTTAAAGTGTTAACAATGCAAATATAAGGAAAACAATCTTCGCCCCCTGGCGACCATGTTTTTCAACGGATCGGTCATATTTGAACAATTTTGATAGAAGGTGCTCCAAGGAACATTTGTGCAAAATAATTTTCAAATCAGGCCAGTACTTTTGTACAAGAGATTTTTGAAGATTTGGCAATTCTCCTTTTCTGATGACGCAGCAACCAAAGTTCTACTTGGAATCAAATTTGTTGAACAGCTTTGAAAGGGGACAACATAGGGACCATTTCTATAGTTTAGTAGGAGAAGTCATTTGTAGGAAAATTGTTAACAGACGGACAAACGACGACGACGATGACGACGCCGGACGCCGGACGGTGAGTGATCACAAAAGCTCACCTTGCACTTCGTGCTTAGGTGAGCTATACACACAGAGACTATAAAATAAGTATAAATTAACACTTCCATTGCCGCAGACGAATTTTGAAATGATTGTGACAAATAGAGAAATTGCTAATAATAAGCAATTTCTCCATTTTCCACAATGTATTCACATTTTTTTAATATATGTATCTTTAATCACAGAGCTTTTTCTCTATTTTTGCGGGTATGTTTACAAAGTCGTCTGCTGTAGATTTGCTGTATGTTAAAAATAAAGACGAACAAAGAAACCACTTACTTCCTTCACTAGTCAAATCACATATGACGCTAACTTAAATGGTGTATAGGCTAAAACCATCTCGACTATTTGTAAGTGTGCGTTTCCTGTTTAGCTCAGGGTTTAAGTGTTTCCACAAACAACGCAATAGTATGCAATGTGACCTTTCGGCTTTAAGTTTTTCCAAAAACAACGCCATATGAAAATTGACCTCTCCATCTGCATACGTTTAGATACAGGGCAGAGCCACTCGTTTATTTAACCCTTTCCCACACACAGACGCTTTCTGACACGTTTTCAGCAGACGACTTTTGAAATCATTGTAGCAAAAAGAGAAATAGCTGATCTTGAGCTATTTCTCGTTTTGCCACACTGTTTTCCTCTTTGTTCGATAAATGTTCTTTTGTTTATAGATAGTTTCGATATATTTAACTAGTTGTTTCAAAAGTCGTCTGCTATAGATTGGTTCTTTGAGGTAAAGGCTTGTACAATTCGCAAAGTGCTCTGCTTGGTAATTACCTGATGCAAAGCTTTTAACTCTGTACAGTCATCTCACGGCGGCCATGTCTTTCCTGGCGTTCTCATCCCAGTACTCTACATAACATTCTTCGAGGCAACTTACTGCTTTTACCTACGCTACGTTTGCGGAAGAAGAATGACACCTTTTGCATTGACATGTGTCAAACGTCAGAAAGAATGTTGGCCGAGCTTAGGTTCAGAACTCACAACCCATGGATTAACAGCCCCCGCGATATCGACATATGAAAAGGTACATGTAATACACAAATATATCTTATCATACCCAAGAATTTCGATCATCAGTTAAATCATTAAATATCGATAATCCTATCTGCCCACGGAAGCAATATATTCGTTAATCTCCGTACGGTTCCGTGATTTACCGATATTTAAGCACACGCTGTGAAGAGAATCTTAAAACACTTAACGCCTAGGGGATAGTCGTGTTGGACAACGAGCCAGTACACTAGGTTTAATCTTTATATGGTTAAAGTAATGAAGTTCGTAATTTAGCGATTTGTTTGTTTGTTGTATTGTTTTTACGCCGCTTTCAACATTATTTCAGTTATATCACGGCGACAGGTCACTTATTCATGATCCCTGGGCAAACAAACCAGTAATAGGCTCCAAAATCGATACCCCAGTCACGAAGTGCCGTGACTGGGGGATCGAACCCGGGACACCCAGTTTCAATCGTAAACTTGAATTTCACATATAAAATACACAAATATATTATCTAAACATTTGTAGATGAAAATGTATCATGTTAAGAAACATATAAATTCATCTGAACTAATACGTTGTATAACATCAGTATATACATATACATATTCAAGAGAGAAAAACAGCAAATAAACTAGTAATATGCTTATACATTATCAAAAAAAGCGATCCTACGAACACTGATGCATAGAAATAAATTCAACAATGGCTTTTCACATGATAATTTGTTTCTTAGTTTAAAGCATTATCCTAAAATAAGATCAGTATATGAAAACCACACTTTTAATCAGTTTTGTACAACAAAATAACTACATAAGCTTCACAAATTAACCCTTAACCTGCTGTGCGCGAGTTGGATCGTGTTGCGAACAGGTTAGACCAGACCTGACTATAACCGTTTTGCTCGTGACGAAATTGGTACTTTAAAATATAATGAATAAGACAAATACGAAATGAGACAAACTAATTCTAAAAACAGTAGAATACCTGCTTAGTTTGACTGTTGAGTAAAACTTAATCCATTCAAAATGATTATATCATGTTCTCTATTAAAGGTAATTAAATACAAAGTGACGGGATCCAAAGCAACATTGATTTACCCTGATAGCCGGACAAACAGCAACAGTTCTATTTCAAGTTTACATTTTATTTCTAGGATTTTACACGTGGTGGACAACATGAAATAGACCAAATTCAATATAGAACTTAATCATTTGTTGTCTTATTATATGTGCATATACTTTGCATGATACTCAAAATAATTTAAATTTTCAATTAATTTATTATTTGACTCGAACAATAATTAAGCCGTCCCGCGAGAAAACCAACATTGTGGTCTCTGCGTAAAATATCGACACGGATCTACCTAATCATGCCATGCAGGCTAATACGGACAGACACTTTTCGCTTCCTCAGGGTTTTCTGTTTAAAAAATCATTACTTTATATCTATATCCCTCTGAGAATGTGTCGGCCCGGATCAGTCTGTGCGGACTAGGTTTTCTCGCGGGACGGCTCAATAAATGTTCCTCGTAATTTCAAATGTACATGAGTTATTACATGTGCATATATTTTGCATGATGCTCACATTCAATTAAATTTTCAATTAATTTATTATTTGACTTGAAATTTATATATGTTCCTCGTCATTTCAAATGTACATGAGCTACATAATACAATAAACCCGATCAGAAAAAAAAACATAAAACAAAGGGAAAAAAAAAATATATATATATATAATTATGCTGAAGAAGCTTTACAGAAATGTTTAATAGAAGTCAAGTACAAAATTAATTTCTGTTACTTAATTTACTGTATTATTATTATTTATTTTATAAAATGATAATAATGATAAAAATCCTACACAAAAGACAGAAACAGAAAAAAAAAAAAAAAAAGAAAAAAAAAACACATATACTATTCGAAAGAATCTTATCAGGGATGTTTAATCACCAAATTACTTTCTGTCACTAAATGTTTTGAACGTTTCTTTTTTTAAGTTACAAAGACTTCATACACAATCTAACTAAGTTGTTCAACATTGAGAATCGTGTATACATGTAAAATGTTGCCGTTATATTACTTAAACCATGTTGAAAGTTCTTGTTTTCCTAGATTTACCAAAGATATGTGCAGCAATGATTAGGCTGGAGTTGAACCAGTTCAACCCTCCAAAAACGCTGAATTTTTCACAAAGTACTTTATCATCATGGATAATGAGCGGATATACATACAAATCAACTCTTGACTTTGTCTATTTTGTCCGGTTTCGTTTATCTATTGTTTCAACATGAAACAAAGTGTCTTATTTTCCATGTGATATTCAAAATACCACTTACGTACTTCTAATATCTACCGGGACATTATCATTTAAAAAAAATGATTTTAAGTATGTTTCAAGTTGAAGGAGAATAGGTATAGAGTTTTTCTAAAGGCCGTGATTGACATTTCAAAAGGAGAAGGCTGAACACAAAAAAGTAGAAGAAGTAGTTTTAGTAGCGTTAATAGTAGTTGTAGTAGTGTGAGTGGTAGTTGTAGTAGTGTTAATTGTAGTTGTAGTAGTGTGAGTAGTAGTTGTAGTAGTGTTAATTGTAGTTGTAGTAGTATAGAAATAGCAGACGTAGTAGTAGTAGTTGCAATAGTAGAAGTATTAGTAGTTGTATTATTGGAGTAGAAGTAGTGGTAGTAATAGTATTAGTAGAAGAAAGTAGTAGAAGACTAGAAGTAGTAGTAGTAGTAGTAGTAGTAGTAGTAGTAGTAGTAGTAGTAGTAGTAGTAGTATAGTGGCAATGACAATGCCAATCTTTATTCAAAAATACTTAGGACACCGGCCCATAATACATAACATCCACAAGAGAAACATCATGTATAGGCTATTACCTGGTATGGACTTTTTTGCCTCAAACTAAGAAATTAAATAAAAAAATGTTCAGAGGAAAAGACATTTGTTATTAAAGTAGGAAACATGTTTACAAGAAGTAAAAATTATTTATAAAGGGCAATTTTTCCTCCATGCACACATTGTATTTCTGAAAAGACAGTCAATGGTTTGTAGGAATCATCTGTGGTCCAGTGTTTAGCGTTGGGGATTGGGAATTCGGATTAAGACCCTTGGGGATACAAATTTATTTTATGAGGGTCATAAAACTTCGGAGCATTTCCGAACTATCACAAATACATTTAAAACCATGAAGTTACAAATATATCATTAAGAAAGACCATCTAAATCTAAATTTATTTTGATGAAATAAAATTTCATTGTAGATGTAGAAGTGCCGCATCCGAGACCGTTTGCACCTAAGAAATATCTATAATAATATTTGATATACATCGATTATAAGTGAATGGGTACTTTTATTTTGTTCTTTGTCTATATGATATTGACAACGTTTATTCAACCTAAAAAAAGACTATTTAAATCATGTTTTTCTCGAAAAATAAAATATACATATTAAAGATATATAATTATATGTTGTGGAGCCGTTTGCACCTAAGCGATACCTTAAATAATAAAAGTATTATAGATCGTTAAAGTTACAACTAATCTTTATTTCTATATGGTGAACTAATTCTTCCACATTAACCTAAAATGCTAATCTTTATTCAAAAATACTTAGGACACCGGCCCATAATACATAACATCCACAAGAGAAACATCATGTATAGGCTATTACCTGGTTTGGACTTTTTTGCCTCAAACTAAGAAATGAAATAAAAAAATGTACAGAGGAAAAGACATTTGTTATTAAAGTAGGAAACATGTTTACAAGAAGTAAAAATTATTTATAAAGGGCAATTTTTCCTCCATGCACACATTGTATTTCTGAAAAGACAGTCAATGGTTTGTAGGAATCATCTGTGGTCCAGTGTTTAGCGTTGGGGATTGGGAATTCGGATTAAGACCCTTGGGGATACACATTTATTTTATGAGGGTCATAAAACTTCGGAGCATTTCCGAACTATCACAAATACATTTAAAACCATGAAGTTACAAATATATCATTAAGAAAGACCATCTAAATCTAAATTTATTTTGATGAAATAAAATTTCATTGTAGATGTAGAAGTGCCGCATCCGAGACCGTTTGCACCTAAGAAATATCTATAATAATATTTGATATACATCGATTATAAGTGAATGGGTACTTTTATTTTGTTCTTTGTCTATATGATATTGACAACGTTTATTCAACCTAAAAAAAGAATATTTAAATCATGTTTTTCTCGAAAAATAAAATATACATATTAAAGATATATAATTATATTTTGTGGAGCCGTTTGCACCTAAGCGATACCTTAAATAATAAAAGTATTATAGATCGTTAAAGTTACAACTAATCTTTATTTCTATATGGTGAACTAATTCTTCCACATTAACTTAAAAAAGGACTAAAATGTAAAAATCATAGAATCATATCAAACATATCATCTTAAAGAGCAAATATTTTTCTAATATATTCGTTTGAAATGAAACGATTCATTCATTAACTAATTTGTAGGAGCTATTTAACTATTTTTTCCCTATATAACTATAAGATTTCAAGACACCGGATTTCCCGAAAGTTAAAACACGCTGTTTAGTCCTATGAACAATATGTCCATCGTACTTGTGCGGTTAGCATTACGACTGACTCGCTGATGTCAGGATAAAAGGGCCATGGACAAACCCAGGAACTCGCTGTGATATAACTGACACATTGATAAAATCGGCAAAAAACACCGTACACACAGGTGCTTACTTTTGAAAGGGAAACAACCGATGCCATTTTCAGGTTATTTTTCATTCAAGTTATTTCCCTTGTACTTCTTATCAAGCGATTTTGTTGTAAACTGCTTTTGCGTCGTCTCTTTGTAATGGTGAGAGCGTCCGCGCCCCGAGAGCGTGTGGGCAGGGTTGTATTCAGAGTGTCCACACCCATCGGGCATTCGGGCGTGTGCTAACAGAATCCAACAAAGAAACATATGGGTAGGTGAACTCGCCACATTCAATCAAACCATATTTTCCTCAACAGAGCGCCGCAATCAATTTCATGATTTTTGCTTATGACATTGTTGACTATCAGAGACGAAAGACCTGTTGTCCATTTTCTCCCATAAACGTGTCCGTGATGTAACGGTTAGTGTGTCCGCCTTGTGAACGGAAGTCAAGTGTTCGATCCCCGATCTGGTCATATCAATGACTTAAAAAATAGCTTCACTCCTTGGCGCTCAGGTTTGCGTGGATAGCATTACGTCTGATGCATTAGTGTCAGGACAAATAATACCGGGAGTATTGGTAAACCAGAAAACGCCGTGATATAACTAAAATGCCGTTGCAAGCGGCGTTAAACACCATTACAACTAAACTATTCCCTTCTAAAGCACTCTATGTTATTGCAATTGGTCTGAGTGCAGCTCCTTTCATATTCCAAGTAAATTCATGAATTTATATTTCTTTTTAACTGCCCTGTATACTTGCTAGTGCTTTGGATGCATTGTTGTACTTTGGAGATTGTACATATGTAGTTGTACTTTGGAGATTGTACATGTAGTTGAACTGGCTTGTCACAGACGAATGTCTATTTCTCCCAAACTTTCCTTCATTAACGCAATTGGACTGAGTGCCGATCATTTACACCAGTTCCTGATGGAGATACACTGTAAGCTGCCCGATTGGCTCAGACGCTAGAGTATTAGCCCTGAAACTATTCTCAAACGTTGCGCACGATGGTGCTCCCTACGTTTGTAACGTCAAAAAAAACGCAAAACTTTAGCGTCTCGTTAAATTGAATGTGTTTCTTTGTAATTCCGAATTGATGACATCGTTCAAAACGCGCCTCAATTTCGGGAGTATTAAATAATAGAATAAAAACAAATAACGTTGTGTTATATTTTAAATTATGTTCAGAGTATTTAGTTTGTTTGCTATCTAATACTGTTTTTAGTAGACTTGCGATAGCAAGGATGCTGTATCTATGGCTGCCTTTTCAGTCACGTGATGAAAGTGACTCTGAACACACACAAAAATAGTGCAAACCAATTCTAGAATGAGTAGAACGAATACAAACAAAAACTAAAGTCAAACAAGTAAAATAAATTCCACTTATTCTATGTAACCAAATAAAATTACAAGTCTGAATGTGTATCTATCATATTTAAGTGAACTAAATTATTACGATATCACTACGCACTAATATACACACATTTGTAAACAATGAAACTCCCCAACGTAACTTGTAACCCATTGTTCTCTCTAGTAAAAGAAATTCACCATCGATCTTGTTTTACCTAAATTGCGAATAGTTCCGGTATCAGGGCAATTATGACAAATAGCGTCGATTTTAATAAAATTGTTAATTTTCTATATTACAGCTATGCTACTGAATAATATGTTGTTGTTTGTTTAATCGTCTGCCATTTTGTTTGTTTCCAACACGCAGTTAAATTGACTTGACGAAATAGGTAGATAAACATTAAACGAAATATCATCCAACTCCCTATACATTTTATATGAATAAGATGTATAATTATTTCGTTAAATATTTGATTCCATTAAATATCATATTCGGTAAAAGAAAAAAGCGACACCTGAACATACGGGACAGACAATGTTAGGATTTGTTTAAAAATGTAAAAAACGGGTCTAGAAGTTTATTCTATTTTTGTCAGAAAATAAAGGTAAAAAGTAAACATTATGGTAGATAATGCTCAGAAAATGTGACGAACCATTTGTTATTGAGAATGGGGCCGTTAAAGTTTAAACGTTACCATTTACAGAAGGAAAACATCGCTGTTAAATCATCTATTTCTTCTGTCAAAGTTGGTTTCTTTGTGATATTTTAATAACATTTTTACCACTTTCAGCAGACAACTTTTGAAAACAATGTGACAAAGGAGACATTGCTCATAGAGAGCAATATCTTCCTTTGCCACAATGTTTTCTGTTCCATTCTGAAATATTTAGAAAAATAAACCTGATATACCACACAAACAGACGACTTTTGGAATTATTGTGGCAAATGAAGAAATTGCTCAGTATATTTATTTTCTACGGAGACCTTGCTGTGACATCAGAAAGCAGTGGTCGCAATAAGCACTAGTCTAACGGCAAATAATAAGTAGTACTAGTCGATTTTCTTTTGGAATAGTCAAACATTCGAAAAAACAAGCCCGACTTGCTAGTGGAAACAAATATTTTCACTTTCCCATTAATCTTGCAAAAACCTTTGTCTTAGGACCAATTGGGCGCTTTCACGTCCAACAACTTGAACCATATGTCAAAAATTGACAGGGAAGACATCCGATTCTAAATCAATGGGTCACGAAATTCAATGAAAATTTCGGATACTCATTAAACCATCATTTAGTTTTCCCGAAAATTAACAAGAGATACGTGTATTGTGAAAAGTGTTTGTCATCTCCAAACTACGGGCAATAACATGTATGCCGGAAATTGCCCGGGTAGAATGTTGTATGGAAGACTGGTGAGAGAAAGCCCAGCACTACAGGGTGATGTCAACTGTCCGCCGTAATTAAAATGAGATGAGCGGCAGCGAGAGGATTGATTGTGTGTTTCTTCACGCCGCTTTCAACAGTTTTCAGTTATATCAGGTGTAACAAAGTAACAACTCATAATACATTTAAACTTGTTTAATTACAAGATGCACATGTCCCAAAACTCCAGCCAAACAGTGGCTCTCTCATACGTCTACGTCCCAGCACCGTCCACCAGAAGTGACTGATCTCATAATATCTCAGTCCTATACTTATACTAACAGCCTACTGCCTTAGGGAAGTTAGTCCATTAATTATTGGTCAGATGTCCAACTTTATGGACACCTGTTAAAATGTACAGTGCAGTTAGAGAAAGCTAACCGTGTCACAGAGAAAGCTGTTTGATTACATCTTTACACCTTCCCATGTTAATTATATAAAGAATTCTACATAGAAATTCTTTAGAAAGATCTAAGACTTTGCAGTGACGACCAATCCTTAATAAGAGCATATACATGTATTTGAAATTAAATCACAAATTTATCAAACATGACTGTATAGTACTTGAAAACAGTAGTCAATCACCAATTGAATTGAATTGAATATTTGCAATTTAAAAGAAACAATTAAATGAACACCGTATTAACATAGTTGTACTGAATAAGTAGGAAATGATCATGCAGAAATGAACGTGAAATAGTCAATACAACAAGGTAACAATATAAATATTTCTCCAAACAATACGATGATTAATATCGATCCATCAGTCTTGTATTTCTTAGCACTTCGTAGTATCCAGAGTAATTTGAGCTCATGTGGAATTATAGTTATTCACGGCGAATCGTCGGTAGAAGTAGCAGCATCAGTAGTCGTAGTAGTAGTAGAAGTAGTAGTATCAAAAACAGTTGTAGTTGTAGTATCCTTTCATGACGAAGTCCACACAATATGTTTAGTTGATTGAAGTGTTCTTATTCATTCCGTAGATTAGTAGTAATAACAGTTTAATATGTAGTATCAAGGTATAAGTCCAGCGTATAAGGAGATAGAAGTATTGTGATTTTCTCAAAGTTGAAAATGATATCCTTTTTGTTGAGATTATATTATTCGTCAGTGGCATATGTTTATTGTCTGTTTAGTAGTGCCTTTGAATACATGTGTATAATAGAAACATCATGGAATAGATCTCTAGGTTAGATGAGCTCTTCCGACAAAAGAGGAATTTCTCCGGAACAATCTTAATGGCTGCTTTATCGGCCTTCTGCGAGGTGGCAGTGAATCTTACACTCGAATCAATGCTCTTAGCTGACTCTTAGCTAGGTGTTATAGCATGTCTTATTCTTGAATTAACAGAATGAATTAATAGTGATGCCTCAGCAATGTGCAACAGAACAAATATGAGTGTCAATTGATACTAGTAGTTAGCAATTTGTCATAGACATTATAACGGATACAATTAAATATGATATATCAATAATAACACGCTTAAACCAATAACAAAGATGAAATTAAAAATGACCATTATATACAGGTATACCTTTCCTACATTATAATTGTAATTCGATTCTCTTTCATACTTGAGACGATTGAAATTTTTCTTTCATATGCTAGATTATGTAAAATTCTTACAATAGCATTTAATACACAATATTATATAATTAGCTAGTACGCTTATAATATTAATCTCCTAATTAGGTAACTGATTTACCTTAATTAATATCTAAATTTAACCTCTTTCAATCTCCAGTGAATAACCATCACAATAGTATATAATAAGCTAGTACGCTTATAATATGAATTTCTAATTAGGTAACTGATTAACCTTAATTCTCGCTAACATCTTAATTTAACATCTGTCAATCTCCATGGCTTGTTTGCTCACTAAGAACAGACATATCACTCTCATATTGTCTGTCTTTACCGTAAATATGCTCGTATTCTAAACACCTAAGACGTGCTTGTAACTTACTTATCCTATGTTTGTAAATTACATTTGTCATTTTAATCTTACGTTTTGGATTTAATTTTAATTCCTGTTCTTTTTTTATATCTATAGGGACTAAATTTTCTGGGGTAGTAACTGGTTTGATTTTGTTAATTCAACATGACTAATTGCTTGGCTATTAATAACATTAATCGTAGTTCCTTTATTATGTCCAGTCATAATATCAGTGTCTAAATCAAAAGTCGATCATTTAACTTGTCTTGATAAAAAGTCAGCTACTACATTAGTTTTTTCAGGTATGTTTTCAATTGAACAGTCATAACATGACATTTCTAATGCAAATATTTGTAGAGGTTTATTATCGAAATTTGAAGATAACAAATAAGTTAAAGGTTTGTGTTCTGTTTTAATTACGTATTTTGATCCCTGCAAGTAACAATCAAGTCTTTTTCGGCTATAGGTAATTGGTAGAGTTTCCTTAAGAATTGTGGAATATTTCTTTTGAGTTCTAGATAGGGCATGACTGAGAAAAAATATTGGTAGTTCATCTCCCTGTTTACATGTTAAATTTTGCATCAAGACGGCGCCTATGGCGTAATCACTTGCGTCTGTATATAATATGTAAGGTTTATTTATGTCTGGGTGACGTAACAGTGGTAATTGTTCTAATTGAGTGATCAAATCCTCAAAACTGTTTTGACATTCAATAGATCATTCGACTTTAACATTCTTTTTAGTTAATCTTACCAATAGGAGTTTTGAATGAATTTCCTATAAAATCCGACAAAACCTAAAAATGATCTTACATCCTTAACATTATGTGGAGTTTTGATTTGTCTAAGAGCTTTAATTTTATCAGCCTTAGGACGAATGGTTTTATCTTTAATGAATTCACACTTTTTTAGTTTAAGCTTAAGACAATTAGCTCGCAGTTGCCTAAATATTTCTTCTATATGACTAAAATGTTCTTCTAGAGCCTTAGAGTATATAAGGAAATAGTCTAAATAAACAACCGAAAATTGTTCACATCCTTTTATAACAGAGGACATGATTGATTGGAACTTTCCAGCTGAAATATTTAAACCTTGCGGTAAAACTGTCCACTCAAAAAATCCAAATGAAGTGGAAAATGCAGTTCTTTCCTGATCTTCTTCTTTGGTATTTGGTGGTATGAATTTGAAAGATCTAGACAAGTACAATATTTTGCTCCATTTAAGTAAGCTAAAATGTCTTCGATACGAGGGAGTGGATACGCTGTAGTCTTAATAACTTGGATTGTTTTTCTGAAATCAATTACTAAACGCTTGGTACCATCTCTTGTTCACCAAAATACACGGATTATTGAATTCTTAGTGTGAATGACATATGACAATGATATTTGCTTTGAGCATATTACTATTTATTTGTTTAAAATTTTCTCTTTCGCTGAATGGAATTCACTAGATCTGTTTTGGTCTCTATAGCAACTGAGCCATATAGATACCTTCCTAGATCAAATTCATTTTTTTAAAATACATCATTATAACTTGAAATTAATGTATTTAACTTGTCTTTATGTATATTTGGAATATTAACATTTTCATTAACGGACTCGACTGAAGAGATACTATGCGGTGATCTCAGCCCTATACTTATACTAACAGCCTACTGCCTTAGGGAAGTTAGTCCATTAATTATTGGTCAGATGTCCAACTTTATGGGCACCTGTCAAAATGTACAGTGCAATTAGAGAAAATTAACCGTGTCACAGAGAAAGCTGCTTGATTACATCTTCACACGAGGCGTTTCCTGTGTAAGTTTCCAGTTCTACTGGTCCGTTTATCCTGACACCAGCCAGTCAGTCGTAATGCTAACCCCGCAATCATAATCGCCAAGGAAGGCAGATATTACTACCATTTATGAAGTATTTGGAATGATTCGACCGGGGATCGTACGCGCGACCTCCCGCACCGAGGCGGACGCTATACCATCACACCATCGAGGCTTTCTGGCAGCAAGAGGAAACCCTGCTTAACTCTGCCGTATGACTAGGATCTATTCTATTGGGTGCTTAACTCAACATGTTTAGCTTGATGTTTCTAGAAACGTACTTTTCCGAAATTCAAAGCTGACCATTTCCATTTTAAAATTTCATCATTGAAAGGGTGACTGCAACTCCAATCACCCATTACAGTCCCTTGCTTAAACATTATATCATTGTATCTTTATATTTCTTCATTTTCAGGAAAATGCTTCAGCAATCTGATAAATACGAAGAGTAAAACACACGACTATTGTTAACTCAATGAGTTAATCAACTGACATTACACCGTGATGATTTGTTGTTTTTGTAAGAATTATATTTTTAAAGGGAAAAATTGATTGAATAATAAAAACAGTTTTTATGGATATTTATGTTTACAAAATCAGCGTTTGTTGTCCATACTCCAGTTGTCAATAACCGAATGTTCCCTAAGACTCGAACCATTGACTTGAGCCGAACGAGACGTAACCCTAGACCTAGTATTGTCAGATCAACATGTACGTCAGCTTCGTCTTATCAGTATCTATGCAAGTTGACAGAAGCTTCTAACAAGCGTATGCAAGTAATATATGAGGAATGAAGATCTTGCTCATACTATGTGGATGATCATTATGACCACTTTCACCTTTTGACACAATGTTTTAAAACGCGATGTGATTATTAGAGCTACATTCATCGAACGTTTCTATATTTTTTCCAATATATTTCAAAATCGACTACAAAAGATGCATTGCGTGTTGAAAAGGTTTTTTTTCAGGGGCTAGATACGAGCTACTTCCATTGCATGCACCTGGTATGATAACTTTTTCAGTCGTCTTTTGTTAACATCAGTCGAGAGTCTTTCTTTAACATCTAGAAGATTGAAAGTGTCATTCTGTTAGTGAGTTAAAACATGTTGGAAAAGGTAGAACAATGCTCGTTTGAGCAATTCTCCTGTTTGAATACTGTGTTTATTGCCTGCTACCAAAGAGGCATCTTACATTGTCTATATATGGAAACTTGGGTTAACTTGTAGACCTTCTGCTTCTCTATCCTAACTCATTGACACTAACAATGTATTTCTGTCATTTTATGGAAGGAACAAAAACCAAATACTACGAAAGCATTTCCTCTGACGTCTTCAGCTGAAATACAGTGCGGACCAGAGACGTAAATAGAAGTGAGTGTCTATTTTAGAAACAGAAATATTTCTCAATAACTGATCCTTATCAATTATTTTGGAAAATGAGAAACTTGCTATTACCAGCAATCTCTAATCTTAGTTAATTTGCGATAGCATGGATGCTATATCTATAGCTAACTTTTCAGTCACGTGATGTAAATGACTCAGAACACACACACAAATAGTGCAATCAAATTCTAGAATTAATCACGAATACAAACAAATAGTGCAAACAAATTCTAGACTGAATTACGAATGCAAACAAAAGCAAAAGTCAAATAAGTAAAAACATAGAGCTATTGGGAAATATAATTATTAATAAAAGTTCCACGTGAACCAAATGATAAATGATAAATTCGGAGTTGGGGTAAGACAATGTCACAAGACCAACAATACATTATGATCTTTGAAACATTTTATTCTGGCCTGATGCATCATTTCCTGTCTGTCATGTTTTTTTTAGATAAATATTTCTATATGCATCTGCATCTTCTCTTAAACGATCGCAATTCTTCTTTTAGTACTTTCTGTAATTTGATTTGTTTTATAATTGACGCCGCGTGGAAGCGTGGTGTCAGTATTGAATAGGTTTAATTTTTTTACCATGGGGTGACGTGATCGAATAGGGAGCAACCAACATTATAATTGTAAAGAAAAACTCTGTAACATGTTTGAAAAAAAAAAAAATATGAATCGATAAATTGTATTAACTGATTTAAGAAACAACACGATACAAAATACGTATGTCTTCTACCGTTATTTAGAAACTTTAGACACATTTAATTTGTATTTAATAATTTTTCACCAACTTCCTAGACTAAGCTTTTTTGAATATGTTGGTTTACGATCCGATTCATCAAAGCTCAGAAAAAAAGTTATTTTCCCCCAACTTCCTAGGCTACGTTTTTTTAATTGTTTGGTTTACGGCCCTAAAAAAAATGTTTCGGGGGATATTTTTGCCTATTTATGAATTTCAGTTTCTAAACTTAAAACTTTCCTCCCCATACAGTTTGTTCATTCAGACCACTGCATTCTTGCTTTATGTTGACTATATATTTCTGCTAAACTGGAAGGAAAATAGACAATGTATATAAAACGTCTAATCCCTACTTCAAAATTGACCCTTTCTGCTCTTGATAACCTTTTATTATAGACTATGGTGACCAGGTGAGCAAATTAGGCACATCTTGGCCTTTTTGTTTAAAATAAAGAGACATTTGGCCTTCTTGTTCAAAATATATACACCCTGTCTGTGTGCACATGTTATTTAAATGTACAGAACTGCATCTGCTCCTTTTAAAGTCATAGTTCAAAATCATGCGCGGTGTCTCTGATGTTTTGCATCAAAAGTCGTCTTGTAGTTATAATTTGAACAATTAAATAAACGTCAGTGACTCTAAAAGTGAATTGTAACGAATACCATGCGCAGCGTCTCAGATGAAAAGGAAAAGGTTAAATGACCTCTAATACCAAAACCAGGGTCGATACGTTTAACCATTTCCCTCATATAGACACTTTCTGACGCCACTGCAGCAGACGGCCTTTTGAAAACATGACAACAAAAGAAGAAATTGTTCAAAACGAGCAATCTTTCTCCTTTTGACACCATGTTTTCAACTCTATTCAATTATTGTTCTTTCATTTAAAGTGAGTTTCTGTGCTTTTGCCTAGACGTTTTCAAAGTCGTCTGCTGCAGATTTGTTGTATGTGGTAAACGTTTAATGTGTTATTTATTACATAGGTAACTCAGGAGTAGTCTCTTTTGTATTGACATCATTGTCAAGATGTTTTGTATTCTTATTATATTATGACACTTATTAACAAAAACATTGCTTCATCGTATCATAAGTTAACGTTCATTCAATATGGCTGTTTTTCATGAACCAACTTATAATCACGAATGTCAAATTACGACAATAGCCAAATAGTCCCTTAAAAACTCTTTGTTTGTGTAGAAATGAGTGTATACCTTCAACAGAATGCATTGAATATATGACATTGAGTTTGAATTTTTTGTAAATGAATATAGGATGTATTGGGAATGATTGATTTTTATCATTTTTAGTATTTTGAATTTGTTTGCAAGTGAAAGTACAGTATGTGAAAAATACACTTTTCGTCCAATCCCTATTTCGTCCAAAATGACGGTAACCATTTTCGTGGCGTGAATGTTTTCTTGCACAATGCATGATCCCCCCCACCCTCCATTTTCTTTGGTTCATTGTAAAGCTTAGAGATATCTTTATGCATTGGTATAGTGGTGTTATTCCTGAGAAACGCTTAGAAAGTGTGCCAATTGAGGGTTGAAACTGGTTTGTTTTCCATAGAAACAAAGTAGGAATTTATTGGGTGTATTTTGACATTAATCAAAAGTTCGATGAGTGAACTATACAAGTGGATGAAAGATAGCTGAACAAAAACTCCCGAAAAAGGCTTTTGATATCAAATAATACCAATCATGCTCTCCACATAGATATTTTGCTACCAATAATGTCCCTTTTTACATCGAGCGTCCCCGTTTCGCTTCATAGTGCACACGTGAAAAATCAAAGTACTGGTAAATAAGAAAATGCTAGCAAAAATACAAATAAAGACATGCATTTTTACAGAAGAACAATACAATATTTAACATTTAAACATATAATTTCCCACATGCTGAAGCTTTCTAGAGCCTTTGCAGTAGATGGATTTGAAAACAGTGTGGCATAAGATGAAATTTGCTCATACTGAGCGTTTTCTCCTTTCATCAATGAGTTGTAGTACTTTCAGCTCTTTTCAGTAATGATAATTAAATTGGAGGTTTTCCATATATCTGCGCCGATGTTTTCAAAGTCCTCTTTTAATTGGGTCAATGTTAGTTATTATAGTTATATTTCATTTGTCACGGAACCAACTTGAAGTGTGATACCAGACATATCATACCTATTTTATTGATGAACGATTTTGGCCAGCAAATCCAAAGAGCACGTGCACCCTACTGTTAGTCGGCATTGTTTTTAGTAGGAGGGTGTAATGATAACTGTACAGACAATACCAGACCGCCTCTGTTGTGTAGTGGTAGGGCGTTCGCCTCGGCCGGTTTATACCAAATACTTTAAAATAGTAGTAATGACTGTTTCACATTTGTGTTCAAGATGGTGTGGTTACCATTACGACTGACTGGCTGGTGCCAATATAAATGAACCAGAAGTAATGGCCACTCATCCAGGTAACTTCGTGATGTAACTGTTAAAACTGTAAAACACCATACACACAGGAAATACCGGTAACTAACATTAGAAACGCCGTGATGCAAATGAAATACTGCTGGAAACATTATATAGAAAGCCTTATTCCCATACAGATGCCTTCTGACGGCTTGCAGCATGGAGAAATTGCTCGTGATGACTCTCTGCAATTATTAAGTTTTCATTTGCAGAGAATTTTTAAATTGCTGCTAAACCGCTTTCAAAGTCTGTTGCAGATTTGCTGTACGTGGTAAATGGTTAAAGCAATATACAGGTGCTGCAACGTGTGAAATAAGGTATTTTCACAGCTCTGAACTATGATTATAACCTGTCTTTTCGGATTCACGAATGGAATATGCGCTAAAAAAACACCTTTGTTTAACAATTCCCTGTCTATAGCAAACACACTTTTAATTTCCCGAATGACTCATTTTCTGCATACATGACCCTGTAATTAAAGACCACCTGTGAATGAAGACCAGAATATTCTCTTCCCATGGGTGGTCTTTAAACAAAGGTTGGACCGTATCATATCGTTCATACATCAAAACAAATAAATGTTGTGTTTTCTTCTTTCCCTCATAATGGCGCTTTCAGACGCCTCTGCAGCAGCCGGTTATACATTTGAAAACATGTTGACAAAAGAATCAATTGCTCAAAACGAGCAAATTTTCCTTTTATTACCATGTTTAAACTCTATTCAATTATTGTACTTTCATTTAAAGGAGTTTCCAATTTTTTCGAGTATTTGTTCAAAGCCGTCTGCTGAAGATTTGTTGTATGAAAGGGTTAAAGCCATGGTAAACGGTAAAATCCCTCACTTGGTAATTCCACTGTATGAAACAGTACGTTTAACAGGATATAACCCACTGAAAAGCCTGTAATAAATATGACCCGTTTTACGAGAAAACCAACAGTATTTACTCTGCGTAAAGTATCGACACATATCAGGCTAAGCATGCCACGCAGGCTAATCCGGGCAGACACTTTTCGCCTCCTGTGGACTTTTCTGTTTCAGGAATCATTACTCTATATCTCTTTCCCGCTTAGACGGAATTTGTGGGCCCGGACTAGGCTGCGCGGCATGCGTAGGCTGATCCGGGTCGATACATTACGCAGAGTCCACCATGTCGATTTTCTCGCGGAACGGCTCATATGTGAAGGCGGTGGAAACAAAGTATTAATGACATTGCTAATTCTTTATCCTATATATCTGAATCATACAGCTCTGTCTTCAATGAAACTTGGAGACAACTAAAGACTCATCTCTTATCTCTAACTGTCTTGTTTATCTACTGTTTATGACTGATAAGAGTTCATCCTTAACAATTCTGATTTCCCGCAAATGGTACCAGAATAAGTGTGGTTTTTTATTTAGACAAATCTTCGTATATTGATGGAATTCATTTTGTACAAAGTTCATGAATTAATAGCGAGTGATGAAGACGAATATTATGATCCACAAACATGCAGGCGTATCTTGTTCGTACATGTTGTTTTCCTACATATAGACGCTTTCAGACGTCTCTGCAGCAGAGCAGACGACTTTGGAAAACATTGTGGCAAAGGTGAAATTGCTCATGATGAGCAATTTCACCATTTGCTACAATGTTTTCAAATTTATTCGATAATCAAACTATCATTAATGGAGATTTTTCACATTTTTTATCAGATGTTTTCAAAGACGTCTGACAGATGTGTTGTATGTGGGAAAGGGTTACGTCATGGAGAACTTGGTACAGTAGGATAAAGGATGATTCAGCAGAACAATAGCTGTCTTCTATAACAAAGAGCCCCGTCTGTCGATTGTGTATCTCCGTAATGAGATCATATGAAGATATTATTGATTGATTGATTGATTGATTGGGGTTAAACGCCGTTTTCAACAATTTTTCAGACATATAACGGCCGCCTCTTCGCCTACCCATGTGTTTCCTGGCATTTCCCCCACACCAGTACTCATTATGACAGTCTTTCTAAGCAACCGGCTATTTTTTCTACATAGACTATAAGCGCATTGGTGGAAGACGAATGACGCTTTGTCAAACCTCGGTAAGAATGTTGACCGAGCTGGGGTTCAAACTCACAACCCTAGAGTGACAGACCGCGTCGCTACCGACTGAGCTACAAGGGTTTGTGCAAATGATGCATCTAGTACGAAAGTACTGTAGACGGACAGTGAAGGCTCTGGCTGATTGTGCATATGCATTAAGACCCTAAATTGCTTGACGCGACTCAATTGGTCTATCTTGTAGGATATAGAGGAAAAGATAAGGCGACCAACACTCAACCCTTCCCCCATTATGGACGCAGCTGCACCCAATACTAAACCCTTTCCCCCTTATGGACGTAGCTGCACCCAACACTTAACCCCCCCCCCCCCCCCCCCCCCACACCCCCCTTATGGACGCAGCTGTCGCAGACATGTTTTGGAAATACTTTGGTTAAAGAAGAAATTGCTCATAATAAGCTATTTGCGTTTTACCACGATGTTCTCAACAATCTTTTATCATATTAAATTTATCGAGATTTTCCATATGTTTGAGTGGATCTTTTCAAAGTCCTTTGTTGAATGTTGTGTTGTATGTTGGAAAAAGAATAACAATTATCTCGTTCAGGCACGATTGTCATATTTAAAGATCGTTTATTGACCTAACCCTCTGTTGATGTTTCGCAAAGCTGTTTAGAGTTCAAATATTATAAATGACAAGCGTTTACTCTTAACCAAGATTCGACTGCAAATATATATAGGCATAATTCGGGAGGAAAAAACAACACTGTTTGCAAATGAATCTAGGAATAATACATAACACGAGAAGCCATCGTTGTTTAAAGTCGCGTTTAACATGAACAGCGTAAAACCGATTGACTGCAAGTCATTCATATCTTATGAGTAAACAAAAGGTACACTCAGTGCTTTGATTGACAGGTTTTTACAATAATAGACATGTCGGTTCTTTATTTACATACAAATTGGTCACGCCACACGAGAATCGACCTCTGTGACGCGTTTGTATGTTGCAAAGGTTTTATAATATGCAATTTGATGACAAACGCAAATACCTTCGATTTGTGGTGTTGTGGTAGAACGTCGCTCTCGGATACTGGAGGTCGCGGTTTCGATGTCCGGTTCTAATGGCTTCCCATCTATGGCGCAGAGGATTGTGGGATTAACATAACGACTGACTGGCTGGTGTCAGGATAAATGTAATAGAAGTACAGATCACTTACCAAGGAAACGCCGTGGTATAACTGAAAGTATGTTGAAAGCAGGGTAAATACAAAGTAACTTATTTGCTATTGCGCCCGAAATAATCAAAGTTGACGTAAAACATTCATTCTTTCGTTGAAAAAAACCTTCTAAGTAAGTGTGATATAACTGGAAGTATGTTAAAGCAGGGTAAATACAAAGTAACTTATTGCTATTGCGCCCGAAATAATCATAGTTGTCGTAATACATTCATTCTTTCGTTGGAAAAAGAAATATAAGTAAGTGTGATATAACTGGAAGTATGTTAAAAGCAGGGTAAATACAAAGTAACTTATTGCTATTGCTCCCGAAATAATCATAGTTGTCGTAATACATTCATTCTTTCGTTGGAAAAAGAAATATAAGTAAGTGTGATATAACTGGAAGTATGTTAAAAGCAGGGTAAATACAAAGTAACTTATTGCTATTGCGCCCGAAATAATCAAAGTTGACGTAAAACATTCATTCTTTCGTTGAAAATAACCTTCTAAGTAAGTGTGATATAACTGGAAGTATGTTGAAAGCAGGGTAAATACAAAGTAACTTATTTGCTATTGCGCCCGAAATAATCATAGTTGTCGTAAAATATTCATTCTTTGGTTGAAAAAAACTTCTAAGTAAGTTTTTGTTTGGCGCGTTCTAATCATTTTGTTGATTTCATTATGTTGAATGACTGTACAAAATGACGTACAATTCAATTTATAATATACGGTTATGTTCGTCTATTGTTAATCCCTATTTTTACGTTCTATAGAGCGACATTTACCTAATTTCTACAGACTACAGTTGCTACTGCTGGCAGACTAATAAATATAGATATTAATCATTGGGGGAAAGAAAGCATTTGTATTTACACTTTCGATCAAGGGGTTTACTTTTATGCTGTAATTAAATGTACCATGTCCAAAATTCAGATATTTGTAGTAAAGAAATACTTTCAGTTCTCTTAAAATAGCCTTGACTTTGGATGGATTAAAACTGGTAGATGGAGGAAAGAGTATCAAATAATAGGAGCACTTTGGACCGCTAAATAAAGTCATCTAAACAAATCATGTAGATGTGGGGCTAAATATATTCTTTTTACTTCAACCCTTTCCCGAAATTATGCAGATACTTTTATCCAGCAGATGAGTTTTGAAAACATTGTGGCAAGAGGAGAAAATGCTCATAAAAAGCGATTTATCATTTTGCAATTTTGTTTCCACTTTATTTGATAAATATTATTCTATATAGAGAAATAAGTTTCAATAGAATACCTATATGTTTACTGTGTCGTTCGCTATACTTTTGTCGTATGTCAGAAAATGTAGCAGACGTGAAAATGGTGGTATTGTTTTACCCTACAAAATATTGTGCGATGTCACCTGGTTAAAGGATCAATCTCGGGAGCGTGAGCTCTGGGTTCGATTCCCTGTCAAGTTAAACCAAATTCTTTAAAATGGTAGTTATAATGGGCCTCAGGATCTAGATTGTAGACCAATCAAATGTTGTATTTGATGAATAATGTCGAAGAAATAAAGGAAATGAACCGTTTTGATTGGTTCATAGTTGGCGATCCTACGAGAGGCACTAATAAGATGAAGTTTTAAAATGAAATGTTCTGCATAATAACCTTGAATTGTTTTCCTTAAGAAATAAATTTCAGTGAAAGAAAATCAGTGAAAACGTATGAAATATAATATTTAAGATCAAAATATTAATTATTTTAGAAACATTATAAGTTTTCAGTTATTTATCATCAATTGAAACTTATACACCTCTTAGGATCCTCGCTTAATCTCCAGTCATGTGACGTATTCTCGGCCTTGATAATCTATTTATAGAAACTGAAGCTGGATGGAGATGGCCGATTAGCCTTTGGTAAACACATCAAATTAAAGCACTGAAGTGCTGATGGCCTGGGGGCTGCATGAAGGTTGGTGAAATAGGGAAAATGTGAAAGGAGATAACAATTGCAGCTAATGTTTATGTATTTGTTAAGAACTTGAAAGATAAAATCAAAAATAGTAAATATTATGAAACTGCCAATTTGAAAACAGGAGGACCTTGTTGACACTATATCGCTCACCCGAGTGCAAGAGCTCACAAGTAATCACATTTAAGACATGAATGTATGTACGTCAATGTTAAATCATCTTCCATCAAGTAGAAATAATTTTCTAAACCATGTACTAGACTGTGAGAAACTGTTTGAACAATGCAAAACCCATCAAGACTAACACTTATTCTGACAAAGATTCAAAATGCAACATCCAGAGTATTTACAAGATTTTCCTTCAATTTGGCATAGTGACCTAGTTTTTAACCCGGCATGACCCATATTCGAACTTGACCTAGATATCATAAAGATAAACATTCTGAACAAATTTTACAAAATGTGTCTTCTACATTATTGACAAGATTTTCCTTCAATTTGGCCTAGTGACCTAGTTTTTGAAACTTTTGAAACTCGGCCTACATATCATCAAGATAAACACTCTGATACAGTTTCAACATGCTCCAGTTAAAAATGCAGCCTCCAGTGTGTTAACAAGATATCCCTTCAATTTGTCCTAGTGACCTAGTTTTTGACCCAATATGACCCATATTCGAACATGACTTAAACATCATTAAGAACATTCTTACGAGAATGCCGTTGATACATCCACAGCGCTTGCGGGCACATGCACAGTGTGATCGGGTCGCCCGGTTGAGGGAGAGGTTGGCGTTTGCACGCTATCGCTACGACTTCGTTATTGGTGGCTGAAGAGGAGTGACATTGTCTCATTTCACTTCACTGCCACTCTCACTCTCGTGTGGGTACTGCCCTCTCCTTCTCCTTCAGTCTTCCCTTCTTTTCTTGGGCATCTTGTAGTACTGTTACTCTGACACTTTTGTGATAAACTATGTGTTAAATTTGTTGAATCCATGATGAACTATTTTTTCTCGCGCAGTCTCACCCAAACATGCGTTGTTGGGTGTTAACAGCAATTGGCAGGCTGCCAACTCCGAAAACTAGTTTTACTACTATGACCAGGGGCTAAAGACCAAGACCAAAAAATACTCGCATATAAATAGGTTACCATATAAATAGACTGGTTCGAGTTTGCAGTAGAAGAGTAAGATAAGTGAACCAGTCTTTTTATATGCAGTCTGCGCAGGCTAATCCTGGCCGACACATTCCGTCTCGGGAGGATATAGGTATAGAGAAATGATCCCTGAAACAAAACAATCTACAGAAGGCGAACAATGTCTGCCTGCATTAGCCTGCGCGGCATGCGTAGGTTGATCCGGGTCGATACTTTACGCAGAGTCGACAATGAACGAACACCTTGAATTAAAAATATATGTGCCGTCCATGTTATATTTTTTGTATAATATCAACTTTGTTTCTACGTTTATTTCAATACGATGATTCTCTTTTTGGTATATATTTTATCACTCGGACTAGACTATCTGTAAAAGAAACGTTTAAATCGGAATCGAAAAGCTGCTTCGACTCGATTCACAGACAATTACATGTACTTTCATTTATTCCTCTGTTGACAGCGTAGAAGTACATTTTTCATTTTCAATTATGTAATTCCTATATTTCAACAGCACATTACTGTTGAGTTCTTTCTTTTGCGTAAGTGATGTCAAATAAAATCCGTTTTTCGATGAGTGTCCTTAGAATTCGCCTACTATTACAATTGACTCTGACGATGCCCTTGTTAAAAAATACATATCGTATCGTAGTTAGTAACACAGATAAGGAAAAGAAAGCCTAAATCCCTATCGATATGAAAGGAATAGGTGAAAACATAAATATTAAAATTATGCAATATCTCTATAAATGAAAGCATTACTAATAAATAGAGTTGAAAACATTGTGGCGAGCAATTTCTCCTTTTGTGACAATGTTTTCAAAAATGTCGTCTGATGCTTTCGGGTCGATATGTGTCTGTGTGCGGGAAAAAGTTAAAGGCATCTCTAAAGATTACATGTTGCTTTAAGCTTAAACATTAATTAGAACGGCCTCATTAGTGTTGCTTAGGTTACCATTTCTCATAATGGTATCGAAGTGCATTGATTAACCCTTGGTTCTATATCATGGGTAATACTTCCGGGTGAAGACACTCGGTTTGGTGTACTGTGCCCGGTGTTCACAGCTGGCAGTATTAACCCTTGCCCTGTGGGAGACAGTGGTGCAGAGGTAGAGCGTCGGCCTCTAGTATCAAAGGGCCCTGGTTCGAGTCCCGTGATGAGCGTGTCCTGACTTTGGGATTTTTCCACACAAACGGCGCGAGTACTGGTTAAGTCTCCAGGAAGCAGACATCGCGCGTGATTAATATAAGCTGAAAGCTTGTTTCGCAATCGATGTAAAATAAATAATGTTTAAATTAATCCTTTCTCTCATACGACAATTCTGCAGCAGACGACTTTGAACATATTTTGTCAAAAAATAGAAAATCTCTTTAATTGAATGGATAAACATTGTGGCAAAAGGAGAAATTGCTCGTTTTGAGCAATTTCTTCTTTTTCACTATGTTTTCAAAAAGCCGTCTGCTACAGAGGCGTCAGATTTTTTTTTAAATGACTGTACACCTAATGAATGGCTAGACATTCCGAATTACAAATTTTGTAGAAAAGACAGCCCCAAAGATTGGGGAGGTGGCTGGATTGTATATTTTTCAGAAAATATACCTTTCACGCATAAAAACAACCTTGAAATAAAAAGTCTTGAAACCATGTGGTTTGAGGTTAAACCACCCCACAAGAAATCATTTTTAATATGTTTTGTATATTTTCACCCTAAATCTCTAATAGAGTGGGTTGATGAATTTGAGGCTGAGATAAGCAATGCAATGAAGTTCAATTCTGATATCATTTTAATGGGTGATTTTAATATGGATTTTTTACCTCCAAAAAAAACCACCCCAAAAATGGCTTAATATTTTGGAAACATTTAATTTTCACCAAATTATAAATGAACCAACCAGAGTTACAAAAGAGTCTCACACATTAATAGATCATATTTATGTTACTGATATAGATAAAGTTAAAGATTCACATGTTGCCAAATACTCTTTAAGTGATCACTTCCCAGTATGCATTAAAAGAAAAGAAAAAGTTTGCATCAAGAAACACAAACATACTACAATATCATATAGAAATGTTAATAAATTCAATGTAAATGACTTTTTGACAGATTTATCAAATGCCCCATTGTATACTGTTGAATTAGAGGCTGATCCATCCTTAGCAATTGAACTATGGTATGATATCTTTAATAATGTACTAAACAAGCATGCACCAATAGTTACCAAGCGTGTAACAAGAGATAAACAACCTGAATGGTACTCTAGGGAAGTTATACATGCACGGCAGATGAGAGATACATTTAGAAAGTTAGGTATGTGGGGGAAATATAAATTCTGGAGAAATAGAACCAACCAAATTTTAACTGAATCCAAACAAAAATATTACAGTAATTTAGTTAAAGACTCTAAAGATCCCAAAATACTTTGGAAGTGTATTCACAATCTTAATGCTTCAAGTCAGGTACGACCATATGAGCTTCTCATAGATAATAATGTGAAGGTTAACAACTCATTAGATGTAGCAAATACTTTTAACAATTTGTTCACATCTTGTGTACAAAACCTTAGAAATGATAGTAATACCTCCAAAAACCCTGATTTAAACAAGCTAAAACATTTTGTTGAAAAAGGGTTACCCTCAAACAAAGTTTGTATCATTCCACCTATTGAAATAAATGAGCTTTTTGAGAAAATAATGCAACGTCAATAAGTCTTCAGGCGATGATAACATTGGTCCAAGAATACTCAAAGTAAGTGCCCATATTATATCATCACCACTGACATTCATCTTTAATAGAATAATAGACAGTGGTGTATATCCAGATATATTAAAAAATGCAAAGGTGTCACCAATTTTTAAAGCTGGTGAAAAATGCCTTCCTACTAACTATAGACCCATCTCTGTTCTACCAACAATTTCAAAACTCATTGAAAAACATGTTTCAAAACGTATGTACAAATTTTTGTCCAAATATGATCTTCTACACCCTGCTCAGTCAGGTTTTAGACCAAATCACTCTTGTCAAACTGCACTTGTAAATATTATTGATAAGTGGCTGCAAGAAATGAATAATGGAAATTTAAATCTAGTCATACTTCTAGACTTTAAAAAGGCTTTTGATGTAGTTGACCATGACATTATCTGTCAAAAACTTCAAATGTATGGTTTTAGTCTAAAAACAATTGATTTGTTTAAGTCATATTTATGTAATCGGACACAACAAGTGCAAATAGGCAATACAAAATCTGATAAACTGCCTATTAAATATGGAGTCCCTCAAGGTTCCATCTCTTCTATTCATTTTATATATAAATGATTTACCATTAAGTATTCAAAACTGTAATACTGATATGTATGCCGACGATTCAACAATGCACATTTCAGGAAAAACAATCTCGTATTTATCTCCTTTCTAAAATTAAGCAGTTTCTAAATCTTGAATCAAGGAAATTGTTCTATACAGGTTACATTCTACCACTTATTGATTATTGCTGCGTAACTTGGGGAAACTGTACCAAGGTTGGACTAAATCGTATTCTAAAACTTCAAAAAAGGGCAGTAAGATTAATACTAGACCAAGACCCCCTTTCACCATCTGGGCCCTTATTCAAAGAACTAGGATGGATGAAAATTGAGGATAGAATTAAATACCATAAATATCTTCTTCTGTTTAAAAGTTTGAAGAAAGATGCACCATCATACTTGGTAAATAAATTTAATTGTGTCTCTGAAAATAACACATATACACTTCGGAATGCTACAAATCTCAATTTAAAGGTTCTAAAAGTGAAAACAGAGCTATACATGGATAGGCAGAATGCGGGTTAAACTGCCACTGTCTAAAACTAGATTAGCCTACCACTATAATTGACAATTAGCTGTTCATGCATCTTTATGTCAGTGTTTTAAATACATTGAACAGTAGTGTTTATTTGTGTATGAATTCGGGTAATATGTGTTTCTGCGGTCAACATCAAACTCATCGGTAATACCAGCCACTTTCCCAGATGGCCGAAAGGGCCGTACATTTTTGTTGCCGAACCATCACAATCATCTAGTTTTATCCTAATATTTATGTACACAAGCCTCGTATGCATTTTAGTTATTCTCACATATACGGTTTGCACTTTTTCGCCAGTAAACTGACGGCTTGTAAACATTCTGAAAGCAAACTGACTTACAAATATTTTTTCAGGCCATTTCAACCCATTTTCCCCGTCAATTACCATACACAAATTTGCAAAAATCTAAAAATAATAAAATATAAATTTGTTAACGACTAATTGTATTTAACCTACTTTCAAAAAGAGAACAGAACAGAACATAGGTCTCCATATGTGTTGATTATGTTGACTAAATCATGCCAAAATGTGTTGGATGAGCAGTGGTTTTTTTACACACCAATGCAGCCACCGGTCAAAGTGTCAAAAAACCTAAAATATGCACCTGGATGGCCAATATTGTTTTGAAATTGATACATTCTATTCGTATTATTTAAAAGAGGTTTTTTTCATAAAAAATATATTTTTTTTTCAACTTTTTTAAACGTAGCCATTTCATTCATAAACATGAAGTTTATATGAATAATTTCTATAACATTCGACGCAGTAAAACCTTAATTTGTTACGCGGTTCTTTTTTCTCTCTTTAAGACCTATATGATTGCACAAAACTGGCCAAACTCAAGCCGCAAAAGCTAGGTTTTGTTGGCATGGTAAAGAAATTGCGTAACTCTCCTAACATTTGCTTGTTTGCTTTCATTTAATATTAGTCTTTGTAAAAAAAAATAACACACAGACCCTGAAGGGCAAAGGAAATATATTGAACGTAAACCTTACCAAATACATCGTAGGACCAGGCGGAATCCATAACTTGAAAGACTTTCTTTCATTTCTTTTTATCATAAGGTGAATTTAGATGTGAAAAACATTTGAGCCGTCCCTCGAGTAAACCAACATTATGGCCTCTGTGTAATGTATCGAACCAGATCAGCCTGCGCAGTCCGCGCAGACTGATCCGGGCCAACACATTCCGTCCCAGTGGGACATGCTTAGGCTAATCCGGGTCGATACTACGCAGAGTCCATAATGTTGGTTTTCTCGCGGGACGGCTTCATTATCATTTGTACAAAGAAGTAGGCTAATGTACTCGATAATTACGACACTTTATTTGCTAAATCAGTACAACAGTGGCCCCATTTTGACATTGGCTTCCGTTTGCTGCGGATCTAGCCTCCGCCCCCATCCCAATCATGTGCACTTTAGTATAGTGTTCTAAAGATTGTACAAGACGAATTTTGATGCAAAGCATCAAAGACGCCGCGCCTGATTTTGAAGCATGACTTAAAGAAAGCAGATGCAGTTCAGTACATTTAAATAACGTGTGCAAACAGACAGGATGTAAGCTTTGGAAGGAGAGGGGGAAGTCTATTCTCAATCCAGTTTAGCAGAAGTATGATAACAAAAACGGGAGTATATAAACAAACAATACGAAGTAATTTTAAAAAGTTTAAAGATATTTATGATCAAAACTTAGCATTTATGAAATTAAAAGAAAAAGTTCACATTTATAATCATTATATAGCAAGAATACAATGATCTGAATGAACAAACTGCATGGGGAGGAACGTTTTAAGTTTAGAAATACAACAGAATTTTATAAATAGGAAAAAACATCCCCCGAATGTTGGGGCCGTAAACCAAGTAATTAAAAAAGCGTAGCCTAGGAAGTTAAGGAAAAGTGAACTTTTTTTCTAAGCTTTCATGAATCGTGTCGTCAGGGCCGGAAATCAAACTATTAAATAAGCGTAGCCTAGGAAGTTGGGGAAAAGTTATTAAATACAAATTAAATGTGTCTAAAGATTTATAATAACGGTACAATACATACGTATATTTCATCCTGATGTTTCTTAAATCAGTTAATGCAATTTATTGATTCATAAAGGTTGTTTCAAACGTATTCAATACTGACGCCGTGCACCCACGCGGCGTCAATAGGCGTTTACCAATATAATCACATTTTCTAGCTAGAATGAGTTGATAACGATCGTGGACAATTGTACTTCTTTGGCTATCATTAAAAGTGTTAATAATTATTAACATTTGGGTATTTAGTATTGACATTACCAAAGGTGGTTCTTTAAACAAACATATTCTTTTGTATTTGAATCCATTTAAATGGATGTGCAGGCAATTTTTTGTTTACATGTGTTATGATTACATTATTGATGGCTCACCTGGAGCACCGCTCATATACCCCAATTGGGTTGTGTTGCTCAAATTAAGTTTGAGAATTCAGTCGAAGTATTCGAATTGGTGTTTTTAATGGAAATGTGTTTGCACCCAAGGTTAACACAATATTTTTGAAACGGTTTTGACTTTCTTAAAATTGGGATAACATAAATAACATACACGAAATGCATACTTTTTACTAAACCTACCATTCGTATAATTACTTGCTTTCAAATATCGTCACATATTTTGCACGAAGGGAGTATATAATTAATTTTACTAAAAGAACATACAGAAACATTTCGCTCGAATGTGTACAGACGTACATGTAGTTGACGCTCATGATGTCGAAATAGTGTGGAACAACTGGGAAGTAAACGTTATATATAAGTAGGCATTTATTTATGTATTAATTGACAGCGAGAAAGGCTATCAATCCAAGGGTCGTGAGTTAAAAAGTCATTCATTGATTGACAAACTGATAGATTGAGGTTTGATAACAGTTCAACGATAATAATCACAGAGACCAGTTCACCATATGTTAGTTGTATAGCTTTCTCCTACCTGCTTTCCAAACACCCCTCGTCCCAGAATACTGGCAACCTTCCAACAAAGACCATTTTTCCCTTTAGTGGAAGGCTAATGACTTTTGTTCGCGAGAAAAAAAGAATAACCAAGCCGTGATTCGAATTCACAATCCCTAGATTTATAGCCAGCGTAACCAACTGAGCTATTGTGACCCGACCAAATGTTTGTCAAAAGTCATTCGTCTTTTACCAAATGGGCTAAGAATAAGCTAGGTAGCCTGTGAATACTGGTGCAATAAAGCTAGGAAAAACATGGATAGTTGAACGGGGCGCCGTAATATAACTGGAAAACTGTTAAAGACAGCGTTCAACTATAGTCGTCTTAGATACGGCTAGAGTCGGATTGACAACCAAACTGACCTAATATCAAATCCGCAAGGTTTAAACACAGTACGTATTATACATTACCAGTTCAAGTGAAAAGGCCCATTTTCCTGAGACAATGTTAATGAAACATGCACACATTTCCTGGTCAAGTGTTACAATGGAATACAATTTGGTACTATAACATTACATTGAAGGAATACGATAAAAGAACATGTCTTACAATGACTTCAGACGGATGGGCAGAAGGACGGACATCGAGGGGGATAACACATTGGTTGTACAAAGCCCACCTAAGGTTTATTTCTACAAAATTATTCGGATATTGTTCAACCGGTTTGGGAGGAGTTATTTTTTCTGATTTGTTCCGGTTGCCATGGAAACCAGAATTCAGCTTATATTAAAAAAAGGAAGATATTTTGATGATGACATTGAGATAATGCTTTCTGTGAAGTTTCATCTTAATTGGCCGCTGGTTACAGAGGAGAAGATGTTGACAGACGACCACGACTATACAAATGGTAGAAATGGCTGCCCTCATTGGCGCTCAGGGTTGCGGGGTTAGCAATACGACCGACTTGCTGGAGTCAGGACATAGGGCGATCACAAAAACTCACTTTGAGCACTTATCATAATACTCCAGTTGGTAAAAATAGTAACTGATAATGACGATTGTTTCCACAAATACTGTCAATCACGGAGTGGTGAGTATGATTCCCAGCTAGGCCAACATTCTTCCCGACGTTTGACAAAAGTCAGTGTGACAAGCGTGATTCATCTTCCACCAATGAGATAACAGTTAGTGTGATAAAATAACCGGTTGCTTGGAAAGACTGGTGTATGGAGTACTGGTGTGAACAAAGCCATGGTACACATGGATAGGTGACCTGCACATCCTGATATTAGAAACATAATTGTTTAAAATGGCATTAGCCCCAGTCAATGGTGAAGGTAGTGCGATAATATAAATTTGACTGTCTGAATCAAATTGCATACATTTTAGAAATAAGGAAAAAAAACCTTCAATAAACTTGGACAAGAAATGAAGTCGCTAGACCGATGATGTCATTTATAAACATGTGATAGTCAGTGTGACACTGACCGACATCAGTAAGACACAAACTCATAAAAGAGGGGATGCTGTTGAACATGAGTGTGGAGTTTTATAAAAATCGAATAAGAACTGCGGTCTCTAGAGTGATGCCATCGTTGAGACACGTACATACGGGCGATGAAAATATTATGGCAAAAGGTAAAATAGAGTTTAATATTTATATCAAAGGGGTATATTCTTTATAAATCATAATATCGGTTAATTATCGCTTAAAAAAATCCGATGCATTTAGAAATTGGAGGTGCTGGGCTGGCGAAATGTAGGCAATACGCTTGCGAAACGGAAATTTTGCCACATACTACAGATCATTTAATTTGTATTATACTCCAAACTTACATAAATTGTGTGCATGTGAAAATAAATAAAAAAGCATTTCTCTCAAAAGAAATATGAAAATACGTTCGTTGAAAACTTTATGGAGAAAGCTGACATTAATTGGTCGGGGAAATTTCATTAAACATTGATGAGATAATCTATGTACCAATTAATCCCCATTTCGCAACATTTAGTTGATATTTGATGTATTCCCCGATAAGTAGACTAATCCATTTCGCAAAATATAATGCAGAACTCTTCATTTCGCAACATTTATTTGACATTTCATGTATTCCCCAATATAGATAGCTTTCGATAAGCAGAATTATTCATTCTGCTAATTATATACTAGAATTCTTCATTTCACCAATGCAGAGATCTCCATTGTGGAATTTCTTCTCCATTTCACCCTTTGCGCAGAGAATTATTCATTGCGTATTTCAGGTAAACCGAATATTAGATGATAAAACGAGTAATCAAGAGTCTTTAATATTTGGACTAGATCAGGTGATGCTAAATGAGGTCAAAATAAATGAGGTCAAAGTCTGTATGAGCGGTGCTATAAGAAAAACAACCTTAGCGTAATATGTACATACACATGAAGATAAAATGTCCCTCATAGATTGTTTTAAAGCATGATAATATTCTAATGACATTTGTATGTTATCTTTCCTGATATTGATATTATCTTTTCGTAAATCTGTACTTTATATTGGATGTAGTTCTAAGATATATTCACTGCACACATATGAACTCATGACAGGTTTGTTTCAGACAGGAGAACTTTTGTATAGGCAGAGTTATGATAATTTGTCCTGTTTATAAATGCTTATCTTGTATGCATACAAGCAATTAGTCACTGACTTGTATTTGTTGACACAAGTAGGTCATTGAAATACTGCTTTCCCTGTCAAACATACACATTGTTACCTATGGAGATAAAATAAGAGATAAAAGTTAATGAAACTGTAACCCTAATGCACCAAATATGTTCTATTACAACGAATGACATTAATCCACCCACTTTTATAGTTTAAGGAATTGTTTACCATTGTAATTTGCTCAACATTCTCCTGTCTCTTAAATTCCACGGTTTTCATGCTAGCTGTGTCGTATTTCCGGTGCGCAGTCGTAGTTGTACAATACATACGAAATATCACAGACATACACAATATCACGTTACACCTGTATTCAGAGACGGCTAAAACAATCTCTGGAGTTTTGATGCATTCGTTTGCCGTTGATTGTTACAGTTTGATTTCTAGCGACCCCGTTTCCTTTGTGATTTAACACTGAATAATGTATCTTTTTATTTGTTTTTCTTTCATCTAAGCTGCGTACTGAGTAACAGCAAATTAAGCAGCAACATATATTTTTTCTTTTACTTTTCAAATTCTAAAATGGCTTCATATTTCTAAAAGTATAATTTGATAACTAGCTTGCATCATGCTGCAAGTGTGCCCAGAAACGGATCCAGCTGTCCCCACTAGAACACAAACTCCCGACCAGGGTCGACCCAAGTCATTACCCAAGTTTACTTTCGCCGATTAACGAATTCGGATATGATTTCCTTTGCAAAGGGTTTCTATCCAATAAAACCAAGGGCATATTGGCATCATTCAAAGTCCTCAATACTAACAAATTATGGATAAAATACAAAGTAATGGATGAGTGTCACTGGGCAAGGCCCATTGCCTAGCCTAGTATAAGTTTGTTTACCTAGGCACCATGAAACGGTGAACTGTCGCCGTGATATAACTGAAAAAAATAATAAAACGGCGTGTAAAACAACATTCAAATAAGACAAATAATATACAAATAATATACAAATAATATAAAATAATATACAAATAATATACAAATAATATACAAATAATATTAATATACAAAATACAAATAATATACAAATAATATACAAATAATATACAAATAATATCAATATACAAATAATATCAATATACAAATAATATACAAATAATATACAAATAATATACAAATAATATTAATATACAAATAATATACAAATAATATTAATATACAAAATACAAATAATATACAAATAATATACAAATAATATCAATATACAAATAATATACAAATAATATACAAATAATATACAAATAATATTAATATACAAATAATATACAAATAATATTAATATACAAAATACAAATAATATACAAATAATATACAAATAATATACAAATAATATCAATATACAAATAATATACAAATAATATACAAATAATATACAAATAATATTAATATACAAATAATATACAAATAATATACAAATAATATTAATATACAAATAATATTAATATACAAATAATATACAAATTCTTAGAAAGAGCAGCGAGACATAAACTCAACAAGGCGGGCATGAAAGTCATCCCTGCAGGAGTTCCGAAGATTAGTTCACCCAGAAATGAGATTAAGGATTATTTTGTCACTCAAATACATTTTGATTTTAAACGATCAACGTTCTTTCAATATTGTCGTTATTTATTAACCCAAAATGTCCTGTTCAAAAGAATCAATACGTTATTATTCGCCACATATGAAAATATGACTGTTTTTTATTCGAGTGGCGACCGTGTAAATTTTCTCTTTTTTTTATTATACATTCGGTAACCTTGTAGAGAAGAATTACAGTTTAGAAATATGTAATACAATTTTCCGATTATTCATAACTGAATACCTTTAACCCCCCTTTCCCACATACAACACATCAAGATCAGACGATTTCGAAAGCATCTGTGAAAAACTATGGAAAATGTTATTAATGGATTGATTGATTAGGGTTTAACACCGTTTTCAACAATTGTTCAGTCATATCACGGCGACCAGTTCAACTACTCATGCGTTTCCTGGTTTTCCCACACCAGTACACCACACAACATACTTTTCCAAGCAACTGGCTGCTTTTCCACATAGACTGTCAAACAGCCCATTGGTGAAAGACGAATGACTTTTGTAAAACGTCGGAAAGAATGTTGGCTGAGCCGGGAATCGTACTCACATCCCCGGGGCTCATCGAAACTGTTATTAAACGAAGTATCATAATTAAATGAAATAGGAAACAGTTTGGTAATACATGTACACTTAAACAAAAACATATCCTCTATATATAGTATTATACATGCGGTAACGTAAACAATTACAGTTTGGAAATATGAAAGACCATTGTTCGATTATTCATAACAGTATATCTTTAACCCTTCCCCACATACAACAAATCAGCAGCAGAAGATGTTAAAAGCATCTGAGCAAAACTTGTGGAAAATCTTTTCAAAAGAAAGTAGGGAAAATGGGAAACATTGTGACAAAAGGAGAACTTACTCATAATGAGTAAAGTAATATCTACTTTTGTCTCAATATTTTCGAAAGCCGTCTTCTGAATAGGCTTAATAAAGCGTCTGTATGTGGGAAAGAGTTGCAAGCGATGTAAAAACATAAATCGAGGGCTTGGCGTGAAACGGTTGTAACTAAAATTGATATTTTTTTACCAAGGTTAATCACCTCGCCATAAAGTCTTTATAAGCGTTAAATCATTTTTCTTGGTAAACAATGGAAATTTAGGTGCCATTGCTCGTTCTGAGCAATGGCACCTAAATTTGCATTGTTTACAAAGGGGTCAACATTGCCCCTAAACCAGGGTT
>JASEVX010000008.1:55970762-55999407 GCA_031761405.1 Serripes groenlandicus
GATTGTCCTTCCTTCCATTTTTACTTATTTTCAAGAATTAGTTTAAGTTGATTAAGTTGCTTCTTATATTTTGTTTAATTGATTTCTTTTCTCAGAGTGATTGTTTCTGTATTTGTATTATCAAAATGGGCTAATTAGGCCAATATGTATAAACTGAACGAAACTAAACTAAACTAACATAGTGTTGATCAGGTAATTATACTCAGTACATACATGTATATATTTTTATGCGCGCTTACAAGTAGTAAAATGCGTGCATCTATAGCTAGTTCGACGGACTTAGTACTAGTATATGTTAATATTTTCATTCAATAACAGATTACTATGCTAATATGTTATTAAGTCAATAAAAAAGTCATTAACAACTTCCATCCTCGAAGTATTTTTTTAAATGCTTGCATCTAGTGCGATGGAAACATTAGCGACTTAGTATAATATGTTACTATTTGCATTCAATAACAGATAACTACGATAATATGTTAATGTCTAGGATAGGACATTGGATAATTTGATGGAGTTGTTTATGTTAAAAAGTCATTAACAACTTCCATCCTCGAAGTATTTTTTTAAATGCTTGCATCTAGTGCGATGGAAACATTAGCGACTTAGTATAATATGTTAATATTTCCATTCAATAACAGATTACTATGCTAATATGTTAATGTCTAGGGTAGGACATTGGATAATTTGATGACGTTGTTTATGACAACTTCCATCCTCGAAGTGTTTTTAAATGCGTGCATCTAGTTCGAAGGAAACATTAGCGACTTAGAATATGTTACTATTTTCATTCAATAACAGATAACTACGATAATATGTTAATGTCTAGGATGGGACATTGGATAATTTTATGACGTTGTTTATGTTAAAAAGTCATTAACAACTTCCATCCTCGAAGTATTTTTTTAAATGCTTGCATCTAGTGCGATGGAAACATTAGCGATTTAGTATAATATGTTAATATTTCCATTCAATAACAGATTACTACGCTAATATGTTAATGTCTAGGATAGGACATTGGATAATTTGATGACATTGTTTATGACAACTTCCATCCTCGAAGTATTTTTAAATGCGTGCATCTAGTTCGAAGGAAACATTAGCGAATTAGAATATGTTACTATTTTCATTCAATAACAGATAACTACGCTAATATGTTAAAGCGACTGCAATTCTTTATGTTATCCAAGTAAAACCAGGGTAGAAAATGTATCGTTTTTAGCAAGGGGCTCGTTAGAGCCAATTGCTATAGTAGCTTATTTTCGACACGACGCATCATTTTGAGACTGGAATCTAGACAGGCGTTTTACGATATCGGCATTGAATTACTTCACATCTGTCTTTCTACATCAGCTGTCCGTTTTTGATCACCATCTCGACTTCATACAGATGTATTGGTGGTTGCAGATCGTACATAAGGTCAATGAAAGTGGATGATTTGTGGAATATTTTGTTAAAAATGAAATGACTGTTGCCAGCTAATTTCCATGTTGGTCATCTTGTACCGCCAATAGTTCCTGTCTAAAAATCAAAATGCCGTAACTTGTTGACATTTGAAGCCGAACATTGATTTGATTCGACATCACTAACCCAAAAGGAATACATCGAAAGAAATTTTGTGTAAAAATATATGAATTACATTATTAATAATTAAAATGTATTTCTACGCTTTCAACATACTTGATCGCGCGTAAAGTTCATTTGTAATTCCTAAATATTGTAAATCGAATGGAGTAAAGGCAACTTTTCGATTCCGACACAAAAACAAATTAAGATAAATGAGTCCCAATGATAACATATATACTCAAACATTCAAATTATTTAAATGATAATAAAATAAACAGTTGACAAAATATAACATATTTACGAGTAAAATGTATTATCAGCGGAACGAAAATCATGAATACTAGAGTATTTCATTTTAGATTCCTAGGTAAATACATCAAATTCTCAACCAAAATTAACCTAAACAACCCCAGCAGACGGAATAAGATAGTCAAGTCCCAGTTATAAAACAAATGATTTAAATGATATTTGTTTTTTATCAAGATAAAACGTTTCAATACTAAATATTTCGCTAACTCGTGTATTGGTTTATAATTATGTTATAAATGAAGTCCATCGAAGTGGCCGCGTAATGTAGCGGTTACATGTTCGGCCGTGAAGCGGGAGACTTGAGTTCGATTCCCGCTCTGGGCTGATAATTCTTTTTATAAGAAAAATATAATATTTTTTGTCTTATAAATTGCCGATATCAGTGGTGCAATTGTCATTTAACACCGCTGCAATAAACTCTTTCAAAATGTTGGGATTTAAAATGAATTCAAAAGCAATACATTTAAAACTGTTCACCTATGCGTTGTGAAACACTAAGAAATGATTAAATCGTGTGTATGATGTTTTACGTCGCTTTTAACAATATTTCAGTCATTGCACGCTGAAGAAAATGTAGATAACAAAGGATTTTATTTCTGTTTTGAAAGTAAAATTGGACTCTCAATATAATTATCATTGTTAGGTTATTGTGATTTTGATATGAAAATGTATATGTGTTATTTGCATTAAAACAAAACACGGCTAAAAATTCATTGTAAACCAGGAGGTGTGCTAAGCAGAAACTATCCAGATAGCAGATGCGCATGTGTATGCCAACTTTTAGTATATCGATAGACCATCATACTGTGTTTACAGTGTTTTGTTTTACTCCCTTATCATTTAATATATGGATATAAAGTGCTAACTAACAAATTGCTAGTGTAAAGTGTTCAAGTTAGACTTTTGGGATCGGTAAATCCATGCCCAAATGTTATCTGCAGTTAGCCCTTTGCTGTGAGCACTTTCAGTGCTTTGATTTATCAATAAAGTGATCTTGAGTCGTTTTCAATTGTCCCGATGAAGGGGTTTCCTATTTAAAACTACTTACTGTTACTGACAGGGTAGAATTTGCGATGAAAAAAATATCGAAAACATGAAAATCTCACCGATTATAGGGGTATGTAATATGTCAGTTATCATATTTTAAAGCCCCAAATACAAAAATAACACATATTTTCTTAAAATTGGAAATTCTATTTTTTTTTCGTCAGTTGGGTATCTGGAGTTCAGTCGCTTTAATGTCTAGGATAGGAAATTTGATTATTTGATGAAGTTGTTTATGTTCAAAACTCAATAACACCTTCCATCCTCGAAGTATTGTCTATATCATATCGACTTGTTTTCGTATGTTTACAGTATGTAATGAACTGTCAGAAGGTATCATCATCATCATCATCATCATCATCATCATCATCATCATCATCATCATCATCATCATCAAAATTGTCATCTTTGAACCACAGTGCGAGCATACCGTAAACGACCAACTTCTTATAGTTGATCTTTATAAAAAGAAAATATGTTAGCAGCCGTGAACCGCATCGGCGGTGTAGTGATAGAGCGTCCACCTCGGGTGCGGAAGGTCGTGGGTTCGATCCCCGGCCGGGTCATACCAAAGACTTTAAAAGTGGTAGTAATGGCCGCCCTCCTTGCCGCTCAAGGTTGCGAGGTTAGCATTACGATTGACTGGCTGGTGTCAGGATAAATGGAACAGTAGTACTGGTAACTTACGCAGGGAACGCCGTGATAACAAGTTAAAAGTGGCATAACTCACCAAACTATCAATTGACGCCGTTGTAACTGTTTACACATTTCTGAATTTCGTTTCTGTCGTCAATTACAAAAAGTACTTTTGCTTGACGCGGCAGAGTCAGGTAAAAACGCCATTAAATGAAAATCAAAATTGTACTGAACACAAGAAACACTCTTGCTTACTAGTACTAGATTGACTAATATGACTTATCCTAGCAGGTTATACGAGAACCAACAGTTGAAGCATTACGATCAAACGCATTTTTATATATAGAATGAAAACAAAAAAAGAGACAGAGAGACAGAGAGAGACAGAGAGACATAGATACAGAGAGACATAGAGAGACAGAGAGAAACAGAGAGAGACACAGAGACAGAGAAACAGAGAGACACAGAGACACATATAGAGACACAGAGAGACACAGAGAGACACAGAGAGACACAGAGACAGAGAGAGAGACAGAGAGAGAGAAATACAGATAGACAGAGACAGAGACAGAGACAGAGACAGAGAGAGAGAGAGAGAGAGAGAGAGAGAGAGAGAGAGAGGGGCAGATAGAGAGGTGGGGGGGAGAGATAGGGAGGGGGGGGGGGGGGAGAAAGACAGAGAGACACAGAGAGAGAGACAGAGATACATAGATACATAGAGACAGAGAGAAACAGCATGATACATATGCAGAGAGACAGAGAGAGACAGAGAGAAACAGAGAAACAGAGACACACAGACAAACACAGAGAGACACAGAGAGACACAGAGACAGAGAGAGACAGAGAGACAGAGATACAGAGAGACAGAGACAGAGACAGATACATACATATATATATATATATATATATATATATAGAGAGAGAGAGAGAGAGAGAGAGAGAGAGAGAAAGAGAGGAGAGATCAATGATCCATTTTTACCTTACGCCACAATTTACAGAGACAGAGACAGAGAGAGAGAGAGGAGAGAGATGGGGAGAGAGATAGGGGGAGAGAGACAGAGAGACAGAGAGACAGAGAGAGAGAGACAGAGAAAGAGAGAGACAGAGAGACATAGATACAGAGAGACAGAGAGAAACAGAATGAGACAGATAGAGAGACAGAGAGAGACCGAGAGAAACAGGGAGAAAGAGAGAAACAGAGAGACACATAGACACAGAGAGACACACACAGAGAGACACAGAGAGACACAGATACACAGAGAGAGAGACAGAGAGACAGAGATACAGAGAGAGAGAGATCAATGATCAATTTTTACCTTACGCCACAATATTTTCATTTCTATATACCAACACAATCTTTCTGCCAATATGTTCTCACAGTCGCCTGCTAAAGAATTGATGTATGTGGGAAAGGGGTTAAGAAGGAAATAATCCGTGCTCCTACAAAACCACATAAACTCTTTCCCTCACAAAGACGCTTTCTGACGCATCTGCAGCAGACGGCTTTTTGAAAACATAGTGACAAAAACGAAGAAATTGCTCAAAACGAGCAATTTCTTCTTTTGCCGCAATGTTTTCCACTTTTAGTCATAGGTTATCCATTCAATTATAGAGATTTTCTTCTATTTGACATCATTTGTTCAAAATCGTCTGCTGCAGAATTGTCGTTTGACGGAAAGGGTTAACGCGTATCGACCACGTGCATACATAGATATCCTCCTGCGTATTCATTTATCACTTTCCCAATTACAGACGCATTTTGACACATCCGCAGCGGATTACTTTTTGAAAAACTTGTGACAAAATTATTAATTGCTCATGATGAGCCAGAACGTTTACAACTTTTATTAAATTATTAAACTTTCATTTTGAGAGAGTTTTCATATTTTTGCCTTGCTGTTTTCAAAGTCGTCTGCTGTGCATATTTGGCTTCGTTGTATGTTTGTGGGAAAGGGTCGAGAAATTTCGACAGGTCAGTGGTTGTGGCATTTGTCCTGAAACCGCATGGGACATATTGAAGAAGAAAGTGCATAACCATTACAGAATTTGGACTAAATCTTAACTGAAATAATGTTGAAAGCGGCGTAAAAAACCCAATAAATAAATAAATTGGACTAAATCTATACTGCTCGTAAATGCCTTAGTTTTCATAAGACGTAGTCTTAACGCTTTCCCTCATACGACAATTCTGCAGCAGACGACTTTGAACATATTTTGTCAAAACATAGAAAATCTCCATAATTGAATGGATAACCTATGACAAAAAGTGGAAAACATTGTGGCAAAAGGAGAAATTGCACGTTTTGTGCAATTTCTTCTTTTGTCACTATGTTTTTTAAAAAGCCGTCTGCTGCAGAGGCGTCAGAAAGCGTCTATATGAGGGAAAGGGTTAATATACAAATCCGTAGCTTAAATCCATACAAAGATATCTACATTGTATGCTCAACGCTGACTTACGCCTCTTGGGCGATTAAACTACACAAGAGGGCGTTACGGTTCGAAACAAAGTGATAAAATAAATGTTTACAAATCAATTTGCCATTATTAGTTTGTTGCACAAATAAAAGGACAAAATACCCGTCCTGATCCGTCCTCGACCATTGTATCAGAAAAATAAATATTGGTTTAAGGAATCAGACCATAGAACACTTGTATATGTTCCACCAAGGCATTTAGAAAATAGCCACTTGCCCCGCATCCTCGGTACCCGGGCTTTTCATAAAATATATGATATATGATATATGATATAAAATATATGATATATGATAAATGATATATGATATATGATATATAATATATGATATAAAATATATGATATATGATATATGATATATGATATATGATATATGATATAAAATATATATGATATATGATATATGATATAAAATATATGATATATGATATAAAATATATGATTATAAAATATATGATATATGATATAAAATATATGATATATGATATATGATATAAAATATATGATATAAAATATATGATATAAAATATATGATATATAATATATGATATATCATGTATGATATAAAATATATGATATATGATATAAAATATATGATATATGATATTTTTTATGAAAAGCCTGGGTACCGATTGATTGTGCTTTAACTTACAACCCCTGGCTACTGACTGAGCTACCGGGTCTCGGCCCTGTAACACATTAATGAAACATTTACACAAAACTATCACATAATTATTAAACATTCTTTTACCCTTTCACTCATACAGACGCCTTTGGACGCCTCTGCAGCAGACGACTTTTGGAAACATTGTGACGAAAGGTGAAATTGCTCAAAACGATTGATTGATTGATTGATTGATTGGAGTTTAACGCCGTTTTTGAACAATTTCTCAGTTATATCACGGCGGCCAGTTCACCTACTCATGCATTTCCTAGTTTTCTCACACCATTACTCAACACAACAAACTTCCCAAGCAACTGGTTGCTTTTCCACATAGACTTAGCCCATTGGTGGAAAGACGAATGACGCATCTCGCATTGACTTTTGTCAATCGTCGGAAAGAAAGTTGGCCGAGCCTGGATTCGAACTCACAACCCCTGGATTGACAGCCCGCGTCGCTACCGACTGAGCTACCGGGGCTCGGCCCTGGGTACCGAGGATGCTTGCCCCGCTCGCTCCCTGCAACAGGCACCATCCCCATTGATAAGCCGATAAAGTTCTTATACATTTATGGAGAAATGTGTTCTACATTTTGATATATGAATAACGAACATTATTATATAACCTATAAATAGACGCCTTTTCATTGGCTAAAAAGTAATTTTTTAGAAAAAATATCTAGCGATATTGACCGTTTTATAAATAGTAACAGGGGAAGACCGGGGAATCCCACGAGCCGCCTATTAATTTCCTTCGCCTTTATCCGTACGCTACGGAATTTTTTAAATGACGTCATGCACGTGCATTACCAACATTTTAGGCCCGCGTTTTAGACTGTTATGTCAAAAACGTACTGTTATCATGAGACAGAAATACAACATACAACAGAAATGTTCCTTGAGTGGTCCTCTGTTTTCTTTTAAGTTGATCAATATCAAAACGATATGATAAATTGAGGGTTATACAATAAAACAGTTATGGGCTTTTCAGCTGTTATACATGATGTTGATATGTACCAAAAAATCATTATTGACCTCGGCTATCGCCTCGGTCAATAATGATTTTTTTGGTGCATATCACATCATGTATAACAGCTGAAAAGTCCATAATTGTATAGTGTATATTAAGATTAGACTGCGCGGATGTGCAGGTTGATCTTGGTCAAGATTGGTCGCACATATTTTTTAACGAGGGGTTAATGGTTTGCTTTGCATTCCATGTTTTAAGTCTCTATTTATTTATCATTGCCATTTTTGTTAATTTTTGTTATGATTGATAGGTCTGTTTGGATTAAGATATTGGTAAAGTGGGAACTATTTCGCACTAAAACGTACATTAGAAGGCCTTAGAAATAACTCTTTCCCTCATATATACGCTTTCTGACGCCTCTGCAGCAGACGACTTTTTAAAAAACATAGTGACAAAAGAAGAAATTGCTCAAAACGAGCAATTTCTGCTTTTGACACAATGTTTTCCACTTTTAGTCATAGGTTATCCATTCAATTTTTAGAGATATTCTATTTTTTGACAAAATATGTTCAAAGTCGTCTGCTGCAGAATTATCGTATGAGGGAAAGTGTTAAACATTTCCCAATAGCAGAAGCATATGACGCATCTGCAGCAGACGGCGTTTGGAAATATTGAGAAAAAAGACGTTCAACATCAAAGGGTTTAGCCTTGTATTCCATGTTTTCAGTATCTTTTTACCTTATTTATCTTTTATCAGTTTTTGTTTCTAATTGTCATTTTTGTTTATTTTAGTTATTTTTGATCGGTCTGCATATATATATTAAGATCATGTATTCAATGTTTTCAGTATCTTTTGTACCTTATTTATCTGTTATCAGTTTTTATTTCTTTTAGCCATTTATGTTAATATTTGTTACGTTTGTATTTTGTTTTCCGCAAAGGCATTCAGATGCAAATCTAATTTTAGTGAATGAACTGAACTAAACAGAACTGAATCCAATTGAATTAATTTTAAATGATAGAAAGAGTGGTAAGCAAAGACTTTGATTTGTCTGTTTGGATTAAGATGTTGTTACCATGTGAAATACTTCGAACTAAATCCTAGATTGGAAGGACCTTAACAGTAAACCTTTTCCAATTGATGAAGCTTTTGACGCATCTCCAGCAAATGGCTTTTATCGAGGAAACAGAAGCTCATTAAAGGAAATTTCTCACTTTGCCGCAACATTTGTGGAAAAGGGTTAAACAAGCCGGTAGGCGACGTGGGATTCGCCTTGGTTGTGGGGTCCTTAGCAACGAAACTCAAACGCGCACACCCTGAGCCCGTATGGCACCTGTTCACAAAGTTTCATCGGAATCGGTCCGTCGGTTTGGGCTGTGGAGCGTAGCTTTACAAACAAACAGACAGACAGACAGCCGGAAAAGCACTTGGTTGTGGGTCCTTAGCAACGAAGACCAAACGCGCACACCCTGAGCCCGCCGTATGGCACCTGTTCAACAAGTTTCTTCGGAATCGGCCCATCGGATTGGGCTGTGGAGCGTGGCTTTACAAACAAACAGACAGACAGACAGCCGGAAAAGCCTGACAATAAGGGATATTTAACGAAGCGAATCCCAATAGAGTTTAGCGCCGTTGTCAATGGTATTTCAGTAACAGTTCACAATGGACAGTCCACCTAACGTATGTGTGTCCTAGAAATGTACCGCGTATATTTTTCGCACAACGTTCTTCCCAGATGATAGCTGGCGATCTTCCCATATAGGATATTTAGCCCATTCGTGGAAGACGAAGCTCGCTGGCTATTGACCTGAAACATTTACAGTATCAAACAACGATACATTCTTAGTCCCTAAATGAAGTTCAGTGGTATTTCAGTAACATTTCACAATGTTCAGTCCACCTAACGTATGTGTCCTAGAAATATCCCGCGTATGTTTTTCGCACAACGTTCTTGCCATATAGCTGGCTACCTTCCCGCATAGGCTTTTTAGCCTATTCGTAGAAGACAAGCACGCTAGTTATTAACCTGACAGTACAGTATCGAACAACGATAATGTCTAAAGACGTGTCATTAGCAATTAGGGACATTATTGATAATTATATTATCTCCCTTGTCAGATAAAGACCAAGGAAGACCAAATAGTTGGTAGGTCCTTTTAGTTGGAATGCTTTGTCTTTATCGCTATTTCGCAATGAGATATTGCAATTACTCTGTACACATTAATCATAAATGTGTTAATTAAAGTGATGATTCAAAAGAGAAAATTTACATACCAGTGTTTAAAGAAAACACATGTGGAATTAGTAATCAATCTAATAACAGTTGGCCAAGAAAATGCAATTATAAGTGCACCATCCAGTGCAAAAAAAAACAATGATAAAAACAGAGGAAACCAAATGATATGACCTAGCTAGATGTAGAGAGTATTAAAGGGAGGCAACTGACCGATGTCTCCCATTGGACCTCGTCGCACATACGCCAAACCCATGACCTATAAAAGTAGATCTAGCGAACGATGTTGTTTGATTGATGGATTGATTTGGGTTTAACTCCTTTTTTCAACAATGTTTTGATCATAAAACAGCGACCAGTTCACCTACTCATATGTTTCTTGGCTGTATTACACCATTACTCCATATAACATTCAAAGCAGCTGTCAACAGTCAAAAAGAAAATGTTGGCCGAGCTAGGATTCGAACTCACAAACCCCTGGATTGACAGCCTGCGTCGTTACTGACTCAGCCATGGGTGCTCAGTTATTTGAGATAAAATTGTTAGTAGGTGTTAGGCTAAGACTGGTAAAGATTGATTGGACTTTTGTAGTTCAAAGGTCCCAGGTTCGAATCCCGTAGTTAGCTGGTTCTGCCAGTGGGATTCCACCCCCCCCCCCCACCCCCCACCCCCAATTACCAACAGCGCAAGTATGTGTAAAGTCTCGAGGAAACAGACACTGAGCGTAACATACAACGAACAAGTTAATGAGTTGAGAAATGGTATACGTATACACGTTGGCATTTCTGTACAATGCAGGTTCAGATCACCATGTCAACATGCTCAGTTGTATTAGAATATGCACACGTTGACAAAATAGTTTAACAACCTTGTTGTAAGAAGTATATGATAAGTGTCGATATTAACCCTTGTCCACATGCAATTTAAAAAACAAGGTGACAAAAAACCTGAACAATCCCCATAACAAATAGCTTAATTGTAAAATAAAGTTGAAAACATTGTGGCCGAAGGAGTAATTGCTCATCATGAGCAATTTCACATTTGGACACAATGTTTTCCAACGTCGTCTGCTGCTATCGCGTCAAATGCGTCTGGGAAAACGTTAAACAGACTGGACAAAGCACATGCTGATCTGGATGTAGGTCAAATTACGCCAAATACATCCGCGGCTATGCTGATCTACCAAATAGTCCCTTAGAAAACTTTTGTTCGCGTAGAAATGAGTTTATATCTCTCAAGAATGCATTGAATATATGACATTGAGTTTAAAATTCGTTGTAAATATGTATAGGATGCACCGGAAATGATTGATTTGATCATTTGATTTGATTATGTTGATCCTTCTTTTAAAGTGAAAGTAGAATATGTGAAAAACTAGTTTCGTCCCAGCCCAATTTCGTCCAAAATTACGGTAATCGTGTTCGCGGATTGATTTCGTCCTTGCATAAAACATGACCCCCAATTTTCGTTGGATTACTTTAAAGCTTAGAAGTAATTCTTTTAAGTAATAAAGAGTTTTTCTAACTGTAAAACGCATTTAAAAGGTGACAATTGAGGGTTGGAACTTCTTGATTTACACAAAAACAAAGAAGGAATTTATTTGGTGTAACACGACCTATATACTATTCTCAAAAGTTCACATGCGCGGAAACACAAACTGTGAAGGGTGCAGGTAAACAACAACAATGAATGGTCGAACTGTTCCTGTCATAAACAAATACGCCAAACAAGGAAATCATAACAATTTGTTTGTCGTAAGTAGACAATTCCTCCAAGATGGTCCAAGACACTCAAGCACCAATCTGATGAAAATGACAATAATTTAAAGGTGCTTATTTATTTGTATGGTGTACACTACCTTCACCAATTTTTCACTTATATCATGGCGTTTCTCGGTTAGGTTATCAGTGCCATCGGACCATTTATCCCGACACCAACCGCGAGTCAGTCGTAGTGCTAACACCCACAATCCTGATCGTCAAGGAGGAAAAAACATTACTACCATTTTAAACGTTCTTTCGTATCGCCCGACCGGGTTATCGAACCCGCAACCTTTCTGACAGACGGACGCTCTATTACGTTGGTTAAGTTACCAGTGTCATTGGTCCCCCACAACCCTGATCGGCAAGGAGGAAAAAAACATTACTACCATTTAAAAAAAAAAATGTTTTGATATGGCCCGACTGGGTTATCGAACCCGCGACCTTTAGAACCGGAGGCTGACGATCTATTACTTCGCAATGGTTCCTCTGGTGATTCAATAATGTTTACCAGTACGCGCCGGATTCAAAATTATTTCAGTAACATCACGGCGACAGTTCACTTATTTGGTAAACAAACCAGTCCTAGGCTAGGAAATGTGTCCTGCCCAATGGCAATCCGCCATGAACGCCGCGACAAGGGATCGAACCCAGGACGCCCTGTTCCAAACCCCCGACGCTAAACACTTTACCACGGCAGATGTCTTACCATTCAAAGAACACGGTGCAGGAAAGATCCTTTACAAGTATAGATAACACTCTCAAAGAAAACCTTTGTTTGCGTAGAAAAATGCGTGTATACCTTTTCAAGAATGCATTGAATATATGACATTGGGTTTAAATTCATTTTAAATATGTATAGGATACGCCGGAACTATTTTCTTTGATCTTTTTATTTGATTATGTTGATCCTTCTTTTAAAGTGAAAGTAGAGTATGCGAAAAACCAGTTCCGGCCCAGCCCAATTTCGTTCAAAATGACGGTAATCGTCTTCGCGTGCATAATACATGACCCCCACTTTTCTTTGGATAACATGTAAACTTAGAAGTAATTATTTTAAGTAATAAAGGGTTTTTCTAACTAGAGAACGCATTTTAGGGGTGACAATTGAGGGTTAAAACTTCTTGATTTACACAAAAACAAAGAAGGAATTTATTTGGTGCAACGAAACCTATATACTATTCTCAAATAGTTCCCATGCATGGAATCCAAAACTATGCAGGGTGCAGGTAGTCAACAACAAGGATTGAGTCGAACTGTTCCTGTTATAAACAAATACGCAAAACAAGGAAATCATAACAATTTATTTGTCGTAAGTAGACAATTCCTCTAAGATGGTCCAAGTCACTCAAGAACCAATCGGATGATAACTAACGATAAGTTAAAGATGCTTATTTGTTTGAATTTATTTTTACTACGCTTTCACCAATTTCTCACTTATACTACGGCGTTTCTCGGTTAAGTTACCAGTGACATTGTGAAAAAACCAGTTTCGTCCCAGCCCAATTTCGTCCAAAATAACAGTAATCGTCTTCGCGGAGTGAATTCGTTCTTGAATGATACATGACCCCCACTTTTCTGTGGATTGTATGTAAGCTTAGATGTAATTCTTTTCAGTAATAAAGGGTTTTTCTAACTGTAAAAAACGTATTTGAAAGGTGACAATTGAGGGTTGAAACTTCTTTATTTACACAACTCAAAGGTGCAGGTAGACAACAACAAGGATTGAGTCGAACTGTTCCTGTTATAAACAAATACACCCAACAAGGAAATCATAACAACTTATTTGTCGGAAGTAGACAATCCCTCCAAGATGGTCAAAGACACTCCAGAACCAATCTGATGATAACTAACGATAATTTAAAGGTGCTAAAGTGAGCCGTCCCGCGATAAAACCAACATTGTGTCGACTCGGATAAGCCTACGCATGCCGCGCAGAATGTATCGGCCCGGATCAGTCTGCGCAGATTGCGCAGGGTGATATGGATCGATACATTACGCAGAGGCCATAGTGTTGGTTTTCTAGTGGAAACGGCTTATTTGTGTGTATGGTGATTCACGTCGCTTTCACAAATGTCTCACTTATATCACGGCGTTTCTCGGTTAAGTTACCAGTGCCATTGAACCATTTATTCCGACACCACCCGCGAGTCAGTCGTCATGCTAATCCCACAATCCTTATCGTCAAGGAGGAAACAAACATTACTACCATTTTAAAAATGCTTTGGTATGGCCCGACCGGGTTATCGAACCCGCGACCTTTCGAACCCGAGGCAGACGCTCTATTACTTTGGTTAAGTCACTTCTTGATTTACACAAAAACAAAGAAGGAATTTATTTGTTGCAACGAGACTTATATAATATTCCAAAGAGTTCCCATGCACGGAATCCAATACTTTGCAAGGTGCAGGTAGACAACAACAAGGATTGGGTCGAACAGTTCCTGTTATAAACAAATACGCCAAACAACGAAAACAATTACTCTAAAACGGTCCAAGACACTCAATAACCAATATGATGACAATGACCGTCCCGCGATAAAACCAACATTGTGGACACTGCGTAAAGTATCGACTCGGATCAGCCTAAGCATGCCGCTTAGGCTTAACCCGAAAGACACCTTTCGCCTCATGTGGATTTTCTGTTTCAGGAATCCTGACTCTATACCTCTATCCACCTGAGACGGAATGTGTCGGCCCGGATCAGTCTGCGCGTTTTCCACAGGGTGATCTCGGTCGATACATTACGCAGAGGCCATAGTGTTGGTTTTCATGTGGGACGGCTCATTTGTGCGTATGGTGTTTTACACCGCTTTTACAAATGTCTCACTTATATCACGGCGTTTCTCGGTTATTCGTGCCATTTGTCTATTTTTCTCGACACCACCCGCGAGTCAGTCGTAATGCTAACCCCACAAGGAGGAAAAAAAAATGACTACCTTTTAAAAATGCTTTGGTATGGCCCGATCGGGTTATCGAACCGGCGAACTTTCGGACCCGTGGCTGACAATCTATCACTTCGGTTAAGTTACCCGCGCCACTGGTCCATATATCCCGACACCACCAGCAAGTCAGTCGTATTGCTAACGCCACTCTCTTAATCGAAAACGAGAAAATAAATAATACTGCCATTTTAAAATTTCTTTTGAATGGACCGACTGGGTTATCGAATCCGCGACCTTTAGGACCCGAGGCAGACGCTCTATAACTTCGCAATAATTCCTCTAGATGATTCAATAATGTTTACCAGTACATGTAGCGCCGGTTTCAAAATTATTACTGTAAAATCACGGCGACAGTTCACTTATTTGGTAACAAACCAGTCCTAGACTAGGAAATGTGCCTTGCCCAATTGCAATCCACCATGAACGCCGCGACAAGGGGTCGAACCCAGGACGCCCTGTTCCAAATCCCCGACGCTAAACACTTTACCACGGCAGATTTCTTACCATTCAAAGAACACGGTGCAGGAAAGAACCTTTACAAGTATAGATAACACTCTCAAAGAAAACCTTTGTTTGCGTAGAAAAATGCGTGTATACCTTTTCAAGAATGCATTGAATATATGACATTGGGTTTAAATTCATTTTAAATATGTATAGGATGCGCCGGAATTATTTTCTTTGATCTTTTTATTTGATTATGTTGATCCTTCTTTTAAAGTGAAAGTAGAGTATGCGAAAAACCAGTTCAGGCCCAGCCCAATTTCGTCCAAATTGACTGTAATCGTCTTCGCGTGCATAATACATGACCCCAACTTTTCTTTGGATACGTGTAAGCTTAGAAGTAATAAAGGGTTTTTCTAACTAGAGAACGCAGTTTAGGGGTGACAATTGAGGGTTAAAACGTCTTGATTTTCACAAAAACAAAGAAGGAATTGATTTGGTGCAACGAAACCTATATACTATTCTCAAATAGTTCCCATGCATGGAATCCAATACTATTCAAGGTGCAGGTAGACAACAACAAGGATTGAGACTAACAGTTCCTGTTATAAACAAATACGCCAAACAAGGAAATCATAACAATTTGTTTGTCGTAAGTAGACAATTCCTCAAGATGGTCCAAGTCACTCAAGAACCAATCTGATGATAACTAACTATAAGTTAAAGATGCTTATTTGTTTGTATGTGTTTTACACCGCCTTCATCAATTTCTCACTTATATCACGGCGTTTCTCGGTTAAGTTATCATTGCCGTTTGTCTATTTATCCCGACACCATACGCGAGTCAGTAGTAATGCTAGCCCCACACTCCTGATCGTCAAGGAGGAAACAACATTACTACCATTTTAAAAACGCTTTGGTATGGCCCGACCGAGTTATCGAACCCGCGACCTTTCTTTCCGAGACGGACGTTCTATTACTTTAGTTAAGTTACCAGTGCCGTTGGTCTATTTATGCCGACACTACCCGTGAGTCACTCGTAATGCTTACCCCACAATCCTGATCGTCAAGGAGGAAACAACATTACTACCATTTTAAAAGATGCTTTGGTATGGCCCGACCGAGTTATCGAACCCGCGACATTTCGCACCCGAGACTGACGACCTATCACTTCGAAATAATTCATCTAGATGATTCAATAATGTTAACCATTACATGTTACGCCAGTTTCAAAACTATTTCAGTTATATCACGGCGACAGTTCACTTTCTTGGTTAACAAACCAGTCCTAGTCTAGGAAATATGTCCTGCCCAATTGCAATCCACCATGAACGCCGCGACAAGGGATCGAACCCAGGACGCCCTATTCCAAACCCCCGACGCTAAACACTTTACCACGGCAGATTTCTTGCCATTCAAAGAACACGGTGCAGGAAAGATCCTTTACAAGTATAGATAACACTCTCAAAGAAAACCTTTGTTTGCGTTGAAAAAAGCGTGTATACCTTTTCAAGAATGCATTGAATATATGACATTGGGTTTAAATTCAGTTTAAATATGTATAGGATGCGCCGGAACTATTTTCTTTGATCTTTTTATTTGATTATGTTAATCCTTCTTTTAAAATGAAAGTAAAGTATGCGAAAAACCAGTTCAAACCCAGCCCAATTTCGTCCAAAATGACGGTAATCGTCTTCGCGTGCATAATACATGACCCCCACTTTTCTTTGGATAACATGTAATCTTAGAAGTAATTCTTTTTAGTAATAAAGGGTTTTTCTAACTAGAGAACGCATTTTAGGGGTGACAATTGAGGGTTAAAACTTCTTGATTTACACAAAAACAAAGAAGGAATTTATTTGGTGCAACGAAACCTATATACTATTCTCAAAAAGTTCCCATGCATGGAATCCAAATACTATGCAAGGTGCATGTAGACAACAACAAGGACTGGGTCGAACTGTTCCTGTTATAAACAATTACGCCAAACAAAGTAATCATAACAATTTGTTTGTCGGAAGTTAACAATGCCTCTATAAAATGGTCGAAGACACTCCAGAACCAATCTGATGATAAATAATGATAATTTACAGTGGCTTATGTGAGCCTTTCCGCGATAAAACCAAAAGTGTGGACTTTGCGTAAAGTATCGAATCGGATCGGCCTAAGCATGCCTCGCAGTTTTACCCCGACAGACACTTTTCGTCTCATGCGGATTTTCTGTTTCAAGAATCATTACACTATACCTCTATCCACGGAATGTATCGGCCCGGATCAGTCTGCGCGCATTGCGCAGGGTGATCTGGCTCGATACATTACGCAGAGGCCATAATGTTGGTTTTCTCGCGGGACGGTTTATTTGTTTGTACGTTGTTTTACATCGCCGTCACCAATTTCTCACTTATATCACGGCGTTTCTCGGTTAAGTTACCCGCGCCATTGGTCTAGTTATCCCGACACCACTAGCACGTCAGTCGTAATGCTAAACCCACAATACTGCTCGCTAAAGAGGAATAAACATTACTACCATTTTATTAAATACGCTTTTGTATGGCCCGACTGGGTTATCGAACCCGCGACCTTTCGGACCCGAGACGGACGCTCTATTACTTTGGTTAAGTTACCAGTGCCATTGGTCTATTTATCTCGACACCACCCGCGAGTCAGTCGTAATTAATGCTAACCCCACATTCCTGATCGTGAAGGAGGAAAAAACATTACTACCATTTTAAACGTTCTTTCGTTTGGCCCGACCGGGATATCGAACCCGCGACCTTTAGGACCCGAGGCAGACGCTATATCAGTTCGCAATAGTTCCTCTAGATGATTCAATAATGTTTTCCAGTACATTTTACGCCGGTTTCAAAATTATTTCAGTTATATCACGGCGACAGTTCACTTATTTGGTAAACAAACCAGTCCTATGCTAGGAAATGTACCTTGCCCAATGGCACTCCAGCCAATACCGCCGCCACTAGTGATCAAACCCAGGACGCCCAGTTCAAAATCCCCGATGCTAACCACTAGACCACGGCGGAGTTCTTACCATTTCAAGAACATGGTGAAGGGAAGATTGAATGGAAACCCTATGAATACAAACTGGAAAACATTGTGACAAGAAGGAGAAATTGCTCGTTTTGAGCAATTTCTTCTTTTGTCACTATGTTTTCAAAAAGCCGTCTGCTGCAGAGGCGTCAGAAAGCGTCTATATGAGGGGAAGGGTTGAGACCAGGCTCAACGTTATTGAGTCGTTCGTGGTAAGAGAAGGATAGGCTGAATCCCAGTACGGGCGAACAGGAAAACAGCGCGTGCTTATCACTGTAGGCCTTGAATGGATTGATTATATGGTGCTTTACGCCGCTTCCAGCAATGTTTCAGTCATATCACGGCGTTTCCTGAGTAAGATACCAGATTTGCTTGTTTTATTGGGGTTTTACGCCGCTTTTAACATTATTTCAGTTATATCACGGCGACAGTTCACTTATTCATGACCCCTGGGTAAACATTGATTGATTGATAGATTGGGGTTTAACGCCGTTTTTAACAATTTCTCAGTTATATCAAGGCGGCCAGTTCACCTACTCATGCATGACCTGGTTTTTCTTGCACCATTACTCCACACAACAATCGTCCCAAGCAACTGGCTGCTTTTCCACATAGACTTAGCCCATTGGTGGAATGACGAATGGCGCATGTCGCATTGACTTTTGTCAATTCTCGGAAAGAAAGTTGGTCGAGCTTGGATTCGAACTCACAGCCCCTGGATTGACAGCCCGCGTCGCTACCGACTGAACTACTGGGGCTCGGCTTGGGTAAACATATCAAGATACCAGTACTTTTGTTACTTTAAGCCAGTCGAAATGCTAACCTCATAACCCTGAGCGCCAAAAAGGGCAGCCATTATTACCATTTTTAAAGTATTATGTATGAACCGGTCGGGGAACGAACCCGCAACCTCCCGCACCCGAGGCGAATGATCAGTTGAAAACATTTGCAATTTTGTTTAACTCGAAAACTTGCAGTGAAGATTTGATACATTTTCGGTAAAAGTGGATATTGCCCATGATGAATAAATGCTCCTTTCCCGACGATGTTTTCTGTCTTCTGTTTCGCAGAGGTTCCAAAGGTCATCTCCGTCTGACAAAGAAACACATCGGCGGAGATGAAAGGCATTAATCCAGTGTTTGATCTGTGAGCGATTATATCTTAATCTGTCATATTAAAATGGTTTCCACATATTTAAAGGGTTTAACCATTCTTTTCCCACTGTGACCCCGACGCAAGGCCACATGCTTCACTTTTATTTAAATGTTTGCTCTAGGGTGTAAGTATTAACCCTTGACCACGAACAGACGCATGCTCACGCCTCTGCAGCAGAATACTTTTGAAAACATTGTGGAAAATAAAGAAATTGCTCATCACTTTTGCCACAATATTTTCAAATTTGATTCAAGAAGGATATCTTTAATTTTGGAGATACTTTGGCCAAGAATGTTGAACAAAGTCATCGGCTGCAGATGTGCTGCATGTGGGGAAAGGGATACGAGTCATATACATGTAACACAGTGTGAGATGTGTTAATGATTTCCCCCACATAAAGACGCTTTCTGACAAGCTATATGAACAGTGTAGATATTGATCCGACTGTGCGGAAAAACAGGTTGATTCGGATCTACTTTCTGCACAACAGCCAATTTGTAACTTTTTCCCATGTACGGGTTTAAATAGTAATTTCATTTGTGTTACCTAACGCACTGACCGCTACGCTGGTGTAATGGTAGAGTGTCCACCTCGAGTGCGGGAAAACGCAAATTCGATCCCCGTTCGGGTCATATTAAGTGTTGTCCTTTGTTGGTGGTCAGGATTGTGGGGGTTAGCATTACGACTGATTCGATGTTGTCGGAAGAAATGGATCAGTAGTACTGGAAACTTACCTAGAAAACGCTGTGATATAACTGATTTTTTTTTTTTAATTCGGCGTTACCAATCAAACAAACAAACAAATAAACAAATAAACAAACAAACACAACGCAATGGCAAACATATGGCTCAGAAAAGAGTTAGGACTGTCGTAGTCTGGTACCCGGCGTTGTTTAGTAAATAAATAAATCTTACACGAACCAATAAAGGCGACTGACAGTGTAGGCTGGTACCCCGCGTACTTTAGTGAATAAGGACGTTTTACACGAACCAATAAAGGCGACTGACAGTGTAGTCTGGTACCCGGCGTACTTTAGTGAATAAGTACGTGTTACACGAACCAATACAGGCTACTGACAGTGTAGTCTGGTACCCGACGTACTTTAGTGAATAAGTACGTGTTACACGAACCAATAAAGACTACTGACAGTGTAGTCTGCTACCCGGCGTACTTTAGTGAATAAGTACGTGTTACACGAACCAATAAAGGCGACTGACAGTGTAATCTGGTACCCGGCGTACTTTAGTGAATAAGTACGTGTTACACGAACGAATAAAGGCGACTGACAGTGTAACCTGGTACCCGGCGTACTTTAGTGAATAAGTACGCCTTACACGAACCAATAAAGGCTACTGACAGTGTAATCTGGTACCCGGCGTACTTTAGTGAATAAGTACGTGTTACACGAACCAATAAAGGCGACTGACAGTGTAATCTGGTACCCGGCGTACTTTAGTGAATAAGTACGTGTTACACGAACCAATAAAGGCGACTGACAGTGTTATCTGGTACCCGGCGTACTCTAGTGAATAAGTACGACTTACACGAACCAATAAAGGCTACTGACAGTGTAATCTGGTACTCGGCGTACTTTAGTGAATAAGTACGTGTTACACGAACCAATAAAGGCTACTGACAGTGTAATCTGGTACCCGGCGTACTTTAGTGAATAAGTACGTGTTACACGAACCAATAAAGGCGACTGACAGTGTAGTCTGGTACCCGGCGTACGTTAGAGAATAAGTAAGTGTTACACGAACCAATAAAGGCTACTGACAGTGTAGTCTGGTACCCGGCGTACTTTAGAGAATAAGTACGTGTTACACGAACCAATAAAGGCGACTGACAGTGTAATCTGGTACCCGTCGTGCTTTAGAGAATAAGTACGTGTTACACGAACCAATAAAGGCTACTGACAGTGTAGTCTGGAACCCGGCGTACTTTAGAGAATAAGTACGTGTTACACGAACCAATAAAGCCGACTGACAGTGTAATCTGGTACCCGGCGTACTTTAGTGAATAAGTACGTGTTACACGAACCAATAAAGGCGACTGACAGTGTAATCTGGTACCTGGCGTACTTTAGTGAATAAGTACGTCTTACACGAACCAATAAAGGCTACTGACAGTGTAATCTGGTACCCGGCGTACTTTAGTGAATAAGTACGTGTTACACGAACCAATAAAGGCGACTGACAGTGTAGTCTGGTACCCGGCGTACTTTAGAGAATAAGTAAGTGTTACACGAACCAATAAAGGCTACTGACAGTGTAGTCTGGTACCCGGCGTACTTTAGAGAATAAGTACGTGTTACACGAACCAATAAAGGCGACTGACAGTGTAATCTGGTACCCGTCGTGCTTTAGAGAATAAGTACGTGTTACACGAACCAATAAAGGCTACTGACAGTGTAGTCTGGTACCCGGCGTACTTTAGAGAATAAGTACGTGTTACACGAACCAATAAAGCCGACTGACAGTGTAATCTGGTACCCGGCGTACTTTAGTGAATAAGTACGTGTTACACGAACCAATAAAGGCGACTGACAGTGTAATCTGGTACCCGGCGTACTTTAGTGAATACGTACGTGTTACACGAACCAATTAAGGCGACTGACAGTGTAGTCTGGTACCCGGCGTACTTTAGTGAATAAGTACGTGTTACACGAACCAATTAAGGCTACTGACAGTGTTATCTGGTACTCCGTGTACTTTAGTGAATAAGTACGTCTTACACGTACCAATACAGGCTACTGACAGTGTAGTCTGGTACCCGGCGTACTTTAGTGAATAAGTACGTGTTACACGAACCAATTAAGGCGACTGACAGTGTAGTCTGGTACCCGGCGTACTTTAGTGAATAAGTACGTGTTACACGAACCAATTAAGGCGACTGAGAGTGTAGTCTGGTACCCGGCGTACTTTAGTGAATAAGTACGTGTTACACGTACCAATAAAGGCGACTGACAGTGTAGTCTGGTACCCGGCGTAGTTTAGTGAATAAGTACGTGTTACACGAACCAATAAAGGCGACTGACAGTGTTGTCTGGTACCCGGCGTACTTTAGTGAATAAGTACGTGTTACACGAACCAATAAAGGCGACTGACAGTGTAGTCTGGTACCCGGCGTACTTTAGTGAATAAGTACGTGTTACACGTACCAATACAGGCTACTGACAGTGTAGTCTGGTACCCGGCGTACTTTAGTGAATAAGTACGTGTTACACGAACCAATAAAGGCGACTGACAGTGTAGTCTGGTACCCGGCGTACTTTAGTGAATAAGTAAGTGTTACACGAACCAATAAAGGCGACTGACAGTGTAGTCTGGTACCCGGCGTGATTTAGTAAATAAGTACGTCTTACTAGAACTAACAAAGGCGACTGACAGTATAGTCTGGTACCCCGCGTTATTTAGTAAATAAGTACGTCTAACTAGAACTAACAAAGGCGACTGACAGTATAGTCTGGTACCCGGCGTACTTCAGTGAATAAGTACGTCTTACACGAACCAACACAGGCGATTAACAGTGTAGTCTGGTACCCGGCGTACTTTATCTAATTATTAAATTGGCTCTATAATGTAAGGGTAGAGGCATTTTAAAAGTATTTGGTATGACCCGGCCGGGAATCAAACTTTCACCCGAGGCGGACTCTCTACCACTACACCAACGAGGCTGTGACCATCTGTGATAAAGGTCACCTGTACCAAGCAATCAGTTGCATTGACCAACCCATTTACTGCTCGATTTTGTGAAGCATGTGCAACCAGAATAGAACCAGACCAAGCCGGCGCAACCGCTCCGTCTGACAAGATTCTACAATGCTGGCTGCTCAACTCCACTTTTTATCTTGATATTCCTTGAATTGGATATGGACTCTTCCAAATACAAAGATGGGCAAGTCTAATTTAAAACAAAAATCAGCATTTAAAGGATGAAAATTTCACCATGGTCACGTGGTTGGTGTTTGGCGTTTTGCGTCTTTGTGTCACGTTTTCGGTATCTTCTCGTGGCGTCCATGGTGGAGGATTTCCTAACCTAGTACCGAGCTCATCACTGTTACAGTTCAGTAACAGTGTATCGTCTTCTTCTTCGGTGACCTTAATACTTTGCATGCGTTCTTCAATTTGAAGAGCTCTGTGACGTCATCGGTTGTTGTTGTCTCTAGTTTCTTTTGTAAATGTGGTTCACATATGTACTTTTTAACAACATTGAGAACATTCTGTTCGATTTCTTAATGCAATTTCCTCCACTCTGATAAGCTCCGCCGTAACATCACTGTTTAAACGTATCTAACTTTGCTGTCTGCTGTGCTAGATGTCTTTCGTTACACGGTAACGAGAATAGCACCGGACACGACCCATTTTCCATGTACATTGCGTTTTCACAAATTCGCCTGCTGAAGATTTGTTGAATAAAGGGAAGTCGTAAAGTCACTGTAACTTGGCAGTCGAGGATACCACATTAACCGATATACAGAAAATACAAAAGCCACAACTCTGTCTGGTTGTAAAATGACTCGCTGATCAATACAACCTTTATCCTGCGACCAGTATCATCAGCTGTCATTTTGGCAAGGTGACAAGGCATGTACCAGTGATGGGTCACTAATGTTCTCTCGAAGAAGAAACAGTCGGATAACGTATGTATACATGTGTATTAGTCATGTTCAGTATGCAGACGACTTTAAACAACACATTTGACAAACAGAGCAATTTTTTCCTTTTTGTCACAAATTAACCCTTTCCCTCATACGACAATTCCTTCAGCAGACGACTTTGAACATATTTTGTCAAAACATAGAAAATCTCTATAACGAAATGGATAACATATGACTAAAAGTGGAAAACATTGTGGCTAAAGGAGAAATTGCTCGTTTTGAGCAATTTCTTCTTTTGTCACTACGTTTTCAAAAAGCCATCTGCTGCAGAGGGGTAAGAAGCGTCTATATGAGTTAATATAAGGGTTAATTTAATAGTTATGTTTCACTTGAAGACATTTTCCATAGTTTTTCTACATGCTTTTTTATTCGTCTGTTGCATACGTATTATGTTTGGAAACGGTAAGGAAAATGGAAACACACGATAACCAAGATCAAGAACATGCTAGAGGAAAGGAATTTGTATTTATATAAGTGTCTATGACGCTTGTTTTCCAATCCTATGTACATGGCATGTATTACATATATATACTGATATGTAACTATTTCTCAATAAAATATGTTTAAACTAAGAGCTTACATTGTCTGTTATTAAGCCCATCCGCATCGCGGGCGCGGGAGGCCGCGGGTTCGATCACAGTTCGTTTCATACCAAAGACTTTAAAAATGGTAGTAATGACTTTCGTCTCCTTGGCGCTCAGGGTTGTGGGATAAGCATTACGACTTATAGTTGGTGTCCGGATAAGTGATGCCGGGAGTACTGGTCAATTACCTTAGAAACGCCGCGATATATGGTAAATTACCTAAGAAACGCCTGGAGTACAGGTAAATTACCTAAGAAACACCGGGAGTACTGGTAAATTACCTTAGAAACATCGGGAGTACTTTTAAATTACCTAAGAAACGCCGGGAGTACAGGTCAATTACCTAAGAAACGCCGGGAGTACAGGTAAATTACCTAAGAAACGCTGGGAGTACAGGTAAATTACCTAAGAAACACCGGGAGTACTGGTCAATTACCTAAGAAATTGCCGGGAGTACAGGTAAATTACCTTAGAGACACCGGGAGTACTGGTCAATTACCTAAGAAATTGCCGGGAGTACAGGTAAATTACCTTATAAACACCGGGAGTACTGGTCAATTACCTAAGAAATTGCCGGGAGTACAGGTAAATTACCTTAGAAACACCGGGAGTACTGGTCAATTACCTTATAAATTGCCGGGAGTACAGGTCAATTACCTAAGAAACGCCGGGAGTACAGGTAAATTACCTTAGAAATACCGGGAGTACAGGTAAATTACCTTAGAAACACCGGGAGTACTGGTCAATTACCTAAGAAACGCCGGGACTACAGGTAAATTACCTTAGAAACACCGCGAGTACTGGTCAATTACCTAAGAAATTGCCGTGAGTACAGGTACATTACCTTAGAAACACCGGGAGTACTGGTCAATTACCTAAGAAACGCCGGGAGTACAGGTAAATTACCTTAGAAACACCGGGAGTACTGGTCAATTACCTAAGAAATTGCCGGGAGTACAGGTAAATTACCTTATAAACACCGGGAGTACTGGTCAATTACCTAAGAAATTGCCGGGAGTACAGGTAAATTACCTTAGAAACACCGGGAGTACTGGTCAATTACCTAAGAAATTGCCGGGAGTACAGGTCAATTACCTAAGAAACGCCGGGAGTACAGGTAAATTACCTTAGAAACACCGGGAGTACAGGTAAATTACCTCAGAAACACCGGGAGTACTGGTCAATTACCTAAGAAATTGCCGTAGTATAACTGAACAATTGTTGAAAGCGGCGTAAAACACAATATAATCAATCCATAAAAGGCCTATAGTGATAAGCACGCTGTGTTCCGGTCCGCCCGTACTGGGATTCAGCCTATCCTTCTCTTACCACGAACGACTCAATAACGCTGGGTTTGGTCTTAACCCTTTCCCTCACATTGAAGCTTTCTGACGCCTCTGCAGCAGACGGCTTGTTTAAAGCGACGTAAAGTACCGAACAAACAAATCTGTTATTTCGCCACTGCTGTTTGTTGGCCACTGAGATTTCGCTACTGCTGTTTGTTGGTCACTGAGATTTCGCCACTGCTATTTGTTGGCCACTGAGATTTCGCCACTGCTGTTTGTTGGCCACTGAGATGTCGCCATCGCTGTTTGTTGGCCACTGAGATTTCGCCATTGATGTTTGTTGGCCACTGAGATTTCGCCAGTGCTGTTTGTTGGCCACTGAGATTTCGCCAATGCTGTTTGTAGGTCACTGAGATTTCGCCATTGCTGTTTGTTGGCCACTGAGATTTCGCCAATGCTGTTTCTGTTGGCCACTGAGAAACTTTCTTTCACAAGTTGAGGGATAATTACGAAACTAACCGGAAATTGCACAGTGATTAATCTTTAGCGTTAATAAAAATAAAACTTCATGACAAATCAAACATATTTTATAGTTTAGTTATTTGAACCACAAACGGTTCGACACCTTTACAAGTTACCTCGTGTTACACACATCATAACTATTTTATAGCTCAGCTCGTTGAAGCAGAGACGTTTGACACCGATACATTCCACCGTACTTGTCATGCATTTAATGATGATTCGAGCCACGTCACGCGAGAAACGAACTTAAATTCCCCCCCTTACCTTTCCCACATACAGCAAATCTGAAAAGCAAACGACTTTGAAAATGTCCACTAAAAAGTATGATAAATCTCTATAATTTTAGGAATAATTACTGAAAAAAAGTTGAAAACATTGTGGCAAAAGGAGAAGTTGCTCGTTTTGATCAATTTCTCCTTTTTTTACGATGTTTTCAAAAGTCGTCTGCTGCAGATGCGTCAAAATGTGTCTATAGGTGGAAATGGTTTAAGGGGCTATGCAGACATTCCTTTTTCAATTATATGTTATTCTATTGTTTACAGTTCCTATCATAACACTTTTAAGTTAGTCGATTTGTTTAGATGCTTTTTATAGATTTGCTTAAGTTTTCAGTCTTATATTATCAATATTATTCATTAAACTCATTATAAAATGGAAACCTTTTTTCGACACTTCCAACACATCTGCAGCAGACAACTTCGAAAGCATCTGGGCAAAAATATGGAAAATCAAGATGCATGTGAAAGATTATCAATATCAAGTTTTTATTCAAGTATAGAGCGCCACCATCTCATACTACAACTATTTATATAAATACTGGTAAGGTTATACTAATCATTTTTTCAAATTGTTAATGTAATTATTTTTTGTTTCTAAAGCGTATTTAATATATTTGGCCAAATCAAACAACATTTTAGGACTTTTCCTTTGAAACAGTAAAACCATTTTGTGCATAGATGAACGTATATAGTAAAATTTCCTTAAATATAAATTTCTGATACGGTCATATCTGTTGCAGACAAAAAGGAAATGAAACTCATCTTCTATGTCATTTTCATTACAAATTAAACATTGACGTTGGTTTCTGTCGACTCTATTTACACCATATCTTCCAGTTTCTATTCGCAATGCGTAAGAGGATAGTCTTATTCTTATTCATTATATGTACAAGAGTGACATATGATTATAATAATTAGAATTTGTTTAAATTTCAATCAAATTCATTCGATTATCTTTCCTAAACGTATACGAGTATAATTGTTTTCCCAATTTTGAATGTAACATTTTCCAGATATAGATAACTTTGGATTCATTTGCATCAGATAATTATATTTGAAAACATCGTGGAAACAGAAAACTGTTGGCCAATATACATGTGTACGAGATATGTTAAATAACAGTAATACAGGTCACCAAATGCATGGGTTGAATTGTAGAAGAAATAAAACCCAGAGAAAATAATTGAAGCATTTTTTATCGTTTTATCACTGACTAGGTTAATCAGAACTGCTTTTGCGTTGTTTTCCTTATGTGGTTGTATCAATGGCTTTGCTATATTAATTGCGGGATCACTCGAAGTAGTCGATAAGTCGAAGTAATTTATGGATCCAAACTAATCAGTATCAACCGTTATCAGAGCTTTAGATAAGGGACGTTTTGTATGTTCTAAAATTCTGGTTTGACCCTAAAACCCTATGTTGTAGGTACTCAAAAGGATGGTCTCCATGAGACCATCCTTTTGAGTACCAACAACATTGAGGTTTGATTGAATAATACGAAAGATATTGTGGGGAAAAGAGCTTTATATCCCTCCGTATCTGTACCTCTGGTAATGATGGAAACCATTTCAATTCAAATTCTGAATTCTCAATGTATTGACATTTATGATTTTGCAAAACGCTTATGGGTTTACTTAAAAATTAATTTAGAAATTTCTACGAAGTCAATATTCACAAAGCATCTTGGTTTGCACACACTGGTAAGATAAAAAGAGAAATTGACCACATCACCATCAACACGGAATGGAAACTATCCTTAATAGATGTCAAAGCAGGAGGAAGGTTAAGGTAGGAAGAGGTCACAGTGGTTGGTGGTAATCCTTGTTTTGAATTGAAACCATTCTTGAGTTTAACATCCATTTGACGAGGCATTGATTGATTGATTAAGGAGTTAACGCCGTTTTCAACATTTATTCATTCATATCACGGCGGCCAGTTCACCTACCCATGTATTTATTGGCTTTCTCACACCAGGACTTCACACATCATTTTATTTTTTCCAAGCAACTGGTTGCTTTTCTACATAGACTGTTAGCCCATTGGTGGGAAACGAATGTCGCATTGACTTTTATCAAAT
>JASEVX010000008.1:55999607-56048230 GCA_031761405.1 Serripes groenlandicus
CCAATCAATGGGAACAAGGACAAGTTTACATTTCTGCACAGTGAAGGTTCAGATCAACCTGTAGATCTGCTATATATTGTTAGAATCTATACAAGTTGAAAGATCGATTAATTGATTAATTGTTAAGTGTCTTACGCTGCTTTCAACAATGTTTCAGTTATATCACGGCGTTTCATGGGTAAGTTACCAGTACTATTGGTCAATTTATCCTGGTACCAGCCAGTCAGTTATATCACGGCATTTCATTGGTAAGTTACCAGTACTATTGGTCAATTTATCCTGGTACCAGCCAGCCAGTTATATCACGGCGTTTCCTGGGTAAGTTAACAGTACTATTGGTCAATTTATCCTGGTACCAGCCAGTCAGTTATATCACGGCGTTTCCTGGGTAAGTTACCATTACTACTCGTCAATTTATCCTGGTACCAGCCAGTCAGTTATATCACGGCGTTTCATTGGTAAGTTACCAGTACTATTGGTCAATTTATCCTGGTACCAGCCAGTCAGTTATATCACGGCGTTTCATTGGTAAGTTACCAGTACTACTGGTCAATTTATCCTGGTACCAGTCAGTCAGTTATATCACGGCGTTTCAGGGGTAAGTTACCAGTACTACTGGTCAATTTATCCTGGTACCAGCCAGTCAGTTATATCACGGCGTTTCAGGGGTAAGTTACCAGTACTACTGGTCAATTTATCCTGGTACCAGCCAGTCAGTCGTAATGCTAACCCCACAAACCCCGAGCGCCAAGGAGGGGAGCCATCACTACCATTTTAAAGTCTTTGGTATGACCCAGTCGGGGATCGAACCCGCGACCACCAACCCCCCCCCCCCCCCCCCCCCCCCCCCCCCGAGGCGGACGCTCTACCACTGCACCACCGAAGCGGTAAGAAGCTTCTGTAATCATTAGAGCCGTCCTACAAGAAAACCAACATTGTGGACTCTGCGTAAAGTATCGACCCGGATCAGCTTAAACATGCCGTGCAGGCTAACCCGGACAGACACTTTTCGCCTCCTGTGGATTTTCTGTTTCAGGAATCACTACTCTATCTATCCCCCCTTAGACGGAATGTGTCGGCCGGATCAGTCTGCGCGGACAGCGCAGGCTGATCTGGTCGATACATTACGCAGATATATTGATATGAGCCGTTCCGCGAGAAAACCAACATTGTGGACTCTGCGTAAAGTTTCGATCCGGATCAGCCTTAGCATGCCGCACAGACACTTTTCGCCCTCCTGTGGATTTTCTGTTTCAGGAATTATAACTCTATACCTCTATCCCACTGATACGGAATGTGTCGGCCCGGATTAGGCTGCGCGGACTGCGCAGGCAGATCTTGGTCGACATATTTCGCAGAGGCGATAATGTTGTTTTTTTTTTCGCGGGACGGCTCAATTATGAACATAGGCTGATCTGGTTTCACACATTTGACAATAGCCAATATGCACCTTTTTAGAACGGACGGACAATAACATATATATATAAGCAAGGCGAAATTTAGTTCGTTATTTCTTTCTTTATTTTCTCATTTTTACCAACATTACATATATAATACTGATTAAAAAAATCCAAATTAACAACATTCCATAGTGATCAAAAACGTATAATAGACAATTCTTAAGGACAACAATTTATTTCCAAACTATTTCTCATTGATGATATTAGAAACAGCGAGTTGGTCTTATAATCGCTTTGAATTGACATGTTTTATTGATGTAAACTATTTTGATAAAGCTTACAATAGATCTTCTTTTTTTTGCGCTCTTCTTCTCTCTATATACCTCTCTCTGTCTGTCTGTCTTTCTCCCTCTCTATCTCTCTCTTTCTCTCTCTCTCTCTCTCTCTCTCTCTCTCTCTCTCTCTCTCTCTCTCTCTCTCTCTATCTCTCTCTCTCTCTCTCTCTCTCTCTCTCTCTCTCTCTCTCTCTCTCTCTTTCTCTCTTTCTCTCCCCCTTCTCTCTCTCTCCCTCTCTATCTCCTTATATCTCCCCTCTCTCTCTCTCTCACTATCTTCCCTTCACTCTATATATGTATGTGTGTCTGTCTGTCTGTGTGTGTCAGTCTCTCTGTCTCTCTTTCTCTCTATCTCTCTCTCTCTCTCTCTTTCTCTCCCATTGCCTAGACTAGAAATTATATTCTTGAATGTTTCGAACAGAGCAACGATTTCAAAATATTTGAAAATGACATCAAACACATTTCGACGCCACCCACAAACTATGGAATGCAAAGCAGAAAATCAACACATCAAAATCATTATCTTATAAAAATAAAAGCATATTTTTTATATCATAAATGCATTCTAGTACAGTTATTGATTTCAATTTCAAATGAAACAATTTAGGATGATACAATTCTGAAATTTTTCAATTTGTAATTATATTTCCTCAAACAATAATATATTGCACCGTTATAGCACTTACATGCATGTTCCCCTCCCATCCCCCGAGACAATGACGTAGTTAACTGGGCACTTCGGCACCCATTTACATATTCTATTCTTACTTCATAAACTTATAAACACTAGCGTATTTCAACGCGAGTGCATAGATCTACGCTATTCTAAACCGTTCACTTGTGATGCTCTCTTATCTAAAGAGTCGCATGCTCAAGTACAACCATTAGAAAAGCGTAGTAAAACTTAACAAATATAAATAGTATTTTAAGATAAAGTAGAAACCATTGTAAGAAAAGAAGAACTTGTTCATTACGGACAATTTCTCCTTATTTCACAAATATTTACAGATTCCGACACAGGGGCAGATTGTGAAGTATGAATAGAAGTAAGGGAGGCCATAGTACCGTGTTCGAAACCCACCCATAACATCACTTAACAATACTGGACCACTGTACGATACAAGAACGTTTTTCATTGAACCACTGAACGATAAAGTGACGTTTTTCATTGAACCACTATACGATACAAGGACGTTTTTCATTGGACCACTGTACGATACAAGGACGTTTTTCATTGGACCACTGAACGATACAATGACGTTTTTCATTGAACAACTGTACGATACAAGGACGTTTTCATTGGACCACTGTACGATACAAGGACGTTTCATTGGCTTAATTTCCTACGTGTATACTACCATCTTCCAATGAGATGTAAAGTAACATTTGCAGGAAAAAGAACCATCGAAAATTTGCTGTGACATAACGACTTATTCAGACAGCACAAAACGTAACTATGGCAAACAAACTATGCTTTCTTTGATAGAAATTGTGCAAATAATAAATCCTAATATTTGATGCCTTTGAGTCTTTGACTTATTTGAGCAGCGTTCATGGAAAACAACCTTTCACAGAGCATCGGCGACCAGTGTAGATCAAGATCAGTCTACGCATTCCGCGCAGGCTGGTCAGGATTTGCACGTTTAACTAGTAAGTCAAAGGGGCATTCAAAAAGCCTCTCCTATATAGTATACATTACGATGTCTCAGAGCGAAAGAGTTGTAACTGCTACTAACATTTCAAACAATTACAACCGTTTCGCGCTGACTCATCAAGTTACAATCATCACATACTAAGGTTGTGCTAATTGATCGTTTTCTTCACTGCTCGAACATGCTCTGAGGTTTCTGTTTCTCTGAGCATGGCTCATTGCTCAAAACAAAGGAAAAAAATAAAACACTCAAAGGATTAACCATTAAAATAACTAGTACTGAACCAATATCAGTGGCATAGAGAGAATGAGGAACAACGGGAGATAAACATCCTATATCTCCGTTTTCCATTTCAACAATCCAACTTTGTGGAGAGTTTTGACTCGAAACGTAAAAATTAAAACCCATATTATAATATAAACCGAGGATAAAATAATGAGAACTTCGAAAGAACAGGCAATACAATATCTCCTTGCCTGACACCTTGATTTATCCTTTAAGTGCGGTAAATATAGTATGGAAAAGACACACTTGGTACCCCCATTGCTTATATAAACGGTACAGTGTCGTTCATAAGCGCTGGGTTCCAGGAAAAACAACCATAGCGTGTGGAAAAAGATCTGATTGTGCATGCTAAATGCTCCAATTGGATACTTCCTAACAGTCTAAGATTATTATGAGAACAGTGCAGATCATATCAGACTGCGCGGTTGCGCTGGATGCTTGGTGTCTACACTGTTCTCAAAAATCCTTACGGTTGTTTTTCGCAGAGTACCACTCATTTATTCATTCTTTTTGGCATCCAGACAGATTTAACCTCATCAGTGACGAAGTTATATCTACATGGATTTCAAGCCAAATGACTGTTGACGAGTTTTGCCAACCTTTCTAGAAAGGAGAATTACCGGTCATGTGACCAGTTTTTCCCCTTTCAAATCTTCAAAAAGAACCGGTCGAAATCTTAGGTTACCATCACCTATAGAGTTGAAAGGTTAAGATTATATGTTAAAGTTAAAGTAAATGCAGATGCACAAACTGCTACGATCAAACAGGATACACAGAATATTGCATCATGGGATTTATAACGTCATGTATACGTCATAAAGTCGCTTGATGGCTGTCACGAATCTACTGGTTACACAAAGACAACAGTTCACGTCAAAACGAAACCCCTCTATCACAGAAACACACAGAGATACATTGAGTAAGGGTTGAACCCCTTCATTTAGAGAACACTCGTTATTGCATGTTTGGTTAAATTATCCAAACGTGAAGTCGTGAAGACGGCCATATTGCTACAGCAGGTCACGTGGTTGCTTTAATCAACCAATCATTGACGCTGCCACAGAAGTGAACAGTGATTAAATAAATTAGATATTAAGTATTAGTAAGTGAATGCAAGCTAGCAGATGTATGTAGATCGTTTACCTTCTCTTATATGCTATACATTATAAAAAAATGCTCTTACTGAGGTAATTCATGTACACATTATAACTTGAATTACTGATAAACAGCAATCCAAAATAATCCGGTGCTAGATCGACCTAAGATATAGGTTTTGATGCCTAACGGAAAAGAGCGCTGCGTGGGACGTCTGTCTTAAATTAAGCTACATATGTGGAGAGAATGTAAACGACCACCAATCCGGCCAGACTCGGAGTTGAACTAGGTTATATGGAACACATGTGTAGCCACAAAAAAAATGTGGTCTCGTGATTGAATACCTTATTTAGCAGATTACACAGAACTCTACCCCCAACATACCAACAACATTAAACAAGTAACATATATAGTAACTTATATAGTAACATTTATAGTAGCATTTATAGTTACATTTATAGTAACATCAATAATAAATTACAAATTAATTACAAATAAATCAGTCCAGAAGACTAGATAAGGAGGAGTAAGTAAACTGGTCGTTTCCCGCCTATATTTCTCTTATGACACATCCAAACCCTAAGTTGTGGTTACCCAAAATAATCGTCTCACCGAGACGATTCTTTTGAGTACCCACAACATAGGGTTTGAGTGTCAAATAAGGGCTTGTTTTTTTTTAAATACCCGCCTTATCGAGAGTGCTCTGTTACAAATCACACGAATCATATATTAAATCAGTAATTCCTCAATAACAAATTTGCGTTTATAATCTAAAACTGCTAGAAACCAAAAAATGTACTTTAACAATTGATTAAAATTTAAATATACGTTTAGATAAGAGCCATATGGTTCCAGATACGTTTTCGTGTTTATTTTTTAAAAAACATTAGACCGAAAAAAAAAAAGTTGAAAATATTTCAAAACTTTATGTATACATTATACTGGAAAATAATCAGGCTTTAGTACTTTATTAGCTTAAACTTAATTATTTGACATCGATTGCGGAACAAGCTTTAAGCTTATAGTAATCAAGCTTGATTTCTGTTTCCTGGAGACATAACCAGTACTCATGCCGTTTGTGAGAAAAATCCCAAAGTCAGAATCCGCTGATCACGTTATTCGAACCCTTAAATACTTTATCATGTTTTGACGAAGTTTGAAGTCTAGCAGTTTTTATTGACAGTTATTGGATATTTATATGTTCAATGATATTTTTAATTGAATGATGACTGAGAAATGCTGTTCAAAACAGTAAATGATGATTAATTGTTTTGGAATTTTAGTTCAAAATATTTCCAGTAGAGTTTAAAAAAAACAACACCATTTGATGTTTTCAAAAGTGCTACTTAAACCCAAGAGTATGAACGTTGTTTTTTTTTATAAAATTTCCGTTTTCATACAATAAAGATAAAGATAATCTTGGTATATGTTATTCTATAATTTAACAGCACAGGTGTTATATGCTTTATCTTACCCAAAGTTTTATAAAAACTCCAAATTAATGTATGATGATTTAAAACTGTTTAATTTGAGCCGGGTTTGACGATTTGAGGACTCGTTGAATCAGCGTGTAGTGAAGACTCATCCGATCCTGTACTGTCTGTTAACATGTTTTTAAGTAAAACATGCATCTTCAGACAAAGAAAACTAGAGGTGTAGCCCCATTTGTTAAATGCCATTTGACCTTTATTATGACCCCGTGTACGGAATCAACAAGACCTCAAGTTGCCAGTTGAAGCTCATTCGCATTTTAACAACAGTGTGACAAAAAAATAATAATTTAACTTTTAAATATTAACAAATATATATGAATGAATTTACGATTTGAATTAAATAAAATGATAATGTATGAATATCTTGTCTTTGATGTGGTATATGTACAAAGTCTTTTTTCTTTAAACTTGTTGGACGGATGATTAAAAGCGGACACGATATGTAATGCCATTACACTTCCGTTTGCGTGAGTCGGTGTGATTTTCCACTTACACAACCAAGAAACAAGCCTGTTATAGAGAACTTACTTTTAGGCTTTCGCGTAGGAAGTTCAATTTTCACGTTTTCTGCTACTTCTTCGTTGAGCCATCGACTTACTTTCGATCGAATGTTTTTGCAATGATTTGATTCCGTATCCAACTGCTCCAGCTCCGTTGTTTTGTTGTTATGGCAACACATCTTTTCTGTGGGGATAACCCTCGGCTTTGTGACCTCGGGTTGTGCGTTAAAGTGGAAGAAATATTCTTCGGGGCAGCGCCAGTTCAGATCGAGTTGTTGCACGCTGAGCACGTTGTCGATGTGATGGAGATAGACATTTTTGTGATGTTTCGGCTGGATTAATAATTGACCCTCGATGGAGGTGTAGTAGACCAAAAACACGCGCTCATCCGGGTTCTCTAGACTTGGCTTTTCTGTAAAGTACTGAAAAGATAAATGGGAAATAATTACTAACAAAATATTGTAAAAAAAAAAACCAGTTTTAATTTCATTAGGACACGAGGACATTAAGTCAAGTTTTGCATTCGTGTTGGCGAAATAAAACCGTGGATTGGATGCACAGGTAAGAGAGAGAAAAGGAGAGAGTAAACATTGTTTCCCACAAAATCGCTCTCATTACCAAGTTTTACACTTTTTAATGAACAATTATCCACTTTTCCTCAGAATATTTTTTTAAGACGCTAAGAAATCCGTCTCAGGCGTCCAATTACCGAGAACCTTAGTCTATTTTCGTTATATCTGTTTGTTTATAAATCATATCGATTCGTCTCTATTAGCTTTTATCTCAATACATTTCTACAAACTATCACTTAAACAATCTAGTCTATCATGAAACCAATGCTGTTGGAAAACAACATATGTAGCTCATTGGGACGGGTTTTAGGAGAAGTCATTAATTACACAGTTCTATTGAGAAATAACAGATAACCCTCGAAAAGTACCTTTATATTTGCACTCAGATGAAATGAAAAGCGTAACGGGAAATGACGTCACAACTGTCAAGTTGAGTGGGTAATTAATCGGTCCGTATCGACCGTAGAGATTATGTTTCTATATATAGATTGAATGAAATAGAAAAGTTTCCAGGTGAATAGATGCTAAGAAGCTGCTCGTTTCCAGGAACTGAATCGTTATTCAATAATTCTTCCCGTGTTCGTTGTCTGCCTATTATGTTTAAATACTTGTATCACAAGAGCACGGTCTATTAATGATAGATTGTAATAAGAGCAATAGGATATGGCTGTTTATAAAGAGTTTATTTTAAGTTCGTACTTTCTCCTTAAGCTCTGCCAAATTTGAAAATTTGAAAATTGTACAACTCCATTTATTTTTTCAACATGAAATTTTTGTAAAATTTAATGTCTAAGTGGCAGATATTGACGAATGCTTTGCTTCTAATTGATGTATTATTTCGCTAATATAGATCACTGTTGTTGTCTTGGAGAGGACAAAAACAAAACGAGTAAATAAAAGATACTGAATCGAACAATATAAATGAAATACAAAAGACACACACAACAACAGCAACACTTACATTCAGTTCTAGGGATTTGTCCTTGGTAGTAGTTAGGTAAAAATCCTGATCGCAGTCTAGGGCGAACACCACGGTTTCAATGTGACCGTTAGTCTTTTGTTCCGTGTCCAAGACGCGCTTTCGGAAAATGCCTGAAATATATAGAAATTACTTATTTAGGAAAAAGGTTTTTACTTGTAGGAGACGTATACAATAGCGAAGGAGACTGCATTCAATATACGCTAAGCGTTACCGGAACAAACCAGTTTCTCGCGAAAACCTGTTTTTGTTTTTCCAAATGATTTTAGGTTTTAATAAATATCGCCAAAAGTAGCTTGTACCAGGTGTCAATTCAAATTTATATAATTGGGCAATTGTAAGGAAGCTGTAAGTCGAAACCTATTCATCAAATTACAGATGCTAACTAACAACCGCCGTACAACTTTCCTGATCAGTAAATCCAGGGACATAGATCGTATCTACGTCCCTGGTAAATCGCAACATACCCGTGACGAATGATCAAGATGTTGAAAGACATAACACAATCAGACTACTTGAAAACAAAATCAGATACATAAGTTCACGACGCTAACTAACCCCAAGGTCAACAAGATGACTTGATAGATAATGTTTGTTCCATCCCTATCTCCTTGGAGAGAAATATTGGAAAGCAAAACAGTAATAGGATTACCCGCGTAGGTGTTCTGTATAACTGTGCTCGAGACGTGGGGGAAGGCAGGAAACAAGAAAACCAATAATGTTTCCAACAGCCACATCAAAACAACAGTTATCAATATTGTGCGGCGTTTCCATCACAGAGAAGACATTTTTTTTTAAGACATTATATTTTTAACGATTCCAATTTCCGTTTGTTTGTTGGTTGGTTTGTTTGTTTGACAGGTGTTTTTCGTCGTACTTCAACAGTACTTCAATAATTCCAGTATATTAAGAAATCTACCAGTACTTATATTTAAATCATTAATCCCTCATACGACAAATTCTGCAGCAGACGACTTTGAAAATAGTTTGTGAACAAATAGAAAATCTCTATAATTGAATGGATAACCTATGACTTAAAGTGGAAAACATTGTGGCAAAAGGAGAAATTGCTCGTTTTGAGCAATTTCTTCTTTTGTCACTATGTTTTCGAAAGGCCGTCTGCTGCTGAGGCGTCAGAAAGTGTCTAAGGGTTAAGAATTAGAAACTTACATGTGCTGTCGGATTTGCTTCCCTCTCGGAGCTTCATTGTGTAGTAGAACTGGTCAACGGACATGCAGAAATCATCGCCCGTTGCCACGGTAACACGGTCTCCAGCATTGTATTGGGCGCTGTCTAGACTGTCGTATCCTGATGATTTGGAACTGAACGACGTAGAAGGAAATTTGAAGATTGTGTTGTCTTCCTTGGCCTGGAAATAAAAAATAAATAAAATAAAAATATATTCAAATTAGTTACCTTTCCCCCACAATATTTTCATAAATATCAAAGTTGGTTAACATGTTTTGTATCAGGGAAAGGGTTGAGTTTACAAATCAACTTTTTGATTACTGTTATACAACTAAACGATTTAAAATTCAATTACTTATTTTCATAACGGAAAGTACAGTATACAGGTTGCAATCTATCTTAATTGCCGCGAGCATACCTTACACCTGTACCCGTATCCAATGCCTGGTTGCCAAGAACCTGGCAGTCTAATCTGTCATCATAACTCAGTGTGCGGGCTAGGACACTTCTAATACAATCATGTTTTGAAATTCGACACCAAACGTCTGACAGTATCAGATATATCTATTTTATAGACAACAATACCCAGTAAGGGGTATTTGATTTCTATCTCATTGTTCTAGGCGCTCTTTTTGTTCGATAAATTTAACACTAGCATTCCGAATCAAGTGCGGCCCTATAAGGTCACACAGCTGTATAATTCTGGCTTCTGAAACTTGAACGCGACGGCACGTAGCACCATAAGCATTAGTGCGTACATATGCATAATACACATTTCCCACATTGTTTTCAAGCTTAAGGTTTGATCACGAATAGGAAAAATGTGAGGGGGGTATTTTGAGCATTCCTGATATGATTCCAAATTGACGGGTTCAATCTGATCTGCGGACAGATCGTTTTTCTGCAAGACTGGGTGCGAATAACACCGAGTAATCCGACACCTTGGTGATCAAGTGAAGGTTTATCCGAAACGTTGTGATCATGAAACTTGAGCTTGCCCCGGTGAGTTTACGTCCCATTGTTTTTAACCTTCCGGGAGAGGTTGAAATTTTCGGTTGAAAAAATTCACACATGGTTTTTAGCAATCTAGGGGGTCCCCTTAATGACTTATTTTCTACAATAGCGTACCAGTACTAAACTCGGAATGTGTTTGTGACTTTTTAAACCCTTTCCCTGATACGGATGAAACTTGGCGAGCCTGCAGCAGACGTTATTTAAATCATTGTGCGAAAGGTAGAACATTCTTATTATAAGCTCCGGCTACCTTTCCTCTAAAATGTATCCAACTTTATGTCAAAACTTTGATGCCAAAATTTCAGATGTCTCATTGATTATCAAACATTATAAAAACAGAAGACATATTAAGTGAATGGTTAACCCCAATATGCCCCCCCCACCCCCTCCCCCTCCCCCCCCCCCCCCCCCCCCGAGCGAACTAGCCTACATACCAAGTACATATAAAACTAAATGAAAGTTTTGTTTTAGTCTTGTAACAAGATACTTCTGTTGACGCAAATGAATGTGGTCCGGGGGGCAATGCCCTGCTATCCCTTGGTGTTATTTTGTATTTTTTTTTTTTAAATTATTATTTTACGGTGCTGAACAATTGATCATATTTTCACATATCATATCACATTTTCAGCATTTTATTTTTCATTGTAAAGTTTAACCATTTGCATAAAACATGCTGTTCCTTCAGATACCTCTGTCTGGCGAGTTGCACCAGCTCTGTCGGTAACGACGAGGGCTAGCAATCCAGGGGTTGTAGGTTCGATCCCAGAGTCGGACGTTTTTTCTTTCCGATGATTGCCAAAAAGTTGTTACTAAAAACCTATTTTGAAAACCCTGGTTGAGGGGCAATTTTGACCCCTTTTGTTCTGCGCAATGGCACCTACATTTGCATTGTTTACAAAGAGGTCAAGATTGCCCCTCAACCAGGGTTTTCAAAATAGGTATTTAGTTAAAACCGTTTCACGCCAAGCTAGATAAAACAGTCTCTTTAATATAATTGAAATACCGTTGAAAAGGGACGTTAAACTTCAATCCATCTGACTTAAGAAAACATTGTGGAAATAATGTATCCTTTTTTCCAGGGATGGCGTCCACTCTGCATAAAAAGTGTATATCAAGTTTTTCCTATATAACATTTTCCCCCCACAAATGTTTTCATTTCAAACATCACTAAATAGTACTAAACTTCTAAACTGATGTAATTTCGCTGTTATTAGTAGATTTCAATAAGAAATATGAGCACACCCTAATGGCTTAACGCAGTGTAATGAATCGTAAAATGTATGGAATTCGAATTAACCACAAACATTTTAAGTGTTTACCTGGTATGTTAATATCAGAATCATTTGCTCAGCATAATCTGATGATATACCCTTGATATAAAATTGAAAACATTGTGAGAAAAAAATGAGTTAAAGCTCATGCAGAGCAATGTCTCCTTTTTACATAATGTTTTCAAAATATCATCTGCTGAATAGGGCATCTCGAACCTAGAACCGTTGGATCTAAGGACAGATCCTGAAGCGTGAGATATAAGTAAGTATTAATTTGTACTAACCTCAAGGCGGCACTGTAGGCAACCGGCAGGTTCGGAAACTGTGTCCGTCTTCGCCGTTACTTTCAGAGACTTGAGCCCGCTGCTCTTCTCATCTTTATTTTTAGCTGCTTTTCCACACTTTGCTTTCGCAACGAAATTCACCGAACTTAACAACATAGTTGATGTATGTATGTCCGTAATATATAATTAACTAATAAAAATCACTATAAAGCACTCATCGATGAACTATTCCACGTATTCAATGTTTAATATGTCCGTTTTCTCAGCTCTATATATAGAGAGCGTACTAGATATTTCAAGTAGTGTTGTAAGAATGATATGTATGTAGGTAGAGATTGTGTGGATATATATAGCAAAAGTTTATGAGTGACATGTCACGGAAAACATATCGACCTATACGTACACCGAGGCGCATGTCAATCGACTATAAAATTCACGCCCTCCGAGACAGTTTATATAGAGATGACGTTACCGGTGGGCGGAGCGACAGATACCGGCACACGTTAGTTCAATAGTTTCCCTTTACAGTTTTACTGTAGCAGACGACAATACGAAACCATTAAAGGACAATATTACCAGTTTCTTTTCTATATTTTCTTTTTTTCCTAGTAATGCTTTCACATTATCTCAAATGAAAACCTAAATATTTGCCAAGTTTGAAATTGTGTTTTCTCTAAAATATAAATCTAGATTTGTATTTGTCGAAGAGTAGCGTACTATGCGATGGGTCGCCAACTTCGTCGATCGATCAGTACAAGTTCTCTACAATAAATATAAGGTAAAATACCGTGAAATATTTGAGATGCCAGCGGCTATTTAACTGGTGTTCCCTCCTTATAGATTAAAATGACTAATTGCTATGCATACAGCTTGAAATATGTGCAGAATGAATAGATTTGTAAACGTACTTATCTGATTTAGGAATACCATCAATAAGTGTGTAAGAGTCGGGGCTCTTTAAACCCCCAGTTCCCTCACATACAGAAAGAAAAATCATCAGCAGACGACATTGTAAAACATCTAGGCAAAATACCTGGTTAATCTCAATAAATGAAAGCATAATGACTGAAACTTTTTGAAAACATTGTGGAAAAAGGAGCTTTTGTCACAATTTGTCACAACTCGTCTGCTGCAGAGGCTTCGTGTCCTCTTCCAGTATTACTAGAGAAATATACGTTACAAGAACTTGATTTCCTTGGATCAATGTAAAAGGTGTAAGTTTAGACAGTGGTGCAGAGGTAGAGCGTCGGCCTCTCGAATTAAAGGTCGCTGGTTCGAGTCCCGTGATGAACGGGTCCTGACTTTGGGATTTTTCCACACAAACGGCGAGAGTACTGGTTAAGTCCCCAGGAAGCAGACATCGAGCGTGATTAATCTAAGCTGAAAGCTTGCTTCGCAATCGATGTAAAATAAATAATGTTTAAAAAAAAATAAAAAAATGTAATAGGTGTAAGCAGAACGATTGGCATGCCGGTCAAAAAGCGAATTCATTGCATGTTATCTTGCGTTTATAAAACAGAAGTTGTGGTTTAGTGTGTTAGAACGTCTGCCCTTGGAGCGAGAGTCTAGGGTTCGATCACCGGCCGGGTCATCCCACAGCATTTAAAATGGTTGTAAATGTTTCCCTCCCTGGCTCTCAGTGTTGTAGGGGTGGGGGATAGATTGATTGATTGGGGTTTAACGCCGTTTTTAACAATTTCTCAGTTATATCATGGCGGCCAGTTCACCTACTCATGCAGTTCCTGGTTTTCTCACACCAGTCCTCCACACAACAATCCTCCCAAGCAACTGGCTGCTTTTTCCACATTGACTTAGCCCATTGATGGAAGACGAATGACGCATGTCGCATTGACTTTTGTCAATCGTCGGAAAGAAAGTTGGCCGAGCCGGGATTCGAACTCACAACCGTGGGGGGATAGCATTACGACTGATGCTTTCAAGGTTTATACTTCCGGTAGTACTGGTTAAATAATAACCTAGGAAATACCGTGCTATTACTCAGATACTGTTGAAAGCGGCGAGAAAACCAACATTATGGCCTCTGCGTAATGTATCGACCCAGATCAGCCTGCGCAGTCCACGCAGACTAAACCGGGTCGACACATTCCGTCTCAGGGGGTTAGAGGTAAAGAGTAATACTTCCTAAAACAGAAAATACACCGTAGGCGAAAAGTGTATATCCGGGTTAGCCTGCGCGGCATGCTTAGGTTGATCCGGTTCGATACTTTACGCAGAGTCAACAATGTTGGTTTTCTCTCGGGCCGGATCAGTTACTAAAACATATCCGTGACCAATTGATGGTTAACCGGTACTAGACTTGGAAAATTGCCTTGTCTATAGGCGCTTCATAGTGACCGCAGTCGGCGAGATAAACAAAAAAGAAACCAGTCAATGCGTTTAAGGCATGCCTACACAAACAAAGGCGAACAACAACCTTCAAACGAATTTAAAACTAAATAGTCTGCAATTGAGACACGCACGACACGCGAGACATCAACATTCTGATGTCTTGAAAAACAAACAAAAACGCATGACAAATGCGATAAAATCGCTTACTTGTATAGATCGAATTTCCGTTCTCTTTGGTTCTCTAGAATTCGAAGTACGACTAGATGGGAGAACAAGGAACAAACAACCTGATCAGACTGGTCGAACAGCCCACATTCTTTCCGACGCTTGACAAAAGTCACTGCGACCTGCGACCTGCGTCATTCGTCTTTCACCAATGGGCTGTTTAACAGGGAAAGCAGCCAGTTGCTTGGAAAGTATGCTGTGTGGTATACTGGTGTGGGAAAAGCAGGAAACGCATGAGTAGGTGAACTGGTCGTCGTGATATGACTGAAAAATTGTTGAAAACGGCGTTAAACCCTAATCATTCAATCATTCAGTTCTAGATATATGTTTATAAACACTCCATTATGTGTTCACCATGCGGCATTTCATTATACATTAACAATATAACTGTTTTGTAATTGTAAACGCTTCAGGGGGACAATAGAAAAACGAAACGAAGAAACACATTGATATGTATTTATGAGTATAGTATATTTACTACTTTTCCCATGTTTGTTTTGAACTTTAAAGTGATCTTGAACACAAATGACAGGGACACGACCTATTGGTAAGAAACGACAGGAATACGGAGGCCAATCTCATGTCATCCTTGTTCCGGTTCAAGCGGGAAATGAAAGACGTGTGGCCTTTAATGAAGTGACATGTAATACAAAATGCGGTTAACAGACGAAAACTGATTTGTCATGTTCTTGATTATAAGCAAAACAGGTTAAATGTAGTTCTCTTTACCCTATCCAACCTGGGGCGTAGCTCCCTTCAGGCACTGTAGGCACGTGCCTAGACATTTTTTCTCAAAATGCCCCCCAAAAATGCAGCTGTGGCGATAGACCTCTGCGTTATGTATCGACCAAATCAGCCTGCGCTGTCCGCGCAGACTGATCCGGCCGACACATTCCGTCTTAGGGGGATAGATGTATAGAGTAGTTATTCCTGAAACAGAAAATCCACAGGAGGCGGAAAAGTGTCTATCCGGGTAGGCCTGTGTGGCATGCTTAGGCTGATCCGGGTCGATACTTTACGCAGAGTCCACAATGATGATTTTCTCACGAGACGGCCTACACATTGATTATTGCAAAGCTACGCCCCTTTCAAACATACAACCAATATGCAGCAGACGACTTGGAAAAGGGTAGAAGCGTGGACAATTTCTAATACAGAAAGTATGGTTATTGCATAGAGTTAAAAACCATTGTGACAAAAGGTGGAATTGCTCTTAATCAACAATGTCACATTTTGCAACAAATCGTTCGAAATGATGATGCTGCTAAAGCGTTAAAAGCGTCTTGGAAAGTAGGACGTGTTCTAAAATGCTTCAAATGACGTCCGTTCGATTTGGGTTTATGGTTTACTTTTTACTTTTAAACTTATTCGTTTTACATCGAAGTTGCGAAACAAGGTTTAAGCTTATATTAATAAGGCTCGATGTCTGCTTCCTCAAGACATGACTAGTACCTGCGCCGCCGTATGTGTCGAAAAATCCAAAAGGCAGAACCCGTTCATCACGGGATTCGAACCCGAGACCTTTGGTACCAGAGGCCGACGCTCTAGCCCTGCCCCACTGTCTTCCACATTTATGGTTTAAAGAAAAGCGGGTCGTTCGTTTTGAAAAGAAACCACAACAACAAATAAAGCTGACCTCTTTATATTAAATGAGTTACGTTAAAACATGCACCCGTTATGCTTTCATTTTGATTGATTAATTAATTGATTGGGGGTTTAACGCCGTTTTTAATAATTTCTCTGTTATATCACGGCGGCCAGTTCACCTACTCATGCATTTCCTGGTTTTCTCACACCAGTACTCCACACAACAATCTTCCTAAGCAACTGGCTGCTTTTCCACATAGACTTAGCCCATTGGTAGAAGACGAATGACGCATGTCGCATTGACTTTTGTCAGTCGTCGGAAAGGAAGTTGGCCGAGCCGGGATTCGAACTCACAACCCTTGGATTGACAGAAAGCCGGTCTTTCATTTTGAACACATCTCAGCATCGTATGAGGATTTCAGATTGTTTTACCTTCGATTGCGGCAGTTTACTTTATTTACCAAGTTGGAGGAAAATCAACAACAAGACATTTGTCAACAATGTAAATCTAGATCAACCTGCATATATGAGCCGACCCGCGAGAAAACCATTATTGTGAAATATGCGTAAAGTATCGACCCGGTTCAGCATAAGCATGCCGCACAGGCTAACCCTGACAGTTACTTTTCGCCTACTGTGGATTTTCTGTTTCAGGAATCATTGCTCTATACCTCTATCCCCCCTGCGCAGACTGATCTGGGTCGATACAATACGCAGAGAACATGAAATAAATTGGTTTTCTCGCGGGAAGGCTCTTATGTTACCGCCATTTTGAACGAAATCGGGCTGGGACGTAACTGGGTTTTCACATACTCTACTTTCACTTTCAAACATGGTCAAAATGCTGAAATTATATAAAAACAATTCAAGTGCACAATTACATATCGAGGGCTTGGCGTGAAACGGTTGTATCTAAAAACCTATTTTGAAAACCCTGGTTTAGGAGCAATTTTGACCCCTTTGTAAACAATGCAAATTAAGGTGCCATTGCTCAGAACGAACAATGGCACTTAAATTTCCATTATTTACCAGGAAAAATGATTTAACGCTTTTAAAGACTTTATGGCGAGTTGATCAACCTTGGTCAAGAAATACTTATTTTAGTTACAACTCTTTCACGCCAAGCCCTCGATACATTCTCAGAATTATGGGGAAGGTATACACTCATTTCTACGCAAACAAAGGTTTTATAAGGGACTATTTAGGTCAGCATAGATTTATATAAAAATGTTTGTATCGTTTATGCCAAATTTAGAGTATATTGTCACATGCTAGTTTTCGTGATGCGTCGGGGTAAGCACGTGCATGGCAATGGATGCACATGTTCAATGTTGGTCACAACATGTGTGTCCTGACACTCTCAGAGACAAACAATTGTCGTTTAACCCTTTGACTTCCAGAACCTGTGTCGGACGTTTCTAACCCGACCAGTCGGTGAATCCGTGCCGTCTAACCGGGCTCTGACTTCTGTAACCGATCATGTGAAGCCAGTGTTGGACGTATCCAACCCGACCAGTTGTTGTATCCGTGCCGTCTAACCGGGATCTGACTTCTGTAACCGATCATGTGAAGTCAGTGGTGGACGTATCCAACCCGACCAGTCGTTATATCCGTGCCGTCTAACCAGGCCCTGACTTCTGTAACCGATCATGTGAAGCGTGTGTCGGACGTCTCTAACCCAACCAGACGGTGTATCAGTGCCGTCTAACCAGGCCCTGACTTCTGTAACCGATCATGTGAAGCATGTGTCGGACGTCTTTAACCCAACCAGTCGTCTAACCAGGCTCTGACTTCTGTAACCGATCATGTGAAGCCTGTGTCGGACGTCTTTAATCCAACCAGACGGTGTATCAGTGCCGTCTAACCAGGCTCTGACTTCTGTAACCGATCATGTGAAGCCTGTGTCGGACGTATCTAACTCGACCAGTCGGTTAGCAGTGCCATCTGATCAGGTTCTATTCTATTGGCTGCTGAATTACATTAATTGGCTATGGACTCTACCCAATTTAAATTGTTCGCGTTGTCCATTCCAAAACTATCCTTTGACAAGCTTTCAAATATACACATATTTCTGTTGTTCATGCCGTATTTAGAGTATATTGTCACATGCTCGTTTTCGTGCCTGTGCCGGACGTCCCTAACCCAACCAGACGGTGTATCAGTGCCGTCTAACCAGACTCTGTACTGTAACCGATCATGTGAAGCCTGTGTCGGACGTCTCTAACCCAACCAGACGGTGTATCAGTGCCGTCTAACCAGGCTCTGTACTGTAACCGATCATGTGAAGCCTGTGTCGGACGTCTCTAACCCAACCAGTCGGTGTAGCCGTGTCGTCTAACCAGGCTCTATTCTGTTTGCAGCTGAACTCAACATCTTTAACTATATTACATGAATTGGATATGGACGCGATCAAATACAAAACTGAACCAGTTCTTCGTTAGAAGAGTTAATAAACACTCATAATATCATGCGCCACTTATGTTGAACTTTAAAATGGACTGGCTCGTAATTGGTAGCACAGGTTTTTACAGAAGCTTTCTGACGTATATGCGGCAAACGACCTTTGATAACATTGTTGTAAAAGAAGAAATTGTTCATAGCGAGCAATTTCTCCTTACACAACTCTATTTAGTAAGTAAACTTACATTTTATAGAGATGTTCCATAGCTTTTTCTAGATGTTTTCCAAAGTCATCTGCTGCGGATTTGTTGTATGTTGGAAAGGTTTAAAGGGACTGTACACCATACTGGTCCAAAATCGTTATATTTTATACTTATTCTAATTAATCCAAAATACGTCTATATATATGTAACCGAATGTTGTAAGTCTTGTTTTTCATTATTTCATAGGAAATAAGCAGTTAAAAAAACGTCCGCTCCGTGTTTTCCCGTTTAAAAATACCGTGGAATTTCCTCTTGCTCATTTGAATTTGTGGATTCAATTCGGCATTCTCTAACACTATCGACTCATTACATTCATGTATGCGGGATTGTAAGGAATAACAACTCTGGGAAGGAGATTGTCAATTCGGTTGTAGTGATAACGTGATAAATATACAGCGATAGTTTTTAGATTTACTGGGTTACTAACCCAGTAGATTTTACAATGCAAAATAACGAAAAATCTCCGCAATATTAATAGTGTGCATATATTGTAGTACATCAGTCCGCAAATCTCAATGCCTTACATGCAAAAACATCAAGGTAATAGCAATTTTTAACAATTTTCTTTTTTTTCCGCTTTTTTCTCATATGGGATTCAGTCCCTTTAAACAACATCTGGAGGGTAACGAACAATGCTAACCAACAAGCCTAACACACCGAACGTTCGGGCATGCGCTAGCCGAGTCAACCATTTAAATTACAGTTTTTAACTAGCACTCGCCTTGCACACGGTGGTGGTTGAGACAATCTGAATACAGCCCAGGATACATAGTGATGTTTTTTAACAGTCGCGTACATCGTCTCCATGGTGTAGTGCTACTAGGAACATCAGCTTCGAGAGCCCGGCGGCATAGTTCGATCATATATTCAGTACACTCTGGTGAAGGTATACACTCATTTCTACCCAAAACAAAGGTTTTATTGGAGACTATTTAGGTCAGTATAGATGTTTTGAAGTAACTATTTTCATTGTTAGTCAAATTTTGAAAGACGAGTTTAACCCTTTCCCACAAACTGACGCTTTCTGACGTTTTTGCAGAAGACGACGTTTGAGAAATGTTGTGGCAAGAGACAACATTTAGACATTTCTCTTTTTGTCACAATGTTTTATAAAGTCGTATGCTGCAGACGCGTTAGAAAACGTCTGTATGTGGAAAATGATTAATAATTCGCGTTGTCCGAGCAAAATTATCTTTTGACAATCTGTCGAATATACAAATATTAGTATTGTTTATGCCAAATTTTGATTAGATTGTCACATGCTTGTTTTCGTGATGCATTGGGGTTTAGTGAGTGCATGACAATAGATGAATGCACATGTTCAATGCTGGTCACACAACATATGTTTCCTGACATTCTAAGAGACAAGCAATTGTCGTTCAACCCTTTAACTTCTTGAAGCGATCATGTGAAGCCTTTGTCAGACGTATCCAACCCCAGACCAGTCGGTGTATCAGAGCCGTCTGATCAGGCTCTGTTCTATAACTTCTGTTGGCTGCTGAACTCAACATGTTTACATGTTTAACTATATTATATTAATTGGCTATTTACTCTACCAAATACAAAGCTGAAACAGGTCTTCTTTAAAAATTCAGCATTACAAGGATTAATAAATCACTCATCATGTCATGTGCGACTTATGTTGTTATACAGTCGCGTGCATCGTCTCCATGGTGTAGTGGTAGGTACATCCGCATCGAGAGGAGTCCGACGGCAGGGTTCGATCACCGGTCTAGTCATATCAAAGACAGTAAAAACACGGTAGTTAAGAATGAAAGAAGCATCATAATGAGCCAAATACTCAATGTTTCACAATTTCCTTTAGCTTCTTACATAGTTTAGTCTGTTCATTACCTACACTAGTGGGTTGTGAGTTCGAACCCCATTCTTTCCGACGTTTAACAAAAGTCACTGTGAAAAGCGTCATCCGTCTTTCACCAATGGGCTAGCAGTCTATGTGGAAAAGCAGCCAATTGCTTGGAAAGTATGTTGTGTGGAGTACTGGTGTGAGAAAACAAGGAATAATATGTATAGTTGAACTGGCCGACGTGATATGACCGAACAATTGTTAAAAAATGGCGTTTAACTCCAATCAATCAATCAACCCTACACTAGTTCATATCTAACGTATATATTTTGCTAAAAAAAAAAAACTAGAGGTAAACACAAATAATAGTGTTTTTTTGAAGGGGAAGATGATAGATATTGTTGCGGTTGATTTATCAGTGTTCGGTTACATAATAGCGACAGTACTGGTAGTTTATCCAGGCAACGTTTCGACATAACTGAAAACCTATATAAAGCGGTGTAAAACGACACTCAAAAAATCAGTCAGTCAGTCAGTCGCGTGTTACAGAATAAAAGTTAAGTCACAAACCGTAAGCGACATATTGTCTGTCACCCACGTAATTTGTCTTCTCTATTTACAGTGTCCTGGACTCATCATGCCCACGGACAAATTATTAACCCTTTTCCCACTTGTAGACGCATTTTGACACATCTATACAAAACACCATTTGTAAACATTGCGGTAATTGGTACTGAACTTTTTTTTTCCATTTACCATAATGCTTTCAACTCTATTCAATAATGATACTTTCATTTATTAAAGATGGTCCATAGTCTTGCCTAGATGTTTTGAAAGTTCATGTAGTCTGGTGCAGATGTGTTGTATGTGGGAAAGGGTTAATTGAATAAGGAATTAATCAAATCATCTACGGTTCTAATGTGTTCTTTTCTTTTAAGACAGCTCACGAAAAAAACACCTAATAGAACCGACAATGGAAAAAATTGAAACTAATGGTTGCTTGAGTGGAGTTTACCGATGCTTTCACTACATATTTTCAGTTGTATCACGGCAGTCAGGTCAAATAACCATGTGCTTCATTGCTTGCTAGCACCAGTACTCGATACAACATTCACCACACGCATCTGGCTACTTAGCCATGTGTTTAAATGCTTACTCACACACGGTACTCGACATTACATTCAACGCAGGCATCTGGCTACTTAACCATACGTTTCAAGGCTTGCTAACACCAGTACTCGATACAACATTCATCACACGTATCTGTCTATTTAACCGTGTGTTTCGTGGTTTGCTTACACTGGTACTCGACACAGCATTTAACGCAGGCATCTGGCTACTTAACCATGTTTTGCCAGGCGTGCTAACACCAGTTCTCGATACAACATTCAACGTAGGCATCTGGCTATTGAACCATGTGTTTCGTGGCTTGCTAGCACCAGTACTCGATATAACATTCATCACACGCATCTGGCTACTTAACCATGTGTTACTTGGCTTGCTCACACCGGTACTTAAAACAACATTCAACGCAAGCATCTGGCTACTTAATAACAATGTGTTCAATGGCATGCTTACACCAGTATTATACAATACACGCCCATAAGTAAAACTCGGATCAAACTGCTACATCAATCAACAAAATATAAGAACGAAACTGAGACAAGACTGCCCTCTGTCAATCGGCCCACTCTTTTCTATATTGTTCTATGAACTTAGGTTTCAACATTCTAGAAAAAAACACTTTTCATCCCACGTGTTATAGCTACTATAAACGTGACCCGTACGAAGGATTGATTCGCCTTGGTCAACCGCCTCATAATTCCATCCCAGCTTGAAACTTCAAACTTCAATTAGTACTCTTTATTTATCAAAGTCGACAACGTCAAGCAAGACCTTTGGGCCTCAAAGTGTGTTCCGTGTTGGTAATGGAAACCATTCCTATGTCCAAATGACGGATATCCAACTAATTGTATTGTGTTTGTACTAAACTGACTTGGTGGCGGAAATGGGTTCATGTCATTTGGTACAAACGTTCCATGCTGTCCATAGGTCACGAGGCTCGCGCATACCAATAATATGAGCCGTTCCATGTGAAAACCAACTCTATGGCCTCTGCATAATGTATCGACCCAGATCAGCCTGCACAGACCGCGCAGGCTAATCCGAGCTGACACATTCCGTCTCAGGGGTATACAAGTATAGAGTAATGATTCCTGAAACAGAAAATCCAAAGGAGGCGAAAATATTGTCTGTCCGGGTAAGCCTGCGCGGCATGCTTAGGCTGATTTTGGTCGATGCTTTACGCAGAGTCCACAATGTTTGTTCTCTCGCGGAACGGCTCAATTATTATATATTTGTGATGGAACCTAGTCTGATACCAAGCGTACTTCACAAGACTTGTCCTTCCGGCATGAACCTACTATGGCGACAAGGTAATGACCTCCATTATTATTTCGCTATCGCATATTTAATATATTTGAAAAATGTTGATGTTCGTTTTCTCTACCATTGACCTACACAATTTGATGTTTGAAATCAATACTCTTTCTTCAGAAGCAACCTTCTTTCTGAGTCTGAAAGATTAAACACACTTTCCAAAGCGCGCCTCCCTCAGTGCCTGACCCGATAATATACTTGTAGGGACAGATAACTCGAGATTAGACATGGGTTAACTCATGTCATTGCGAGATAGGATGAAGAAATTTGCTGTCGTCCAGTGGTTAGCGTTGGGACTTTGAAACCGGGTCTTCCGAGTTCGATTCCCGATTGCAGCGGTTGTGATGGAATGTCCTTTGGACAACGCACATTTCCAATTTTAATACTGGATTGTACCGTAAGCGATCATGGGTTAAATATTCCGTCTCCCGTGATATAACTGAAATAATGTTTGAATTGATTGATTGATTGATTGGGGTCTAAAGCCGTTTTTAACAATATCTCAGTTATATCACGGCGGCCAGTTCACCTACTCATGCATTTCCTGGTTTTCTCAAACCAGTACTCCAAACAACAATCTTCCCAAGCAACTGGCTGCTCTTCCACATAGACTTAGCCCATTGGTGGAAGACGAATGACGCATGTCGCATTGACTTTTGTCAATCGTCGGAAAAAAAGTTGACCGAGCCAGGATTCGAACTCACAACCCCTGGATTTCCAGCCCGCGTCGCTACCGACTATGCTACCGGGGCTCGGCGAAATAATGTTTGAAACGGCGTAAAACCGAGAGGGTATCAAGGGCTTTGTGTGAAACGGTTGTAACTGAAAACCTATTTTGAAAACCCTGGTTTAGGGGCAATTTTTGACCCCTTTGTAAACAATGCAAATTTAGGTGCCATTGCTCAGAACGAGCAATGGCACCTAAATTTCCATTGTTTACCAGGAAAAATGATTTAACGCTTATAAAGACTTCATGGTGAGGTGATTAACCTTAGTAAAAATGCCCTCGGTATGTGAATTCGAACCCGATAACTGTGACGCCTACTATTTCATTAGCGTTGGCGACGATTGTCTAAATGCCAGAACAAAAAACCTGAAATCTGCCACATCACCAGAAAAAGCGACGTTCGTTTTTCGTTCTTTTACTTGAACCACGTCGTGCGATTTGAGGATCTTATTGACTTCCCTTTACGTCGTGCGATTTGGGGATCTTATTGACTTCCCTTTACGTCGTACGATTTGGGGATCTTATTGACTTACCTTTACGTCGTACGATTTGGGGATCTAATTGAATTCCCTTTACGTCGTACGATTTGGGGATCTTATTGACTTCCCTTTACGTCGTGCAATTTGAGGATATTATTGACATCCCTTTACGTCGTGCGTTTTGAGGATTTTATTGACTTCCCTTTACGTCTTGCGATTTGAGGGTCTTATTGACTTCCCTTTACGTCTTGCGATTTGCGGATCTTATTGACCTCCCGTTACGTCGTGCGATTTGGGGATTTTATTGACTTCCCTTTACGCGAACCTCTGAAAGTAATTTGATGTTAACACGCGTTGACTATAATTCCAGCTGTCTTGTCAAAATGCATCTAGTACTAAAATACGTGAGGTCTGACAGAAAAGGCTTTGGTAAGACTGTGTCGATACTCTGACTCGCCATAGTATAGTATCACGTGTACGCAGGTGTATTATAACTATAAATGCGGGTCATTTTTTCTAAACTCTTTTCCCACATATAACAGATCAACAGAAGACGACTTTAGAAAGAAATATCTAGGTGAAATTGTGAAGAATCTCTTTAAATGAAAGTATAGTTTCTGAATAGATTTGAAAAATATTGTGGCTAACGGAGATATTGCTCATGTTTTACAAAAGTCGTCTGCTGCAGAGGCGTTATAATGCATCAGTACGATGGAAAGTTTTACGTAACAATGACAATCAAATTACAAAGTTGTAAAGTTTTGATTTTTTTGCGAGACACTCCCCCAGAGTCTTTCAATTTGAACCGCTCCACGAGAAAAACCAACATTATTGACTCAGTGTTATGTATCGATCACGATCAGCATGCACAGTCCACGCAGGCTAATCCCGGCCGAAACATTCCGTCTCAGTGGGATAGAGGTATAGAGTAATGATTCATGAAACAGTAAATCCACAGGAGGCGAAAAGTGTCTGTCCGGGTTAGTCCACAATGTCGGTTTTCTCGTGGGACGGCACGGGGGAATATCATGATAAGACACTAAGGAGCTGATCTGGTTATTCACTGATCACTGATCCCTTCACCCTTTCCCACTTATAGACACACTCTGACGCATATGTAGTAGATGTGTTTGTTTTTTTTCTCCTTAAAAACATTGTGATAAAAGCGTTAATTACTCAAAACAAGCAATTTCACCTTATATCCACCAGGTTTTCGACTTTTTTTTTTGATATTGTACTTTCATTTATAGATATTTTCAATGTTTTTTTGAATGATTGTTTTCAAAGTCGTCTGCAGCAGATTTGTTGTAATGCAGGAAAAGGGTTTAAGTCGGGTTCGCATTATTTTGCTATTAGCTCGTCTATGGGAAATCACGATGCAATTCCCTTGATATAGATCTTCTCAGATATCAAGAAAACAAAAGTTAGACGAAAACAATTTCTGATAAAAGACCCTTTCCCTCATACAGTCGCTTTCTGACGACTCTGCAGCAGACAGGTTTTTGAAAACACATCGTGACAAAAGGAGAAGCTCTTTTCTTTTTTTAGCAAGTTTTCCTTTTGTCACAGTGTTTTCAAAAGTCGTCTGCTGCAGAGTCGTAGGAAAGCGTCTATAGATGGGAGAGGGTTAAGTGTCAAATGGCATCAACATCATGGTAAGGTTGATCCCTTTCCCTCATATAGACGCTTTCTGACGCATTTACAGCAGACGGCTTTTTAAAAACATAGCGACAAATAAAGAAATTGCTTTAAACGAGCAATTTCTCCTTGTGCCACAATGTTTTCCACTTTAAGTCATATGTTATCCATTCAATGCAAAATTGTCGTATGAGGGAAAGGGTTTTAACAATTTTTTTACCAGACACATCGATTATATTCTAGAATCGTCTGTCTGCTTTGCGAGATGAAATATAAAATGAAACAGCTTGGAAAAGGGAAAATAGGAGAAATTTCCTGTTTCAAAGCACTTTTCTTTTGTCTACTGCTGCTGCTGCTTTAGCCATTTCCCTCATACGACAATTCTGCAGCAGACGACTTTGAACATATTTTGTCAAAACATGGAAAATCTCTTTAATTGAATGGATAACCTATGATTAAAAGTGGAAAACATTGTGGCAAAAGGAGAAATTGCTCGTTTTGAGCAATTTCTTCTTTTGTCACTCTGTTTTTAAAAAACTGTCTGCTGTAAAGGCGTAGAAAGTGTCTATAGATATGAGGGAAAGGGTTAAACCTTTCCTTGATGTAGGTGCCATTTGACACTTAACCCTTTCCCACCTATAGACGCTTTCTGACGCCTCTGCAGCAGACTACTTTTGAAAACACTGTGACAAATGAAGAAAATGCTCGATACGAGCAAGTTCTCCTTTTGCCACAGTGTTTTCATCTTTTTTTCAGTAATTATACCTTCATTTATGGGGATTTTTCCATGTTTTTGCCTAGATGTTTTCAAAGTCTTCTGCTGCCTAGATGTTTTCAAAATCTTCTGCTGCCTAGATGTTTTCAAAGTCTTCTGCTTTTGTTGTTTGCGGGAAAGTGTTAAACCAAGGAATGGTTTAAAGCTTCAGTATATGCGCCAACTGTAGACTCCGCATTTTAAATTAGTGTTAAAAGGATATTCCGAATTTACCATCCCCATTTTATCATGAGCTGCCACGAGTCTTTAAAGGACAGTGAAGACGTAAAATGACAATCAATACGCAGGAGTACCTGAATTATTAGAGAAACAAACCCACACATGCGCATGTACTTTATAATAATAATGACACTGAAAATTCTCGACAAAAGAACATGTTACATGGTTCTTCAAATTTTCCCAAAACCAAAATAATTATTACAGTTATATCACGGCGACAGTTCACTTATTCATGACCCCTTGGTATACAAACCAGTACTATAGGCTAGAAAATGTCCCTTGCCCAAGGGCTCTCCACCGTGACCGAAGTAGTGCCTCGCCTGGGGATCGAACCCGGGACACCCGGTTTTAAATCCCCGACGCTAACCACTCGACCACAGCGGATTCCCGAACCATGAGGAAAGCATGCATTTGTTTTTGCTTAATCCTTTCTCTCATACTACAATTCTGCAGCAGACGACTTTGAACATATTTTCTAAAACATTTTTATAAAACCTCTAAAATTGAATGGTTATCCTATGATTTAAAGTGGGAAACATTATGACAAAAGGAGAAATTGCTCGTTTTGAGTAATTTCTTCTTTTGTAACTATGTTTACAAAATGCCGTCTGCTGCAGAGGCGTCAGAAAACGCCTATATGAGGTAAAGGATTAATTAACAAGGTCTTGTGTGCGTTTGTTTTACAATTGTTTTCAAATAAAAATAAAGACGCCTGTGTTCAATGTTACGCTTGAAACATGCGACAGTCAATCGGAACTCCTCGGGTAATTCCGTAATCCTTCATCATCGAGGTATTCCGAATGATGCGACAGTGTGCTATTACAAAATGTCATAAGCACGTCGTTAGCACGTCGTGTTATATTGCTTTTCACTTTGGACTCTTCTTTTTATTTTAGGGGGAATAGTGACTTGTCCAAGAAGTTGTGAAGGTACGCGAAACAATGTCCATCCAATGATGATAGCCAAGGTACCTTACATATGGAATAATCTAGGGTCACCCGTTTTCCGAGTACGAATACAATAGACTATTCTCTTGTTCGATGCAGACGACAGAAGTTGAATTGGTTTTAGAATGTGCAGGAGGAGATTCAGGTGTGTTGTAGTCATACGACATTTTCCCCTCATACGACAATTCTGCAGCAGACGACTTGGAACATATTTTGTTAAAAAATAGAAAATCTCTTTAATTGAATGGATAACCTATAACGAAAAGTGGAAAATATTGTGGCAAAAGGAGAAATTGCTCGATCTGAGCAATTTCTTCTTTTGTCACGATGTTTTAAAAAGAATCCGTCTGCTGTAGAGGGGAAATAATGTACTTCCGACGATGAAAGCCAAGGTACCTTACACATGGACTAATCTAGGGTCACCTAGTAGGAATATAATAGACTATTCTCTTGTTCGATTTGTTTTTAAGGAAGAGCAGGAGGAGAATCTATAATAATACTTTGAACATCACGATTTTCTAGATTGTGTGGGGGAAGAAAAGAGAGAAATATTTTATTATCTCGAATTTCCAAGAGAATCTTTCTTCTAAACTCTTAATTAAAAAGCACCGGGTCTGGGTGAAAAATAGAGAATTATTTTTATTATCTCGAATTTCCAAGAGAGTCTTTCTTCTAAACTCTTAATTACAAGTCACAAGAGGTTCCATATTAATTTAACCCTTTCCCACATGCGCATCGCATCTACAGCAAACGACTTTTGAAAACATGGTGGCAAAAGTAGATATTGCTCATAATGAGATATTTCTCCTTTTGCCACTACGTTCATTCAATAATTGTTCTTTCATTTATGAAGAGCTTCAATAATTTTGCATAGTGCGTTAACAAAGTCGTCTGCTGCAGATTTGTTATATGTGGGAAAGAGTTTCAAAAAAATTGTATGAGCCCCACTTGTCCGTCTTGATATCGATTTTAGTAAAAGAAGCGTCGTTTGACTTAAAGATAGAGCCGCTATACGAGATACTAGGCAAATTGACATAAAACATAGCCCCGGTAGCTCATTCGGTAGCGACGCGGGCTTTAAATCCAAGGGGTTGTCAGTTCGAACCCCAGCACGGCCAACATTCTTTCCGACGTCTGACAAAAGTCACTGTGATAAGTGTCAATCGTCTTTCACCAATGGATTAACACAGTCTTTGTGGAAAAGAAGCCAGTTTCTTGAAAAGAATGTTCTGTGAATACGTCGTCAAACGTCAATCAATCAAATTAAAACCAATGGGTTTTTACACTTCTAGTTTTTTGTCAACAGCTGGATATGAGCCGTCCCGCGAGAAAAACCAACATTATGGCCACTGCGTAATATATCAACCCAGATCAGCCTACGCAGTCCGCGCAGACTGATCCGGGGCCGAAACATTCCGTCTCAGGGGGGATAGAGGTATAGATTAATGATTCCTGAAACAGAAAAATCCACATGATCCGAAAAGTGTCAATCCGGGTTATCCTGCACGGCATGCTTAGGCTGATCGGGGTCGATACTTTACGCAGAGTTGGTTTTATCGCGGGACGTCTCATATATCGTACATGTAGACGGACTGTGATGGCTCTGATAAGACTGTGTGGATACAAGACTCGGCGGTGTCTTAACTTTACGCATTTATATTACCATTCCAATTCGCTAGCCATGGCTTTATTATGTTTTCAAATATTACCATGGAGTACACAGATTCGCACCTGTTACCGCACGCAATGTGGACACCGGGTGGCTGCCGTGTGTTTATAGACAATGGTTGTGTTATGATACGATTCTAGAATATACTTATCATGACCGAAGGAAATAGGCTAATCAAACCTGTATCTAATCTAGTTTATAATGTTTGTGAAAATAATTGGTCTAATGAGTTGAAACGTATCTTATTTATAATTGGCTTAACGGATTATTATAACTTGTAATTAACAGGCCGATACATTGGCGAAAAAAATCGACGATCGTATATGTTTATTCTGTGATAGCTCACAAATAGAGTCGGACACACATATTGTGGTTACATGCGACTTTTATAAAAGAATAAGATCTGACATATTCGGTGAAATAATCAATACAGAGGCATTTGTGCAATTATCGCTTAATAATAAATTGTGTTATTTAATGATAAATCATGTGCGAAAATTAGCAGCATTTATAGTTAAATCTTATGTTGTAAAACGAAAAGCATTATATCCGCAGAACTGATTGTTGTTTCTTTTATAAATACAGGCGAGTTTTGTCTCGATTATGGCAGGCATCTTTTCAAAGCATTTTATGAGGAGTAGCAATTGCTCGTAATGTGCAAGTTCTTATTCTAACAGCATGCTTTAAACTCTAACAGTGTTCTCTTTGGGAAAAGTCTACACGTTTTCGATGATGTATTATAATGTTTATAATGTTTATAATGTAATATGATGTTTATAATGTATTGTAATGTTTATAATGTATTATAATGTTTATAATGTATTATAACGTATTAATAATGTTTATAATGTATTATAATGTTTATAATGTATTATATTGTTCATTATGTTTATAATGTATTATAATGTTTATAATGTATTATAATGTTTATAATGTAGTATAATGTTTATACTGTAGTATAATGTTTATACTGTAGTATAATGTTTATAATGTATTATAATGTTTATAATGTATTATAATGTTTATAATGTACATTTGTATGTTTATATATTTCTCATTTCGTAGGATCGTATAAACACAACAAACATCTCCCTTGCATACATTCATTCACTCACACATGCACTCATTCAATAACTCACATACACAATCATTCTCTAGAGTCATTGCTTTGTTTTAAAACTGTGTTTGATTTATACATATGACTCCATGTTCTTTACATTTCGTTTCTATAAAGAACTTTTAGTCATATATTATTACTCAACATTACGATATCTTTATTGTTGCGTGATTTGGTGGACAGTTATTTTTTCTTTTAACAAAAGAGAGCATAGCCTAGCTGACAAACAAAAACACTCATATTTAACAGTGGGAAAATTTTTCAGTTTACGTTTTTATTTTTGCTGACGAGATCTCATTCATAATTATACGTACTTAATCACTTATATTGACTTTTAATATCTACCGTATATGTATTTCGGAGAAAAAGTCGCTTGAATAGATGTTATTGAATGGAACTTCCCATATCTGCCTATCTAATATTGTCGTTATGAAGTAGAATGATTTCAAAACAACCTGTTTTCCATATTATTATTATTTTTGTTTTTTTGTTTTTTGTTTTCTTAATTGAAATGACAATGACAATGACAATAACAATTAACGTGACTTATAGACCCATGGGGGCCGGCTATTATGTATTATGTTTTGTACCATTGTTTCATCGATGTACATACACTATGTCATGTCACTATGATAAAATATGTACTTACTTTCATGAAAGAGCGACCCTACCCGTTCTAATAGACTTTAGAAGGTCATCATTTGAAAATGTATAATTTGTGGACCTTGAACTCAGATTACAACAAAGGGTCAAATGATACAGAGCCACAGGAGTTCTGCTGCCCAACTTTGTTCCTAACATCAAATGAATGATTTCCAATTACAGTTTGACCTTTGTTTTCAGACACAGACCTAGGGAAGATAACAATCGGATCTATGTTCGCAGGTGGTTTTTATTTACAGGGTCATTTAGGCAGTAAATTAGTTTGTTGGAGAAACTAAAAGTATGGTCGCTATAAACAGGGAATTGCTATTCCAATGTGGTCTTTTGCACAGGTTCGACTGTTTTAGTAATTTCCCAGGAAACGTAGCGTGCTTAAAACACCATAAAAAACAACAACAATAAAGTTGTCTGTGACCAAAGGGTGATTATCCAGCATTAGACCGACCATGCCTTGTATTTTGAGGCTTCTCGGTGATCGCAGCCGGTGGAATTCATACCTCGCTTTAACCCTTTCCCACATACAGACGCATTTGGACGCATCTGCTGCAGACGACCTTTGAAAACACAGTGACAAACGGTGAAATTGCTCAAAACGAGCAATTTCTCCTTTTTCCACAATGTTTTCAACTTTACCTACGATTATAGAGACTTTTCATATTTTTGAATAGACATTTTCAAAGCCGTCTGCTGCAGATTTGCTGTATGTGGGAAAAGGTTAACAAACCGGACAAAGCTTTCAATTGATGCCAATACTTTAAAAATGGCTGCCCTCCTAGGCGATTAGGGTTGCGGGGGGCTAGCATTACGCGTGCCTGAATGATGTCAGGATAAACGGACCAGTAGTACTGGTAACTTACACAAAGGAAACGCCGTGATATAACTGAGGAATTGTTGAAAACGGCGTCATACACCAAACAGTCGATCAACCAATTTAAAGAATTGATTGATTGGGGTTTAACGCCGTTTTTAACAATTTCTCAGTTATATCACGGCGGCCAGTTCACCTATACTCATGCATTTCCTGGTTTTCGCACACCAGTAATCCACACAACAAACTTCCCAATCAACTGGCTGCTTTTCCACATCCAATTTAAAGAAACACTAAGTATATGAGAACGTCTATGAACAATGGTTCAGTTTTATCTTGGTGGACAATGTAGATCCAGATCGGACTGTGCATTTGCACCACCACAGTCGTTTGCTGCAGAATTGTAGTATGAGAGAAAGGGTTAACTTGAGTATATCTTTTTAGTACAGGGAAGATGTACGCGCGTGCTATGAATCTTAACTATTGATTGATTGAGTATTTGGTGTTTTATGTCACTTTCAACAATCCTTTAATTATATCATGCGTTTCCTGAGTAATTTACCAGTACAACTTGACAGTATCCAGTCAGTTGTAATGCTAACCCCGCAACCCTGAGCACTAAAAGAGGGCCGCAATTACAACCATTTCTAAAGTATAAGGTATGAACCAGTTTCGGTTCGAACCCGCGACCTCTCACACCCGATGCGGAGGCTCTACCTCATTACTACCGAGGCGGTCTGAACATATTTTGTCAACTTGAGTAGATCATTATAGTACAAGCCGGTAGGCGACGTGGGATTCACCTTGGTTGTGGGTCCCTAGCAACGAAACGCAAACGCGCACACCCTGAGCCCGTATGGCATCTGTTCACCAAGTTTCATCGGAATCGGCTTTTCGGTTTGGGCTGTGGAGCGTCGCTTAACAAACAAACAAACAGACAGACAGACAGACAGACAGCCGGAAAAGCCTGACAATAATGGAATATCTAACGAAACGAATCCCAACAGGGAAGATGTACACGTATAATATGAATCTACACTGTACAGAAACGTCAACGTGTACCTTTTCGGACGACGGGGAATCAGTATATAGCATAGACACAATAAAAATGTGCGTACTCGTGATGATGCGACAATTTATCAATGTGATCGAACTCATTTGGTCTGAAGACCTCCACTTTCTATTATTTAACACCCTCGCTTTTCATTGACAGACAAAAGAAAAAACGCGTAGTAGGGGGTCCGCCGAATTTAAAAACCGGGTTTAGACTATTGTTGAAGACGTTAATCTATCCGACACATAAGTTAACTGATCTATTGTATAAAACCACTGTCGGGAGAATGTGCCAATGTCATTACGGAATCCTAATCATGGTTTTACTTAACTCTTTCAAATAGACTCTTTCATGTTCAAAATCGGGTGTTTCCATTTCTCAGTTTATGAAAGTGTTGGACTATTTTGATAGCTAAAAGGCAAAACAATGCTGATTTCAGGTGAGACAGCTCGTTACGAGCTGACTCACCTGAATCAGTATTGTTTGCAAAAACCTTAAATATTTCCTTTGGCGCTGAAAGAGTTAATTTACCCATTACTTGATCCAGGGCACTAGATTAGGCCCGTTTTGCATGTTTTCTAAAATCCTTATTTGACCATCTAACCCTATGATGTGGGTACTCAAAAGAATCGTCTCAGTTAGACGATTATTTTGAGTACCCACAACATAGGGTTTACTTTAATAATGATAGAGAAATTATGGGAAAAAGAGCTGAATACCCCTCCTTATCTGGACCTCTGTTTAGATTATATGTACATAAATTATGAGAATTTTCTTATTAAGCGAAATCACGTGAGTACAATGATCAAACAAAAAGTGTACAAACAATTTGGCAAATCTTGTGAAACTCAGAAAAGAATATTTGTTTATAATCAACGTCGCCTTTTTTAGCCAACACTAATTTCAAATGTTGTCTTGTAAACAAACAACAAAAAATGAAACACAAAAAAGTGTTTGTGCCTTTTAAGTTCACGTTAATATCATTGCACCGTAACCATGCGGAAATAAACACAAACACAGAGAGAGAGTGAAAAAATGGGAGTTTTTAACAATAGAAGTACAATAGAAAATTAGCAAATATCCCAACTTGACTAATTGATGTGTCGTAAGTGCAGAATCTTCCTTATTCGTAATCCGGTCGATGACGCATCCTGAAAACATATGTAAGACTGCTTTAAGTATGTCGTTATGCCCTATTACTTTTAAAACCTTTTAACGTCGGCTTTCTTGTGGCGTGGATCCGTTGAGCCGTTCCACGAGAAAACAAAACATTATTGACTCTGCGTAACGTATCGACCCAGATCAGCCTGCGCAGTCCGCGCAGACTGATCCGGGCCGACACATTCCGTCTTAGAGGGGTAGAAGTATAGAGTAATGATTCCTGTAACAGAAAATCCACAGGAGGCGAAATGTTTCTATCCGGGTTAGCCTGCGCGGCATGCTTAGGCTAATTCGGGTCGATACTTTTACGCAGAGTCCACAATGTTGGTTTTTCTCGTGGAACAGTTAATTTACGTTTTCGTCTACTTGTGTATGTTGAATAGCAGAAATCCTCCCGGGTCGAATGGTTGGCATGGGGGAAGATTTGAAGCCGGGGCCACCCGTGTTGGATTCAATCTGGAATGCCGTTTGACATGTCACATTTTCTTTAGTAAGTATTGGTAAGCCACCCAGGGACCCGGGAACCATGGATACGTGAACGGCTACACATGAAACAATGTTGAAAGTGTACAGCTAATCTCTGGCTTCTCTGGATCTACACTTAGGCGTAATTGTCGTGCGGCTTCTTTTCGTAGTCCCGGTAGCTCAGTCGGTAACGACGCGGGCTGTGAATCCAGGGGTTGTGAGCTCCCACCTCGGCCAACTTTCTTTCCGACGTTTGATAAACGTCATTGCGACATGCGTCATTTGTCTTCCACCATTGGGCTAAGTCTATGTGGAAAAGCAGCTAGTTGCTTGGGAAGATTGTTGTGTGGAGTACCGGTTTGAAATAACCAGGAAACACATGAGTAGGTGAACTGGCCGACGTGATGTGACTAGAGAAATTGTTAAAAACGACGTTAAACCCCAATCAATCAATCAATCTTTTCGTAGAGCGTCGCTCGTTTATTCGTAATGTAACAAATCCCTTAATTTAAACTTATTTATTTTACATCGATTGCGAAGCAAGCTTTCAGCTTATATTAATCACGCGCGATGTCTGCTTCCTGGATACTTAACCAGTACTCGCGCCGTTTGTGTGGTAAGTCCCAAAGTCAGGACCCGCTCATTACGGGACTCGAACCAGGGACCTTTGATACGAGAGGCCGACGCTCTACCTCTGCACCACTGTCTTCCACACATCCCTTACCGTCAAGGTTCGTGTTTGTTATAACTACAGGTACATCAGGCCCCAAAACAGTAAAGCTCGAAATGTTCTTGACTTAGAAACGTTCTCAGTACTCCGAATTGATTATCACAGACAAACCATTTCAATTCGTTCTCAGACGTGAGCTATAGGACACTTTGAGTACGTTTTCCACGGAGTTCGTTTTGGAGTACCTTTGAACCAGTCTAGGGCATTCGCTGTGGTCGAGTGGTTAGCTTCGGTGATTTCGAAGCCGGGTGTCCCGGGTTCGATCCCTAGTCGCGGCACTACGGTCATGGTGGAGTGCCCTTGAACAATGTACATTTTATAGCCTAGTACTGCTTTGTTTACCCAGGGATCATGAATAAGTGAACTGGCGCCGTGATGTAACTGAAATAATGTTGAAAGCGGCGTAAAACCGCAATAGATAGATAAATGAACCAGTCTAGAGAACGATTTATAGATGAATTAAGCGGCCCAAAATGCGGAAGTTTGTTTGGAAGTTAAAATCGGCAATTTTCGCTATGCTAAACACAACTAAAACGTTCTCAAAAAGTGTTATAGTTCCGACTGTTGGTGCCTGTTGCTTATATTTGACTGTAATAACGGCCACATCTCATACATGAAAAGTGGTAACCCTCTCTAAAAAGGTCAAGATTCAGAGGTATTTTGTTACTGTTGAATTACATTGAATTACATTGAATTAAGAAAGGAGTTGTTTTATAGCCCCCATACCTATATAGATATATACTACCCTATTATACCGATGTGTCGTTAGAAAAAACCTGTTAAACGTACATTGAGAAGTGATTATTCATCGTGGTGAACTTGATGCAAACGTAACTGGCTATCTTGAACGAAATCATACAATGGTTTGTTTTTAAGTTGTTTACTTTTTTGACTGCATGCATACAAATTTTAACTCGCTTAACTTATTATTAAAGCAAAGAGATTATAATCTATAATCGCATTACACCCTGAACATTCCTGAACCCTTTCACTCTGAAGCAGATGACCTTTTGAAAAAATTGTGACAAAAGGAGAAATTGGTCTAAATGAGCAATTTCTCCTTTTGTCCCAATGTTTTCATATTTTTTTTTCAATAACCACACTTTCATTTTAAAGAGATTTTCCAAAGTTTTGAGTAGATGTTTTCAAAGTCGTCTGCAGCAGATTTGATGTATGTGGGAAAGGGCCAGCAGGGTCACTTTTAGAAGGTGTTATATATTATTTAACCCTTTCCCACCTATAAACGCATCATGGCGCATCTGCAGCAGACGAGTTTTGAAAACATTGTGACAACAGGAGAAATAGCTCAAAACAAATAATTTCTCCTTTTGCCACAATATTTTAATTTTTTTTTTTCAGTTAACTATACCTTCAATTATGGAGATTTTCCATCTTTTTTAGTAGACGTTTTCAAAGTCGTCTGCTGCAGATTTTAGTTGTATGTGGAAAAGGGTTCAACATCTACCCGTCATTAAATAACTATTGTAGATTTCTTTGCTATCCATAAAAAGATATTCGTCGAACAAAATCCATGCATTATTTTTCACGAATACTTGAAAACCTTGTGGGAAAAGGACAAATCGCTCGTTATTAACAACGTCTACCTTTCCCATAATGTTTTCGAAAGGCGTCTGCTTCTAAAGACTTGTAATGCAGGGAAGGCGTTACGAAATCAAATATAAACCTGTCCGCCACCGTTGGCAGAAAAAAATATTATGAGACATAATTACGGCATGGGAATTTGGATAGAATCAGGGCTTTGGAACTGGACGTCCCGGGTTAGATCCCCAGTCGCAGTGCGTCGGTCATGATTGAGTGCCATTGGACAAGACACATTTAATAGCCTAGTACTGGTTCTTTTTGCCGAGCCCCGGTAGCTCAGTCGGTAACCACGCGGGTTGTCATTCCTGGGGTTGTGAGTTCGAACCCCAGCTCGGCCAATATTCTGTTCGACGTTTGACAAAAGTCGCTCAATCTGACAAGCGTCGTGCGTTTTCTACCAATAGGCTTACAGTCTCTTTGGAAAAAAGCAGCCAGTTGCATGGAAAGAGTGTTGTGGAAAGAGTGGAGTACTTGTGTGAGATAACCAGGAAACACACGAGAATATGAATTGACCGCTGTGATATGACTGACAAATTGTTGAAAACGGTGTTAACCCCCATTCCCCCACCCCCCCCCCCCCCCTCCTTAACTCAATCACTGGTTTGTTTACCCAGGAATCCGCTGTGGTCGAGTGGTTAGCGTCGGGGATTTCGAAACCGTGTGTCCCGGGTTCGATCCCCAGTCGCGGCACTACGGTCATGGTGGAGTGCCCTTGGGCAAGGCACATTTTCTAGCCCAGTACTGGTTTATTTACCCAGGGATCATGAATACGTGAACTGTCGCCGTGATATAACTGAAATAATGTTGAAAGCGGCGTAAAAACTCAATAAATAAAATAAATTGTTTACCCAGGAAACAAATAGCGACGAGACTGTCGATAGCGTTATTAAGGGTTAATGTAAAGTTTACAGTCGACTTTGTATATCTTAGTACGGCCGTCTCGGAAGTGCTGCGATAGAGCATCCGTGGCGGCTAATGGAGGTCAGGGGTTCAACCGCTGGCAGGGTTATACTTACGTCTTTAGAATAGCAGATTTGTGGGGGATACGATAACGACTAACTGTCTGGTGTCAGGATAAATGGACATGTAGTACCGTTAAATTTCCAAAGAGACCTGATACGAGCCGACACGCGAGAAAACCAACATTGTGGACTCTGCGTAAAGTATCGACCCGGATCAGCCTAAGCATGCCACACAGGCTTACCCGGATAGACACTTTTCAAATCCTGTGGGTTTTCTGTTTCAGGAATCATTACTCTATACCTCTATCCCCCAGAGACGGAATGTGTCGGCCCTGATCAGTCTGCGCGTACTGCGTAGGCTGATCTGGGTCGATACATTACGCAGAGTCCATAATGATGGTTTTCTCGCGGGACGGCTCATATATCTGTAAACTTGTTCAAATCGTTATAAAACACCGTACAAACAATTAACAATATATAAGTACATTTTAAACTTAACTTTTAAATTATCTCTGTAAACCATGTGTTTGTGTAATATTTGACATAATAAGATAAGTAAATAGTCTATAACGGGACGAAAATAGCCGACTTTCTATTGTGTTTTAGGGCAACGGTAAAACTATTTTAAGGACCAAACACTTAACTGTTTAATCACGCATATTGACGCCTTCACTTGGGGCGTATCTTGAAAATGTTAAGGTAAAAACGAAAAAAAAACGATGAATAATGAACGCTCTCTATCTTTCACATGTAAAAACGTTCGCTCTATCTCATGTTTGTATAATTATATACACATTGTAAATATATTTGCGCATATTCGTTTCTTTCAAACGTTCAATTTGGAAGTAACTAGACTGGTTTAAAAGGTTAATGTAAACGGCGTTACATCTAAAAAAAGAAACAAGTCCGTGACATATCAGCATTCGTTTTTTAAATATGTAAACGAAGAAGCCTTGTTGGGGTAACGTTTCTTAGTTTTTTTGACGAGACCTTCTTCCATGCAGATATAAATTGTTAGTGCGGGTCAATAACGCTCATTAGGGTCGTCACTGTTTGTATAATTTATAGGGTCACTTCTTACGTGACACTATCGACATTAAAACTGACTTATCATTATGAAATAGCGGAATGTCGGATGACAAACAAACATTTATATGCCTTGTCTGGCGATTAGAGGTCACGTTACTTTGTCTGGTGTAGTAGTGGTAGAGAGCGTCGGGTTCGGCTGTTGGAGGTCGCGGGTTCGATTCAAAACCATGCAGTACCAGAGACTTGTAGCTGAGAGTTGATGGGTTAGCATCATGACAGACTTGCTAGTGTCAGAATAAATGGACTACATGTAATAGTACTTGTAACTTAATGTTGAAAGCGGCGTAAAAATCCCAATAAAACTAAACTAAACTTGTAACTTACCCAGGAACCGCCGTAATATAGCTGAAACACAATATAAATAAACACAAAACTTTACTTCAATAGTGTGTTGTGCCACTTTCAAAGGTATTTTCATTTCCCGGTTACATAACAAGTGCCGCTGGTAGATTTATCCTGACACAAGGACATATGAGTACTTATATTGATTGATGTCTAGTGACTCATGAGCCATTTATTTGTATGGCTGCGTTATACGCCCAATATGTACACTTCTTACTAACAAATGTGAATGTTATACTGTTGTACTAATCTATCTATTATATGTATAACTTGTGTTACGTGTCACTAAATATAAAACTACTTCTACTACTACTACTACTACTACTACTACTACTACGACTACTACTACTACTACTACTACTACTACGACTACGACTACTACTACTACTACTTCTACTACTACTACTACTACTACTACTACTACTACTACTACTACTACTACTACTACTACTACTACTACTACTACTACTACTACTACTACTACGACTACTACTACTACTTCTACTACTACTACTACTACTACTACTACTACTACTACTACTACTACTACCACTACTACCACTACTACTACTACTACTACTACTACTTCTACTACTACTACTACTACTACTACTACTACTACTACTACTACTACTACTACTATTACTACTACTACTACTACTACTACTACTACTACTACTACTACTACTACTACTACTAAGTCGAATTACTATCCCCACAACCATGAACGCCAAAGAGGGAAGCCACTAAATTTCACCATTTTTTTTTTAAATGTTAGTAAGTGCCGAGCCGCGGGGATGAGACCCGTTCCCTCCTAAAGGGACGTGTTGCATCTGTGTACAGTGAAGACTCGGATGAGCCAGCACGCAGTCTCACCAGAGCCTCCACTTTCCACCTATATTTAGAAGAGTCAAAGGTTCATCTGCTAACGAGAAGCTATAATCGTAGCCCCATTAGTTCCATTCACACTGCCCCTCGGATGACTACATAACGTGGATTCAACCATACTCTAAACATACTAATTTAGCCAATGCATAAAAAACGGTACAAGCTGACGTTTGTGAACAGTATATAGATACATGTATTTATTATTTGTTAACGCGTAACATTTACATATTTTCTAGATACATACAAAAAAGTATATACATATTTCATCAAAATCATGAATGAGATATAAGCATTAATCCGATATAACACAAACATAAACACACACATATACGAGGATGAACAAAACATAGATAATTAAATTATATACTCAATCATTTGTTAAGGTACAATGCAATATCAAAACGTTCGATCATGGTCAATGTCAGATTCATTTCTATGAATTAAATTTAAAATACGTAGAATAGATGCTTCTCTGCGATCTGCACTGTTCACATATTACCTCAAACAACCTTGTTAGAAAATTCTGTAAAATTGTGTAGATTCTTATAAGACTGAGAAAGTGGACAAGGTGGTCTACATTGTTAAAAAAATGCCAACTCGTACATTTCCCCGTGCAATGGCTTAATTTTAGTGTATTTATGTCGCTTTTATTGTCGTTATTTAGCACGTCTGTCCGATTAACCATTTCCCTCATACGACAATTCTGAAGCCGACGACTTTGAACATATTTTGTCAAAAAATAGAAAATCTCTTTATATAATTGAATGGATAACCTATGATTAAAAGTGGCAAACATTGCTGCAAAAGGAGAAATTGCTCGTTTTGAGCAATTTCTTTTTTTGTCAGTATATTTTCAAAAAGCCGTCTGCTGCAGAGGCATCAGAAAGTGTCTATATGAGGGAAAGAGTTAATTGGAAAAACTAAAGAGTGAAAGCTCGCATATGTTTGTACCAGCCGAGGTTTACACGTTGACGCGTGTCGACACATCTAAATCAGACGACTTTTGAAAGAAAAAAATAAATCATAATGAGCAAGTTCTCTACGGCAGCTCGTAAGGGACACACACGAATATGTTTTTATCTCGTGCGCATGAGATACTAAGTCGTGGTAACGAGATAAGTATCTCGTGCGCACGAGATAAAAAAAAATCGTATGTAATTTATAAAAACGTGTGTGTCCCTTTAGAGCTGCCGTAGTTCTCCGTTTATCGCGAGGTTTTCAACGCTATATATAGAAATTATGCTCTCATTAAAATAGATTGTCCGTATCTTTACTGATTTATTTTCTTGTTATATGCAAGAGCCGAGTGGTTAATTAGAAATGAGCGGCGTCCCACGAGAAAACCAACATTTCGGCCTCTGCGTAATATATCGGCACAGATCAGCCTGTCCGGGCAGGCTGATTTGGGCCGACACATTCCGTCTCAGGAGGTATAGAGGTATAGAGTAATAATTCCTGAGATAGAAAATCCACTGGAGGCGAAAGGTGTCTGGCCGGGTCAGCATGCGCGGACTGCGCAGGATGATGTGTGTAGCTACTTTACGCAGAGTCAGGAATGTTTGTTTTCTCGAGGGACGTCTCAAATTAACTTGTCCATGAGTCTTATCTTTTGCCTTTCGTCTGTCTCTCGTTCTTGTATGATAGGACTGTACATGTTGTAGCGTCATCTGCTTTGGAGATATATGTCAACCTTTTCCCTCATGTAGACGCTTTCTGACGCCTCTGCAGCAGACGGCTTTTTGAAAACATAGTGACAAAAGAAGAAATTGCTCAAAACGAGCAATTTCTCCTTTTGCCACAATGTTTTCCACTTTTAGTCATAGGTTATCCAATCAGTTATAGAAATTTTCTATTTATTGACAACATATGTTCAAAGTCGTCTGCTGCAGAATTGTCGTATGGGGGAAAGGGTTAACACATTTTGACGCATCTGAAGCAGATAACTTTTGAAAAAATTGTGGCAAAAGGAGAAATTGCTCCTAATGAGAAATTTCTCCCTTTTCCACAATGTTTTAAGGTCTTTTGAATGGTTGGTTATACATTCATTTTCAGAGAATTTCCATAGTTTGACCTATATTTCGTTTTAAAGTTGTCTGCTGCTTATTGGTTGTATGTGGGAAAGTGTTAAACTAGAATAAACAAATATAATACATGTGCAAAATTGAAAAATAATTTACTAATACAGTGTTGTATACATACTGAGGGAAAAAGGCAAATAGCACAAAATGTGTCTGCCTGCCGAGCCGCGGTAGCTCAGTCGGTAGCGACGCTTCAATCCAGGGTGTGTGAGTTCGAACCCCAGCTCGGCCAACATCCTTTCCGACGTTTGACAAAACTCATCGTGACAAGGGTCATTCGTCTTCCACCAATGGGCTATCAGTCTTTGTGGAAAAGCAGCCAGTTGCTTGGAAAGAATGTTGTATGAAGTACTGGTGTGAGAAAGCCAAGAAACATATGAGTTGGTGAACTGGCCGCCGTGATATGACTGAGTAATTGTTGAAAACGGCGTTAAACCCCATTCAATCAGTGAATCATTTTCTTTCTGTTTGCATATTGTCATCTTGTTGCATCGCTTATTCGATACTATTTGATAACCGTTTCCCTCGAAAAAACAGATATGAGCCGACCCGCGAGAAAACCAACGTTGTGGACTCTGCGTTAAGCATCGACCCGGATCAGCCGTTTATACGCGGGACAAGGCAAGGACAAGCACATGTCTGGAACCTACATATCTGGTTGGAACACACTGCTGTTGCCAAAGAACGAAGACAAGACAACCACGATGGTACACACGAAAGCAAATTTGTTGAGCGTTCGATGAAAGGGCTGACCTTACTTTACAGCAATGCGAAGAGCTTTGCATTTCTCACCAAGAGTGGTTTGCTGTAACATATTTGACTTCTTGCATGCTCTTCAAAAAGACAGCCATCAGAAATGTATTCAGGGAATGGGGAACAGATTCAAATAACCATATTCTAGTAGAAATTACTAAATGAAGTTGTAAAACAGTGTGGCAAAAAAGAAAACCCCAATCAATCAATCAAACTGTGTCTGATGTAGATATAACCAAACGCATCTATCTTTATGGGGGAATTTATTATATTAAGTCCCTGGAAGACACCATCCTTCTGGGTGTGGCAAATAACTCATCCATCTTAAAATATATGTCATCACGATGTTTATTAAGGACGAAAGCGATTTAAAAGGCGACACCTAATTATAGACTGATTTTCTATGCTATAGAAACCAATTAGGGCGTAACCCGTCTATTTTTACCTAATTCGCTTACAAGGTAAAATCGCATTATTTAGAATGGGATACGGGAACATCACCCTTTTTGCTATAATTATCGTTGTAAGTGTTTTAGGATATACTTGGTATAAACAACTTTAGACGCCTCTACAGCAGACAACGTTCAAAAACAAAACAACAACATCGAACATCAACAACACATAAAGAGCATGCAATGTATTCGTGTCATTAAAGTTTCTTGCAATTGTCCAGAGCTGATTTATTGATATACCGTCAACACATAAACCTGTTCTAAAGACCACATTTGTTTAGCAATTGCCTGTCTATCTATCAACAACACTTTTAATTTTCCCAATAACTCATTTTCTGCAAAAATGACCCTGTAATTAAAGACCACCTGTGAACAAAGACCAGATTGGTCTCTTCCCGTGGGTGGTCTTTAAACACAGGTTGGTCTGTAATGTCGGAGCAGACGTCTTTCACGACGTCATAACCGGTATACGCCCGTTATAATCTGCGTCTTGCTGACCAAGACATTTTTATATTTGAGCAACGTCTAGTGAGTCTTAACCCCTTTCCCTCATTCAACGAATCTGCAGCAAACGACTTTGAACATATTTTGTCAAAAAATAGAAAATCTCTTTAATTGAATGGATAACCTATGACTAAAAGTGGAAAACATTGTGTCAAAAGGAGAAATTGCTCGTTTTGAGTAATTTCTTCTTTTGTCACTATGTTTTCAAAAGGCTGTCTGCTGCAGAGGCGTCAGAACTTGTCTATATCAGGGAAAGGGTTAATGCGTATCCGCACAGTGAAGACCAAGGCGAGTCCGTTTGATCCGCACGGTTTCAAAAGAGTCTTCACGGTCCATTCATCTTCTGTAAACAAAAGATCGGACGGGTTTGGTCGGGAATGGTTTTAATAGCATTTCTTAACACCAAGAACATAAACATAACTATCAATATAATAGACGTTTGTCTTGGAACTTCAGTCAGTAGCGACGCGGGCTGTCAATCCAGGGGTTGTGAGTTCGAATCCCAGCTCGGCCAACATTCTTTCCGACGTTTGACAAAAGTCACTGTGACCTGCGTCATTCGTCTTACACCAATGGGCTGTTTAACAGTCTATGTGGAAAAGTAGCCAGACGCTTGGAAAGTATGTTGTGTGGTGTACTGGTGTGGGAAAACCAGGAAATGCATGAGTAGGTGAACTGGCCGCCGTGATATAACTGAGAAATTGTTAAAAACGGTGTTAATCCCCAATCAATCAATCAATCAATCAACAGTCAAGACCAAGGAGAGTATTTGATCCGCATTGTTTCACCAGAGTCTTCATTGTTTTTTTTTTTTTTTTTTTTTTTTTCGAAAATCATTTAATCACCCCGTAATAGGTCTGTGAGGGTCGGGGTGGGCCATCCCTCAACAAACCGTACAAATATATGTATCAGTCAAATTGTAACATACATTCATTTATATATACACTGAAAGGAAAAAAAAAAAAAAAAAAAGCATACATTTTGGTTTTTAAAATTATTTCATTATTGGCCAAGTTTATTCATTTGATGGAAAATGAACTGATTTTTTCTTATTGTTTTGCTTTGAAATGAATTAAATGTTGTTTTTTTTTATTCAACAATATGATGAAATATAAATATACAAAAATGATATGCAATACATTTATTATTCTTGTCCTGTCGACGTTTATAGGTATGTATACTTTCTTTTTCCTCTCACCACATATACATATATACATTAATCTTAAAGGGACACACCAGTCTCAACAAATTATAGACTGTAGCTCGAGCTAAAACAAAAATCAAACAGAAATAAAATATAATTTGACACAGCAGATGATAGTATAAGAAAATTATGTTGCTAATGACTTCAGGAGATTTTTCTCTCTCAAGTCTATAGTGGTTGGTTTGGTGTAGGACCTTACCAAATATTAAATATGTATTTTGGTGTATCCCTTTTTACAGAAAAGATATAGTGGCAATAATTACATGAATTTTATTATATTAGGGTTGTTTTTGTGTGTTTATATATATTTTAGTAAAATTTAACTATATTTGAGAAATAAGCAAAGAGGCCATCCTTGAGGGCAACCTTTATCAAACATAAATCTGAAAAATGTAAAATTAATAGTCTTTATTTTTAATAGTCTTTATTTTTAAGATATAAGGGGAATGTACAGGTTCCATAAAAAATCGAATTTTTCCACCTCAATGTTATTTTTGGCAATACATCTTTCTGTTTCATACAACATTTTAATATCGTGTTTGAATGGTTCAAAAATAGGAATATTGTTTTTCATTTTTTGACAGTATATGAAGTGTTTAGCAGTATATAGCAGCCTATTCAAAACAGTTTCGAATTTCATATTGCCAAAGATTATATCTGAAGAAGACCAGTTTGTATTTATTGTATTGCACTTTTCATTCAGATAATTTTTAAATTTTGAAAAAATTGTTGCGTTACTGTGCAGTCAATAAATATATGTTTAATAGTTTCGGTTTCTCTTTGACAAAAGGAACATACATCGGTTTCTTTAATCTTCATTTTTAGCTCCACTGGCTGAAAGCCAGTCGAGCTTATGTCATGGCGAATTGTCCGTCGTGCGTCCGTGCGTGCGTGCGTGCGTGCGTAAACTTTTTCCTTTAAACGACTTCTTCTCACTAACCACTTGGCCAATTTGGTTGAAACTTCATAGGAAGCATCCTCTCAATGTCCTCTCTTAAATTCCTCCTTTTTTTTTTTATCCATCCATAATTCTGGTTTTCATGGCAACCAAAAGAAAATAATAGTGAAAACCTAAAAAATCTTCATCTCTGAAAGTGTCAGGCCGATTTTCAAATAATTTTGTAGAAATGTTCCTTGGGTGACCCTTTATTAGATTCCTTCAAGAAATGTTGATTGGTCGAAAAACATGGTCGCCAGAGGGCGGGGCTATTTTGCCTTATATGACCATAGTGAAAACTTAAAAAATCTTCTTCTCCGAAAGTGTTGAGCCGATTTTCAAATAATTTTGTAGAAATGTTCATTGGGTGACCCTCTATCAGATTCCTTCAAGCCATGTTGATTGGTCGAAAAATATGGCCACCAGAGGGCGGGGCTATTTTGCTCTATATGACCAAAGTTAAAATTTAAAAAATCTTCTTCTCCGAAAGTGTTGAGCAGATTTTCAAATAATTTTGTAGAAATGTTCTTTGGGTGACCCTCTATCAGATTTCTTCAAGCCATGTTGATTGGTTCAAAAATATGGCCGCCATGGGGTGGGGCTATTTTGCCTTATATGGCTATTGTGAAAACTTAAAAAATCTTCTCCTCCGAAAGTGTCTGGCCGATTTTCAAATAATTTTGCAGAAACATTCCTTGGGTGACACTCTACAAGATTCCTTTAAGCCATGGTGTTGGTAAAAAATATGGCCACTAGGGGGCAGGGCTGTTTGGAGATTTGATTTTTGCCTTATGGCCGTGGAGCGATACTGGCCCTCTTGGGCCTCTTGTTTTAAGCAATGAGTTTGTTCCAAGAATTCTGTGATTAATTCTAAATTGGAACCATTGTAAATTTGTGTCTTTAGTGACATTGAAAGGGAGAACGTAATACTTACTATCTCTCAGATTAATTTGAATATTTAAATCATTCTCCCATTTTGTTTTAGAAGTTGGAATATAATCTTTATTCATGAAATGTTGGTAAATTGTTCTATAGCCCTTTTTATCTTTCAGGATTGTTGACATTGTATATGGTATTAAAGGGTTAAGGCAAATGCATGATAAATGTTGAAAAGATAACTTATCTAAGTAGTGTCTGACTGATGCTACGAGTCCTTCAAATTCGATAAAGTTAGTGTTAACCCTATATTTTTCCGTGAATTCTCTGTAGGTGAAGAAATTGCCATTTGTATTCATGAGGTCATTTATAAAATATATTCCTTTTTTAAACCAATGATTCAGTAAAATGCTAGATCCTCCGACCTTAATATGAGGGTTGTGCCATAATGGAGTGGACTGAAAGTTATTCCAGTTTCTAGGTATAATATTTGTTGAAAATTGTTTATAAATATTAAATATATCATTCCAGAAAGGGTTATCTATTCTATTAACATGTCGAGAAATGAAATCTGCTCCAAATGAAGGAAAATTTATAATATAGGGGTACATAGTTTTAAAAATAGTTAAATAGGATTTGTTTGACTGAAAAAGCCGTCTTATCCATGTCAATTTCAAGGAGCCAAAGAAAACATCAATGTCAAACATTTTTAAACCACCCTTTTCATATGACTGGTATATAACTGCACGTTTTATTTTTTCTGGTTTACCGTCCCATAAAAATTTAAAGAATAATGATTTTAGTTCTCTGATCATTGCACAAGTTGGACTGGGCAATGCCATAATTAGATGGTTTAATTTTGATAATGCTAAACTTTTGATAACTAATATTTTGCCTATTGGAGTTAAAATTCTCCTTGACCAATTGGCAAAAAGTTTTTTAATGTCTTGAATTTTTTCTTTATAATTAATATTTATCATTTCATTTAAATTTACAGAGAATTTTAAACCTAATATTGTGAATTTATTTACCCAAGAAAGATGCCATTGCTCACATAATTTTTCTTGACAGTTCTTTCTTGATCCTAGCCACACCGTATTAGTTTTTTCAGTATTCATTTTAAGGCCGGAGATTTCTGCATAGAATTTTAAAACTCTAAGTGTATTTAACAATGATTTTTCTGTACCATCTAAAACAATTGAGGTGTCATCTGCATATTGTGATATCAAAAAAATTATTTTCACCAATATCTATACCTTTAATACCTGGGTTTATTCTGATCAGAACAGCAAGGATTTCTGCACATAAAAGAAATATATAAGGAGATAAAGGGTCCCCTTGTCTAC
>JASEVX010000008.1:56048430-56125930 GCA_031761405.1 Serripes groenlandicus
AAAAGAGGTTTTGAATGCATATGACGATGTTTTTCAAAGTCGTAGGCTGTATATTTGTTGTATAAGGTGTAAGGTAGGTACCTACAACCTTTATACACGTTCTAAAGATAAGATACAATAACACGTGAAATTCGAAACATTGTGCCAAAAAATAGCCTCCATTGTGTAAGCAAGGTAAGGTTTTTGAATGTATTTGCCGTTTGTTTTCAAAGTCGTCTGCTGTATATTTGTTGTATAAGGTGTAAGGATGGTACCTACAACTTTATACACGTTCTAAAGATAATACAATAACACGTGAATTTCGAAACATTGGTGCCAAAAGATAGCTCATTGTGTAAGCAAGGTTAGAGTTTTTGAATGTATTTGCCGTTGTTTTCAAAGTCGTCTGCTGTATATATTTTGTATAATTGTAAGATGGTACCTACAAACTTTATACACGTTCTAAAGATAATAACAATAACACGTGAATTTCGAAACATTGTGCCAAAAAATAGCTCATTGTGTAAGCAAGGTAGAGTTTTTGAATGTATTTGCCGTTGTTTTCAAGTCTGTCTGCTGTTATATTTGTTGTATAAGTGTAAGGATTGGTACCTACAAACTTTATACACGTTCTAAGATAATACAGTAAACACGTGAATAACGGAAATAAATAATCGAAAACAAAGCGCCAAAAATATCTCATTTTAGAAGAAATGTAGTGTGTGTAATTTCAAACCTGTCCACAGAAATACATACGCGGGGGGATGTTTTTGCAAAAATGTAATGGAGACTGTCGGAGACTGTCGGAGACAAGTACATAATCCCAACCAGTGCTCGAAAGAATATAATGTTTTATTGTATAATTTAATATAGATCCTTCTTTTGTCCATGTGAAGAAAGGATGCAGTATCCGTCGATATTGCACACGTTGTTATTGCACGCAAGGTGATATTGCACGCAATGTGATATTGCACGCAATGTGATATTGCCACTCAGATCTTTTCATGTGCTGCCAATAGCGTTTCACAGCGCTCCGATCGAAAATCTGATGTGTTTAGTCAGCTTAAATAGGAATATCCGACAAATTGGTCACGCACTCCTTTAATTCGAATACGCAACTTTACTTGGTCGTCAGTGCCTTTTGGCCTCGCACACACACATGATGAATTCTTGCATTACAGCTTATAAATCCGCATTTTTTGTCAAAGAAGGATCAATTTTTGGTGACACTAAAACACATCTTATTTATTTATCTATCTATTAGGTTTTACGCCGCTTTCAACATTATTTCAGTTATATCACGGCGACAGTTCACTTATTCATAGAAAATGTGCCTTGCACAAGGGCACTACCACAATGACCGTAGTGCCGCGACTGGGGATCGAACCCGGGACACCCGGTTTCGAAATCCCCGACGCTAACCACTCGACCACAGCGGATTCACCATCTTATATAAACGTCGATATGAGAAACGGTGACAAATATCACAGCCACTGTTTCATAACTCGCACTTTCCGTCCAAACTTGCGTGTGACGGTACTCTGCGTAATGTATCGACCGGATCAACCTGCGCAGTTCGCGCAGGCTAATCCGGGCCGACACTTCCGTCTCTGGGGGATAGAGGTATAGAGTAATTATTCTTGAAACAGAAAAATCCACAGGAGGCGAATAGTGTCAGTCTGGGTTAGCCTTTGCGGCATGCTAAGGCTGATTGGGGTCGATATTTTACGCACAAAGTCGGTTTTCTCGTGGGACGGATGCTCATTTTGGAAAAATCACATTTTGTTCTTCAAAAGCCGTCCATATTAGGTAGGTTCCGGTAATACTTTAACCGCTGCCAAATGCAATTAAAGGCTTTTGCAAACAATGCAGATTCACGAGCTCGTCACGAGCTGCCTCTCCCGAAATCTGCATTGTTTGCCACTTAGGATATTAAATTATTACCATGTTGGAAGAAAAATGAAGTGGTCCAATTTTCAGCATGGTATAGTCGACTTGTGTGAAATTCGGCAATGAAATATTTTTGAAAATACTCTTCGTTTGTTTTATAACGGGGTATATTTTAAAACAAGCAAATAGCTGTGTTAACATTCTATCATGAACCTTATGTGTTAACATTCTATCATGAACCATATGTGTTAACATTCTATCATGAACCATATGTGTTAACATTCAATCATGAACCATATGTGTTAACATCCTATCATGAACCATATGTGTTAACATCCTATCTGAACCATATGTGTTAACATTCTATCATGAACCATATGTGTTAACATTCTATCATGAACCATATGTGTTAACATCCTATCATGAACCATATGTGTAACATCCTATCATGAACCATATGTGTTAACATCCTATCATGAACCATATGTGTTAACATCCTATCATGAACCATATGTGTTTAAACATTCTATCATGAACCATATGTGTTAACATTCTATCATGAACCATATGTATTCACATCAATATCTTTGGTTTAAACAATATTTTATTCATATACAGTTACAAAATAAACATTTTGGTACATTACATAGGAGGTCAATTTTGGATTGGAAAACAAGTTTTTAAAAACTTATACAAATTCCTTTCCAGGAAAGGTAAGTTTACTAGGTTGTATGGGTACCGGTGTAGTGTCAGGTAAACTACGATATAATAATTGAGAGAGAGAGAGATAGAGAGAGAGAGAGAGAGAGAGAGAGAGAGAGAGAGAAGAGAGGAGAGAGAGAGAGTGAGGGAGAGAGAGAGAGAGAGAGAGAGAGAGAGAGAGAGATGAGAGAGGAGAGAGAGAGAGAGAGAGAGAGAGAGAGAGAGAGATGAGAGAGAGAGAGAGAGAGAGAGAGAGAGGAGAGAGAGAGAGAAGAGAGAGAGAGAGAGAGGGGGGTTATCACACATCATCAAGACTAGGTTTATCTCATCGATTCTCTTCCGGAGAACGCAATCGCATCTTGTTTCAGGTCGTACTTTCACCGTCTGGAAGAAGACCGCCTAAGAATATATCAATTTACATATTTCAATATCTTTGAATAAAGTTATTTTCTGTTCTGTTCTGTTCTGTTAATATTCTATCACGAAGCGCTCGAAAAGACAATGTTCAATTATTAAACGTTCGATTTATCTATTACTGATCTGTAATCTATTTTGTCTGATCGGGTTATTTTTTTAACATGCTAATATGTTAACATTCTAATATGTTAACATTCTATCATTGAAGCGCGCGGAAAGACAATGTTCAATTAAACGTTTTGATTTATCGATGATCGATCACTGACCTGTAAATCGATTTTGTCTGCTCGGGTTCAGGTGTTCACTGTCAGTGTAACTGTGATTTCAACAGATACCAGTCTGAGGGGGGCCCCCTTCGACTGAGATGCCTGGCATAGCTTTACAAACAATGTCTGGGATTAATGCCCGCGTTCCGATAGTCATCTCAGTATGAGTACTTAACCTTGTCTCTTATGCAGACGATATTTGCGCAGTAGACGACTTCTTAAAATTACCAGCAGACGGATTTTTTGAAAACATACTGACATAAAAAAAAATTGCTCAAAACAAGCAATTTCTTCTTTTGCTACATTGTTTCCACTTTTAGTCATAGGATATCAATTATAGAGATTTTTTTTTTGACTTTTTGACTTTTTGACATAATATGTTCAAAGTCGTCTGCCTGCGGATTTGTTGTATGGTTAATTAAATTGTCACCCTTGAACAATATTTGCTTTTTTCATATGTCCTCTAGCGAGAAAACCAACAATGTGACCTCTGCGTAATGTATCGACCCAGATCAGCCTAAGCATACCGCGCAGGCGATCCCCGGACAGACGCTTTTCGCCTCCTGTGGATTTTCTGTTTCATGAATCTTACGCTATGCCTCTATCCACAGTAACGGAATGTGTCGGCCCCGGATTAGCCTGCACGGACTGCGCAGGCTGATCTGGATCGATACATTATGCAGAGGCCATAATGTGGTTTTTCTCGCGGGACGTCTCATTTCAAGGCGTTTTATGGGTAAATTACGGCTGTAAGTTTATCTGACACCAGCACATTCGCTATACCCGCAACCCTCAGCTCCAAGGACAGAAGGAAGAACTACAATGTATAAAGTCTTTGGTATGACACGGCCGGCGATATGTATGTGTTGTATTATCGTATTTTGTTATTCATCTCACGCCGAGTCCGGTAGCTCAGTCGTAGCGACGCGGGCTGTCAATACAGGGGTTGTGAGTTCGAATCCCGGCTCGGCAACTTTCTTTCCGAGGATTGACAAAAGTCAATGCGACATGCGTCATTCCTCTTCCACCAATGGCTAAGTCTATGTGGAAAAGCAGCCAGTTGCTTGGAATGATTGTTGTGGAGTACTGGTGTGAGAAAACTAGGAAATGCATGAGTAGGTGAACTGACCGCCGTGATATAACTGAGAAATTGAAAAAAAAACGGCGTTAAACCCAATCAATCAACTATTCATTTCACTTTCTGGAGGTGAGCATTGACATAGTATCATATTTGGCCATCGCTGTATACATTTAAACAACTAATGAACAATGATAAACTAATTATATTACGAAAACTTAGAGTATGAAAATGAAAAACTAAGTAAATACATATGCATGGCCAATACTTAACGCGAATCTAAAATAGTACCATAGACGGATAGAAATCCGAAAAAGGTGCTATCTTAAATCCACAAAATAAACCAATCTAAGTTTAGTCAACTTGTACGTATTAATATAATTACACTTTTCTCGAATATTATATATATCACATGTCATCTATTGAAACTATACTATATGTATTGCTATACAAATGTTTAGTATGTATATATGTTGCAACAACATGTAAAAAGTTAAGCAAATAAGAACTTGTTTTGATTATCAGCTTAAATTCAATAAGCGAATATTTTGTTTAAGGTGCAACATATTGTTTTGCTAACCGCGTGGGTTCTTTTGCGCTGCTTGTGGCACCTCTAACTGTTTACGAACACACCGTTCACAGTTTTGCTTGAGGTGCAACAAACAAACAGCCAGTTGTATTGGAAACAGGGTAGGTGAACTGCCGCCGTGATAATAACTGAAACTTTATTGAAAGCGTCGTTAAAACCCATTTAAAATAAATATCTATATTAATATTCTTTTGCATAATTTATATATATATATATATTTTTTTCTTATTTCTTTAAGGTTTTGATTTTTTTTGTACTCTTTGTATATTCTTTTCCTTTCTTTTTGTATGCTCCTGTTATATATTATAGTTTGTAACGTATGTATACATGAAATGATGAGGAACAGTTGTTGTTCAAGTCTAATAATAAACACATCGAACGGAAGCTATTTGACCTCGACGAAAGTCACGCACGTATAACCACAATATGTAATTATTTTATATTCAGACGTATTTAGATAAATGCACTATGATTAACCCTTTCCGCATATAGACGCTTTATGACGCCTCTGCAGCAGACGGCTTTTGAAAACATACTGACAAAAGAAGAAATTGCTCAAAAACGAGCAATTTCTCCTTTGGCCACAATGTTTTCCACTTTTAGTCATAGGTTATCCATTCAATTATAGAGATTTTCTATTTTTTGACAATATATGTTAAAAGTCGTCTGCTGCAGAATTGTCGTATGAGGGAAAGGGTTAAGCGGAACAAAACACATAGCTTAGATGAATCAGATAAAAGATCATGACAACGGGTTGTTTAGTTATACTAGCACAATACAGACGTGGTTTATATTTCTTTCGAATAGGCTCTTCCGCGATAAAAGATAAATTAATCCAAAATTCAAATGACAACGATTCTGACGAGCTTACATATATGCCTTGTCTCTTTCCCACTTACAACACATTTACAATACATTTACAATACATTTACAATACATTTACAATAACATTTACAAAACATTTACAATACCTTTACAATAACATTTATAATACAATTTACAATAATTTACAATACATTTACAATACATTTACCAATAACATTTACAATAACATTTACAATACATTTACAATACATTTACAATATATTTACAATACATTTACAATATATTTACAATACATTTACAACACCTTTACAATACATTTACAATACATTTACAACACCTTTACAATAACATTTATAATACAATTTACAATACGTTTACAATACATTTACAATACATTTACAATACATTTACAATACATTTACCAATAACATTTACAAAACATTTACAATACCTTTACAATAACATTAATAATACAATTTACAATACATTTACAATACGTTTACAATACATTTATCAATAACATTTACAATAACATTTACAATACACTTACAATACATTTACAATACATTTACAATCTATTTACAATACATTTACAATCTATTTACAATACATTTACAACACCTTTACAATACATTTACAATATATTTACAATATATTTACAATACATTTACAATACATTTACAACACATTTACAATACATTTACAATACTTCACAATACATTTACAATACATTTACAACACCTTTACAATACATTTACAATACATTTACAACACATTTACAATACCTTTACAATACATTTACAATACATTTACAACACCTTTACAACAGACAACTTTGAAAACATCTACAAGGTTAAACACGGAAAATACCTTACGATAATTGAAAGCATGATTATTGAATAGAGTTGAAAAACGTTGTGACAAAAAAGAGAAATTTGCTCGTTTTGTGAAATGTCTCCTATTGCCACAATGTTTTCCAAAGTCGTCTGCTGCAGAGGCGTCAGAGAGCGTCTGTTTGTGGGGAAATAATGGTTAATTTGGGTTTTCCTGTGACTTATCCGTCTCGCGAGAAAACCAACATTGTGGCCTCTGCGTAAATAATCGACCCGGATGCCGCGCAGGCTTACCCGGATATAGACACAGACACTCTTCGCCTCCTGTGGATTTTCTGTTTCAGGAATCATTACTCTATACCCCTATCCACCCTGAGACGGAATGTGTCGGCCCTGATACGGCCCAGTACGCGCAGACTGATCTTGGTCGATACATTACGCAGAGGCCATGATGTTGGTTTTCTCGCGGAACGGCTGATATTAAGGTAATACAATGCCTATAAATAGTTAACCGTTTATGAAGAAATGGTGAGAATTCCATTTAAATTAATCATGTATTCACACGCGATACAAATAATGTTAAACGTTGTTTTTGCCAATTTTGAAGGACAGTGTTGATCCTTATGCCTGTTGAGTCTCCGCTGTCCCAGATACAACACACCTGCAGCAGACATGTGATCCGTCCCGCGAGAAAACCAACATTATGGTCTCTGCGTAATGTATCGACCCAGATCAACCTGCGCAGTCCGCGCAGGCTGATCCGGGTCGACACATTCCGTTTAAGGGGTATAGAGTAATGATTCCTGAAACAGAGAGTCCAAAGGAGGCGAACTTTGTCTGTCCGGGTTAGCCTGCGTGGCATGCTTAGGCATGCTTAGGCTGAAACGGGTCGATACTTTACGCAGAATCCACAATGTTGGTTTTCTCGCGGGACAGCTCATATAGGAACAATATGGGTAAATCTCTAAAAGATAGAGTATCATTATAAATTGTTGAATGCATTATTAGCATTTTCTTCTTTTACAGCAATGCTGTCAGTTGTCTTGTGTGGACAATGAATCAACATGCGTATTTATAAAAAGGAAGGTTATATTTCAACTAAATATACCATTGTCTCCTCAAAGTTAAACCCTCCAAATTAATTGGTAAATATAAGATAAGAGATGTACATGTCGATCTGAACATAGCCAATGTGTGCATGTTTCCGTGGACAGGTTCGTCTACTGTTTTTCTATGTTACCGGTTAACACTTGCCGGTGATAGCGCAACTATATCCTTATATCAATAAGAGATATGACACCCTGTTTGAAAACATTTAGATAAAAGAATGGACACTCTCTGCAAATAATGGTTGAATTATTGAAGCTATTGAGTTGAAAATAGTATGGCGAAGGAAGAATTTGCTCCCTCAAAGGGAGCAATTTCTCCTTTTGTCAGAATGTTTTTCAAATGCCGTCTGCTGTGAATTCGTCAATGTACGACTGTTTGTTGGAAAGTGTTAAATGTGTTATCATAATCCTATTTACCCGTCTTTTTTTTGTTTTCTATTTTTCGCAATGGTAAAAATGTGTGTGTTTGTTTTGTAGAGGTCTTACGCCGTTTGTTAAGATTATTTCAGTTATATCACGGCGACAGTTCACTTATCCATGATCCCTGGGCTAGGAAATGTGCCTTGTCCAAGAGCACTCCATCATGACCACAGTGCCGCGACTGTGGATCGAACCTAGGATGCCTAGTTCTAAATCCCCGACGCTAACCACTAGGCCAAGGCGGTTGGAATGAAACAGATTGATTGATTGATTGATTGATTGGGGTTTAACGCCGTTTTTAACAATTTCTCAGTCATATCACGGCGGCCAGTTCACCTACTCATATGTTTCCTGGTTTTCGCACACCAGTACTCCACACAACAATCTTCCCAAGCAACTGGCTGCTTTTCCACATAGACTTAGTTCATTGGTGGAAGACAAATGACGCATGTCGCAATGACTTTTGTCAAACGTCGGAATGAAACAGAACAGACATATCTAAACAAGCTTATATTATAAGTCATAACAAGTTGTCCATTGGTGTCTAAGATAGACGATGTGGCCAATAGACGTTGTTTGTCGTAAATAAAGGGGAGAAAATTATGATGTCTTGGAAGTAAGATTCATTGCGTTATTTACCTCATCTTCATAAGTTCAGGGTGATTTGTCCAACACATTACCATAATACCTTATGGGAATGCTCATGTATGTAAGAATAAGCCTATGCTACTAGCTAAGATGACTTAAACTCAATACATCAGAGGTATTCCGACTACCTAAAACAGTAGTCGCTCGTACGAGTATTGTCTTTAACATTTTGAACATTCTATTGGTCTGAGTGTCCAAATCATATTTTATGTTTTACGCCGTCGTTTTCAACGTTATTTCAGTTATATCCCGGCGCACTTATTCATGTTCCTTGGGTAAATAAACCAGTACTAGGGCTAGGACATGTGCATTGCTCCACCATGGACGACATGTCACGACGGGGGATCGAACCCGAGGCGCTCGGTTTCAAATCCCCGACGATTGACCAATCGACCACGGCGGATTCCTATACGTGTGTTCTGGTAACAATTATGAAAACATGTTATCAAACAAATGGGAGGGGATGGAGGTACTGTTCAGATACTGTTCAGCAACAATTGGAGAAATAAATTCTCCAATTGCTGCTGAACCGTATCTCCATCCCCTCCCCTCTGTTAAAAGTTATACAAGTTATACAAGGTATGTATTCTTGTAAAAGCTCCGTTTAAGTTTCGTCCGATGCATACTTTTAAATTGGATGTAAATATTAGTAAGCGCATTCTTTTGCAATAATTCGTAAAAGATCGTCACAATACAATACATAGGGAATATCATGTTTCTGTAGCGATATCTAGTTTCATATTGCACTACGAGTGACGTGGACGATGGATATCTCAAGAGACCGAGTGACTAGAGAGATGACAAATTGTCTACACCACGAGTTGACAATATTAAACCCGATATCTTTACTGTAACACTATTTTCCTTTGATTACATACCTTGTATACCTTTTAACATAGAATGAATAAAAGATATACAAAAGTACAAAGACTATTGGTGATGTTGTAGTTTTCGATAAGTCAGCTATTGTAGAGATGATTTGTTATCACATGGGATAAAATCACTTTGCTTGTTTTGTTTTGTTTTGTTTTATTAGAGTTTAACGTCGTTCAACATTATTTCAGTTATGTGACGGCGACAGTTCACTTATTCATGATCTCTGGGTAAACAAATAACTACCAGGCTAGTAAATGAGCCTTGCCTTCTAGGGCACTCCACCAAAACCGCAGCATCGCGACTGGGGATCGAAACCGGGACGCCCTGTTCCTAATCCCCGACGCTAACCACTCGGCCACGGCGGATTCCTCACTCTGCTTGTAAAGGCCCCATCATTCATCTGATACACTCTTTCAAATTGGATGACAATAACAATAATCTCCTGACTTAACAATTTCTTCAACACATGTTTAGTATTTTCAAATGACCTGCAATCATGTACCTATTAACACGGCATCTCTGTTAATAACAATTATAATTGCAGTTTTCAAAAAAAAACAAAAAAACAAGATGAGACAGAGAAGTAGAAAAAGAAATATTTGATACATATTAATGAAAGATAATCAGATCCCACTGAGTTGTTAACTGATACTTATCACTTGTTGACTTTTTCAAATTGGGATGTCAATTATAACAAACTCCTGACTTAACAATTTCTTCAACCCATGTTTAGTGTTTTCAAATGACCTGCAATCATCTACGTAGGAAATATAGCCCTAAGTACTATTTTATAAAGCCGAATTATATTTCTCGAGTTGCTCAAATGTAAAATCAAAGTAACATTATTCCACGTGGCTGTTAGGGATGTCCTTGAAGGAAAGATCTAATATTACCTTTTACCCTTTCCCTCATATAGACGCTTTCTGACGCCTCTGCAGCAGACTGGCTTTTTGAAAACATAGTGACAAAAGAAGAAATTGCTCAAAACGAGCAATTTCTCCTTTTGACACAATGGTTTTCCACATTTAGTCATAGGTTATCCATTCAATTATAGAGATTTTCTATTTTTTGATAAAATATGTTCAAAGTCCGTCTGCTGCAGAATTGTTGTATGAGGGAAAGGGTCAATTTAATTGTCACCTTAGAACAGTATATTTTTTTTCCATACTTTCTCTAAAATTACGTCGTGTTGTTTTTGTTTGTCCTCACAAACTTGTAGTAAACACCCTGTTTTCTTTTCCGTTCCTTTCATGTTTTCGTGTGATGTGATGTATTGTAAATGTGTATTTTGTATGTGAGTGTGTGACGGTGTACCATGTACAAGTGAAAACAAATAAACAATGTTCTGTTCTGTTCTGTTGTGTTCATCATTTGGAACGTATACTCCTCATCAATGTATTAATCCTTTCCCACATACGACAAATCTGCGACGACTTTGAAAACACATTGACAAAAACCTGAACAATCTCGATAACAGATAGCTCAATTGTTACGTAAAGTTGAAAACATTGTGTCCAAAGGAAAAATTGCTCATTATGAGCAATTTCACCTTTGGCCACAATGTTTTCAAAAGTCGTCTGCTGCTATTGCGTCAAAGCACGTCTGCAGGTGGGAAATGGTTTTAAAAAAAGCCAGGTTCTCCCCCCTGGATCGACTTGTAAGATCAAGTAAATCTTCCTTTAGCTCAGAATCTACAGGTGCGTGGTTTGAGTTCACTATTTGCATAATTTTACAACATAACTCTCACCATGACCTATCAGTTTATGTGGAAAAGCAGCCAGTTGCTTGGAAAGAATGGTGTATAAAGTACTGGTGTGAGAAAGCCAAGAAACATATGAGTAGGTGAACTGGTCGCCGTGATATGACAAATTGTTGAAAACGGCGTTAAACCCCAATCAATCAATCAATCAATCAATCAAATCTATGGAAATAAAATATTGATTTAATTCTCTTGCTCAGTCGGTAGCGACGCGGGCTGTCAATCCAGGGGTTGTGAGTTTGAATCCCGGCTCCGCCAACTTTCTTTCCGACGATTGACAAAAGTCAATGCGACATGCGTCATTCGTCTTCCACCAATGGGAAAGTTTATGTGGAAAAGCAGCCAGTTGCTTGGGAAGATTGTTTTGTGGAGTACTGGTGTGAGAAAACCAGGAAATGCATGAGTAGGTGAACTGGCAGCCGTAATATAACTGAGAAATTGTTAAAAACGGCGTTAAACCCCAATCAATCAAATCAAACCTTGCTGCCAAACGCATTTAAAGTCGTTTACAAACAATGGAATATTCAGATGAGACATCTCGTTACTAGTTGTCTCTCCTGAAACCTACAATGTTTGCCACTTAGACATTTAAGTTTATCTACTTTCCTGTTTGACGAAAAAAATTGATTGATCAAATTTTCAACATGGACGATTCGATTCGACTTTGTGAAATTCGGCATTGGGGTTAACTAGTCTCGAGAATTGTTTTGATGCATTCTTCCCTTTTGAAATCGAGACATACTGGCGATTAGAGAGTATTCCCTTTTAAAATCAAGTTCTGTGGGCACTTAGATGATTCTGTTTATTTACAAAATATGATCAGGGAGTGTTTTGCCCGCTCCCCTCTGTAATTTAGACATACTTTCGTACACGTAATGACCAGACATATAATACTGCAATATTAATTTGGTCACGTTATGTACTTGATCGAAATTACGGGATTCCATCAAAATATCTAGGGTACCCTTAAATGTCAACATATTTAACACTATTCCACATTTGAAGGGTTTGTAAAAAAAAAAGAAAAATTGAAAACGTTAAAACAAAAGGCGAATCTGCTCATAACGAGCAATTTCTCCTATTGCCACGATGTTTTCAAATCTGTGCGATAATTGAATCTTCGTATTTTGAGAGTTTCGACTATTCAATTAATCCAAGATGTATTCAGAATCGTTCCCCATTGATTTCATTTTTGTTGTTAAAATGTCGTCTGTGCAGAGTAAAGGATATGTCAGATCTCTAGATAATACGAGTATTTCACATCCCCAAATCCTTATTTGACCACCAAACCCTATGTTGTGGGTACTCAAAAGAATCGTCTCGGTGAGACGATTCTTTTGAGTACCCACAACATAGGGTTTAATGTAGTCATAAGAGAGATAGTGTTGGAAAAAGATCAGTTTACTTCTTCTTGTATGTACATAACAACCCGCTGTATTAATTACGCATTAGATATTATCCTGTATTTCTTCCCCATTCCATACATAGCAAAAGATAACAAAGTCGCGTCTAGCAATATGGGGGTCTAATCGTTTAAACTTTTCTATTGTACATCGATTACAAAACACGATTAAAGCTAAAATTAAACGCATTCGATGTAAATACCCGGAAAGCAGAATCCGCTCATCATGGGATTCGAATCTGGGAACTTTGGAACGAGAGGCTGGGGTTTGATGGCACTCCACTCTGATACCATTCAAAGACATACCGTCATTGCTCTACTGGGGCTACATTTTTATGTTTACTCCCGGAAGGTTCATTTGGGCATAATACAATACAATACAAAACAATATGTTGTATTGCAAAAAAGCGTCACGTTTTATAGCATGTTTTGACAATGTTTTCCAAAGTTGTCTGCTGCAGAGGCGTCAGAGAGCGTCTGTTTGTTGGAAAGGGGGTTAATGTAGGTTTTCGTATGACTTATCCATGCTTGAAATAGTTGACCGATTATGAATAAATGGGGAGAATTCCATTTAAATTAATCACGTATTCCTCACACGCAATACAAATAATGTTAAAAGTTTTTGTTGCTAATTCGGTGGACAGTGTTGATCCTATGCCTGTTGAGTCTCCGATATTCAAGATACAACACACCTGCATCAGATGTGAGCCGTCCCGCGAGAAAAACCAGCATTATGGTATCTGCGTAATGTATCGACCCAGATCAACCTGTGCAGTCCGCGCAGGCTAATCCGGGCCGACACATTTCGTCTCAAGGGTATAGAGTAATGATTCCTGAAACAACCGTTTAGTGTGATATATCTGTTATTTATGCAATATTCTTCGAGGTAAGACATTAATGATGTTGTAGAGGACAGTGTCCTTGGACTTTTTCGGCGATAGCTGTTTAACCTCAGTGTTGACCTAGATGTTAAACAAATGATCTAGACTGTAGATCAATCAAATGTTGTATTTAATGAATAATGTCGAAGAAATAAAGGAAATGAAACGTTTTGATTGGTTCATAGTTCAGTTAGCGATCCTACGAGAGGCAATAATAAGATGAAGTTGTAAAATGAAATGTTCTGCATACTAACCTTTAATTGTTTTCCTTAAGAAATAAATTTCAGTGATAAAAAATCAGTGAAAACATATGAAATATAATATTTAAGAGCAAAATATTAATTATTTTTGACACTTGATAAGTTTTCAGTTATTTATCGTCAATTGAAACTTATACACCCCTTTGGAGCCTCGCGTAATCTCCAGTCATGTGATGTATTCTCGGCCTTGATAATCTATTTATAGAAACTGAATCTGGATGGAGATGGCCGATTTCCTTTTCGACTCAAGTCAAATAATATGCGCATGTTCCATTTCTTAGTGTTTTCTCATATTGATCGCCGTTTATCTTTTTAAAAGATATTTCTTGTTAAGTCCTATTATAACATCAAGAATGTGGTGACGGAACATGGATACACGATCACTGTGGATACTTACTTTTGTCATAGAAATGGAGCCAAGCCTCCTGCTGCCGGAAACATTGCAATCCATCCCAGATAAAAAAAAAAATCCGCCCAATATGCCGAGCCCCGGTAGCTCTGTCGGTAGCGCCGCAGCTGTCAATCCAGGGGCTGTAAGTTCGAACCCCAGCTCGGCCAACGTTCTTTTCGACGTTTGACAAAAGGCATTGTGACAAGCGTCATCTGTCTTCCACCAATGGGCTATCAGTCTATGTGGAAAAGCAGCCAGTTGCTTGGAAAGAATGTTATGTGAAGTACTGGTGTGAGAAAGCCAAGAAAAATATGAGTAGGTGAACTGGCCACCGTGATATGACTGAAAAAAAAGTTGAAAACGGCGTTAAACACCAATCAATCAATCAACCAATCAATCAACCAATGTGGTCAATCTCGGTAGTGATTAAGCATGTCGGTTCAAATGAAATGGTGTTTCACCAAGATACCGCGACAGGTCACACGGCCATCACAAAATCAGCAAGCACATCAAGTCAAAACATGTGATTATGTTCCACCCAGAGAGCGGGATGCCAAACTCATCCGATACAGCGACCACGGCCTTTGCAGCTGGGTGATAATTGAACGCAGTTTATAAAAGACAAACATCAACACCTTAACAGGTTTCTAACTTACACTAAAACACGAGTGGAAACAACATGAGCAAGGAACTGTAAATTAGATACCGGCATCGGCCGAAACAATGTAGAATGATATACTATTGTTATAGAGCTCAAATGAACATGTGTTGCAATAACATGTAATTGCAATACCTTTGTGGTATTTTTCTTTTTTTACAAATATAACACCTCTCGTAGAAATTGAATTCTCTGAATGTCACTTCACTTCTAAAAATCAAAGCACTGAAAGAAGAAATAGTAACAGGAGGACATTGTTGGCACTATATCGCTTAACTTAGTGCAAGAGCTCACACGTATACACATTTAAGACATGAAGAATCAAAGGAAATTTGACAGCAGGTTTAGGCAGAATATTTTGAAGTTTCTGCCTTATTATATTGAGAAATATGTCAATGTTAAATCAACTTCCATCACGTAGAAGTAATTATCTAAACCATGTGCTAGACTGGGGAAAAATGTTTGATCAATTCAAAACTCATCAAGACAATTATTCTGACAAAGAATAAAAATGCAACCTCCAGATTGGTATCAAGATGTTCCTTCATTTGGCCGAGTGACCAATTTTGTTTTACCTGATATGACCCATATTCGAAAACGGACTAGATATTATCAATACAAACATTCTGACAAAGTGTCAAGCTACTGAAGCAAAGAATGCGGCCTCAAGAGTATTAACAAGATTGTCCTTCAATTAGGCCTAGTGAACTTGTTTTTAATTCGGCATGACCCATATTCGAACTTGGCCTAGATATCATTAAGATAAACATTGTAACCAAAGTTTTTAAAAGAATGTGGCTTCTACAGTGTGGACAAGATTTTGAACAGACATGGCTAATTTTTAAACTTGGCCTAAATATCACCAAGACAAACATAATGAAACCGTTCCAACATGCTGAAGTTAAAAATGCAGCATCCAGAGTGTTAACAAGATATACGTTCAATTTGGCGGAGTGACCTAGTTTCCGACCCAATGTGACCACTAGTCTAATTATTCAGAAACAAATTCAAGCTGTTGAAGCAAGAAATGCGGCCTCTAGATTGTTAACAAGAGTTTCCTTCAATTTTGCCTAGTGACCTAGTTTTTGACACGGCATGACCCATATTCGAACTTAGCGTAGAAATAATTAAGATCAATATTCTGACCTTATTTTAAACTGCTGCAGAAAATGCGGTTTGTACATTGTTAACGAGACTTTCTTTCAATTTGGTCTAGTGACCTAGTTTTTGAACAGACCTGACACAATATTCGAACTTGGCTTACATATTATCAAGAGAAACATTCTGATACAGTTTTAACATGCTCAAGTTAAAAATGAAGCCTCCTGTTGTTAACAAGATTACCCTTCAATTTGGCCAAGTGACCTAGTTTCTGACCAAATATGACCTATATTCAGTCGGTTGATGGATTAGTTGGCGTTTGCACTCTACCGCTTCAACTTAGTTATTGGTGCATTGGTGGCTGAAGAGGAGAGGCATAGTCTCATTCACTTCACTGCTACTCTCCATCTCTTGTGGGTCCTGCACTCTCCTTCTCCTTCAGTCATCCCATCTTTTCTAGAGCATCGTGTAGTACTGTTATTCTGATACTTTTGTGATAAACAGTTTGTTAACTTGTTACCTTCTGTGAAAAGCGCCACTATATGATCTGATGAATGATGCAATTAGCCGGCTTTCATAACCTGCGAACCACAGTGGGTGGTCTACCAGATGCCGGCCTGTCCCTGGTCAATGTCTGCCAGATTTCCGGCCGGGCTCTGAGCGGCGTCTAGATTGTCTGGGTAGTCCAAAATTTCGCCATGCGCTCGCCGCATATGTGTGATGCCCGGCCGGACATCAGCCAGGCATCAGCCGATGAATGTGCGATGAGGTTTTAAGTCCAAGTTAAAAGTAACTCGATGCCCGCGAGGAGTCTCGAAGGATTCCGGTCGAAAATGCCTAGAAATCCGCCGCAAACTACTCGCAAATATATCGCAAGGTATTTGTGACTGGAATTTAAGTGAAACTAAGTAAGCTACGTTTTTAATTCATTAATATGCATTTGATAACAATATAAATCTCTAAATAGATACGACTCTAAGGTACAATGCAGCAGATGTGGGTTCGTGTTGACACGACGAGACAACTGGAGCGATGACTTGTAAAATTGTAATGATTATATTACAATTACTTTGCTGAAATGTAATATTTACATTTCTAGTATCTATGTCTTCAATTGTAATCATTACATTAAATATACGGTAGTGATGTGATCAGATTATTGTGATATAATTACATGTAAAAAGCGCAAACATTTTGCAGTGTCATAACTGAAAGTTATTGCCCATATCACATTTTAACATTCACATTTTTAATTTAACTCAGCAGGTATGATGCTGATATACATTGGATGGATTATGTACAGAAGACAATAGTTATGAGATTATGTTTATGATAATATTCATGGCAACCTTCAAATTTCTAATTACTGTTATAGTTACACCTGCCCACCATACACTATATATATATATCATTTACTCACACTGAGTTACATTTTTATCATCATCAGATCCTCAAAGGTTTGAACTTTCAAGGAACATCTTCAAGGCCTAAAACAAATTTGTTCCTGCTTCACTGTACAGTCCGTCTACAGGGACAGAAGATACGGGGATTTCAAGATATTTGGTTGCTTTCTCTGCGAGGGATGGGTATTCTTTGCTGCCAAATTCTTAAATGAACATCATCCATATCAAAACATAACATAACATACAGTGTAGCCGTAAACAAATACAATATGAAGTCATGCTAAAGCTAGGTTAGATGTATATTTATCCCAAGAAGAACATACTCTTGTGTAAACTAGCATAGTTGTGTTAATACTCATACGATGTAGCTTCAACTGATATATTCATATATTTATTTTGATAATTTATTCAGTGGGAGGTCATATATTCATCTGTCTCATTGTTTTTTCAGATCTGAGCAGTAACGCCAATCATGAATTATGTTCAATTTATTTTCATAACTTCTAACTCTAGCGCCTGGCCTGTTTTACTATTTGCGCGGCCCTCAGTCCAGAATACAAACAACAGCTTCAATAGTATTTGTATGTAGGGTGATAATTACTATACTGCCCCTATTATTGATGTTGATTTTATTTAATTTCTAATTTTTTTTTTATTTTTTTTTTATTTTTTTTTGTATACTTTTGTTTGTAACGCATGTGACTATAAAATGACGAGGAACACTTGATGTTCAAGTCTAATAATAATAATTGAATTGAATTGAATTGAATTGATGTTTACAGGGCCTTTGTTACTAAACGATTGAATTATACTATAGATGACTGCATGCAACCAACATTATATTTAGGGTATTTTCCACATTTGATTGCATACACCTTTAACATGATACAGTTGTACAGTAATCATAAGGTAATAAGAAAGTAATAACAATAAAAGGTTTAATTTTCATGAATAATGATTACATTACAGTACTTGTAATCGAATTTAGAAAAGTTATCATTACATCTGATTACTTAATAATGTGTGATTATTACAGCAGATTACGATTAGTCACTACACGTCCATACCTTGTTTTATACTTTCGATGTGAGATTCTTGATTAGTTAACCCAATGCATTGGGCCGAGCCTCGGTAGCTCAGTCGGTATCGACGCGGGCTGTCAATCCAGGGGTTGTGAGTTCGAATCTCGGCTCGGCCAACTTTCTTTCCGACGATTGACAAAAATCATTGCGACATGCGTCATTCGTCTTCCACCAATGGGCTAAGTCTATGTGGAAAAGCAGCCAGTTGCTTGGGAAGATTGTTGTGTGGAGTACTGGTGTGAGGAAATCAGGAAATGCATGAGTAGGTGAACTGGCCGCCGTGATATAACTGAGAAATTGTTAAAAACGGCGTTAAACCCCAATCAATCAATCAATCAAACCAATACATTGGTGCTTCCTCCCTGTTGCAGTTAATGCTTCATTAAAATTATAAAGATTGTTGAAAAAAAATCTAAATCACAAAAATGAGATCAAAGTAAACCGTGTAGACATTGCACTGACATTTTCAGTGCAGAGAGTTATGGAACTGTTAAATGGCTTCATATATATATTATTGCACTGTAAGTGCAATTGCACTGTTAGTGCAATTGCACTGTTAGTGCTGCACTGTTAGTGCTGCACTGTTAGTGCTGCCTAAATGTTTGAGATGCACGCATAATATCATGGATATCCACGTTTACTGTACGGCTCTCTTCAAAGAAGGCACAAGGTCAGGTTAAATGGTTATTTTTTTTAATTGCAACACAATATTAAACCACAAGGGTACATTATACCCTCATATTTAACCGCCTCACGTGTTACCATCGAACCGAGGATGAACCTCAACCAAGATCTTTATCTACAACAGTTTCGGATCTCACAATCTAAATATGTTGAATCGTTGTTTATATAGCGTTGACTTCGCTCTAAAACAACGTATGAGTGGGGTATATTTGCATACCGATAAAGAACAATGTAAGCTATTTGTCTAAACGGACCATATTACTACCTAACAACCCTTACATTTAACATGCAAAATTAACAATAATCAAGAAGGTATGTTAAAAACACAAACAAATACATTAGAGTAATTGTTATTCTTATTTTTGTTTCTTATTTATTGTTACTTAAAATAGTTGACGAATAGCTTACGTAATACACACCACAGTATTCAGTCTACAACTGTAGACGGAGGTTTTGAAACGTTCAAGATGACCGCTACACATGATCGTACAGGTTTAGGTAAGCGACGGTTTGGGAACAAAGTTTGCGCACTAGTTTAGAAGTTTGCTACAACTCGGCCTACCTACACCATAACATCGCAAGAAAATGTGTAAGGGTCGTGTTGAGCATTTCCAAATCTCCGTCTAACGTTGTAGATTGAAGACAGTGATAATTGGTAGGTAAAACCTTCAAAGTGAAAGAGGAAGTTATATATGGGGTAAGATGAGACGAAACTTTTATTTTTGTTTATTTTCGGTATGCCGAGCTCCGGTAGCTCAGTCGGTAGCGACGCGTGTTGTCAATCAAAGGGTTGTGAGTTCGAATCCCGGCTCGGCTAACTTTCTTTCCGACGATTGACAAAAGTCAATGCGACATGCGTCATTCGTCTTCCACCACTGGGCTAAGTCTATGTGGAAAAGCAGCCAGTTGATTGGGAAGACTGTTGTGTGGAGCACCGCCGTGATATAAATGAGAAATTATTAAAAACGGCGTTAAACCCCAATCAATCAATTATTTTGGTATGCATCAATTATTTTCGGTATGCATAGATAAATAAGTTGTGTTTCCCTTGTTGTTGATGTGCGCAGGCTGGCTCGAGTCTTTCCTGTAAGAAGGTGCATTAAGGCTCAAACTCGATATACGCTGCTCGTATATTGACGGTTATCAATTGTTAAACACTGACCATGTTACACGAAAACCAACATTCTGATGTTAAGAAATTGTTTTGTTTTTGTATTCGTGTATAGTTCAAATAACGTTAAATACATCCGCTGACTTGCTGATCTACAGTACTATAGTCCCTAAAACAACTATTTTTTGCGTAGAAATGAGTGTATACCATCACCAGAATGTATTGAATATATGACATTGATTTAAAATGCATTGTGAATGTGTATAGGATGCACTGGAAATGATTGATCTGATCACTTTTAGTATTTTGACCTTGTTTGAAAGTGAAAGTAGAGAATGCGAAACACCGGTTTTGTCCGGGCCCGATTTGGTCCAAAATGACGGTTACCATTTTCGCCTGGTGAGTTCTTTCTTGCATAATGCATGACCCCACATTTTCTTTGGATTGTTTTAAAGCTAGGAGGTAACTCTTTTCAATGATATATGGTGTTCACATGGGAAACGCTTAGAAAGGGTGACAATAGAGGTTTGAAACTGGTCGATTTACATCGAAACAAAGAAGGATTTTTGTTTGGTGTATTGTAACCTATATAAATCATGTAAATGTAATGTATTTTACGTCATTGAGCCATATTTCATCACGTTTATATGCTTTTAAATGGCCAATGGTACTTATGTGCCGACTTGCCTGAATAAAATTGAATTGAATTGATGTTAAGAAATTGTAACGCGTAGAGTTTAACTACCACAGGTCACCCATCCAGGTACCTTGTTAAATTTTTGAAATAGGCAACCACTGTGTATGTGTATGTGTGTATATATGTGTGTGCATGTATATGCATTTATATATGTGTTAACATTCAATATTTTTACGTATTTTTCAAACACTTCGGCGGTTTTGTGTTTGGCGTGCTCAGTCTTATCCTGCCTTGGATATGGCTGCGCTCGTGTGACACACTACCCAGGAAACATTGCCTAACCGGACTATGTTTTGTCTCCAATATTTATTGTTAAGCTACAAAAAACTTAAAAAAATCAAAGTCGTATTTAGAGACAAAATAAAAACTGTTTGTGTAATAATTATCAAAGGGGATGGCCGTATATAAGTTGTGAGAACTTGTGGCCAGACCCGTTTGCCTATAACATGTATATTTGTAAGTCTAAAGTTTATTCTGTATATATATATATATATATTGTGGGCTATAAATTATAATAAACTAATACAGGTCCGTGCAGTTAGGTTGACGCGTCACGAGCTGTTGTGAAGTTAGCTTGACGAGTGACAAATTGACGAGTGATTGGTGCTGCTTCATTATTTTGTTCAATTCGTCAACTCGTCAATTTGGTTGACGAATTGACAAACAAATATTTTTTATGAAAACTTTATTTGTAGACGAATTGAATGCAAATTCGTCAATTTGGTTGTAATTTATTTTGAATTCCATTATATGGACAATACTCAAGTCCAAATTACCTTGTTTTTACACGCCTGCAAAATATAATATTTATTACATTTTATACTTTCATTGTACCCTACTTTTAGTCTGGGATACTGTGTTCGAGAGAACATTTATCCATGATTCCTGGATCCCTAGATGACTGACCAGTACTTACTAGACTGTGCCATATGCATTACTTAATGCCGCTCCACCACGATGACCGACTCGTAGGAGTAATGTTAGAGCGTCCGCCTTGGGTGCAGGAGGTCCCGGGTTACATCCCCGGCCTAGTCATGCCAAGTACTATTGAAGTAATGGCTGTGTTTGCATTGCCACTTAAGGTTGTGGGGCTAGCATTACGACTGACTGACTTATGTTCTTTTGTTTTTGAAAACTGCGTAAAGCACCGATCGATCAAACCACTTCACCATGACCGTTGCAATCAAGGATCGATCATTACGTTGAATTTTTACACAACTCATGTGGAACCCTTTATGACGTACCATGCACGTTTGCGGAACAAATGTGAAAATGTTGTTTTTACGATTGCTACATAGATTATTTTGACTTTTGTATAGGATTATCATATACATTCATAATATATAAATCTATTTTTTATCATATTGATCAACTTCTATATTTTTTTTATTTTTGTCAGATTCTAAATAAAAAATGTTAGGGATAGGGGTGAACTCCCCGAAAAGATATGTTCCACTAAATAGATTTGAGTATATTTTGGAAATGATATTCTACAATGATGCAAGAATCAGAACAAAAAGTTTGCAAACTATTGTAATTTGTTTTAGGTATATCCTTGATTTGTCCGGACTATACTGGCACGCATTTAACGATTTTATTTCACATACTTTGCGCATTTTCACTCCATGTTCCCGCTATTTTGGTTGTCAGTTCGTAAGATATGCATGACATAGGTCACGACGTGACGCGTTACGATTTATGTCATGAATGTTATGTTGCCCGGGCTGCCTTGTCAATAAACGTCATGTACATTGGCACATTCTAATACAGATCAGTGAGAGACTAAACATTATCGTACGTGTCAACTTCACTTTAGATCTTAAATAACAAACGCTTACCACCGCCTCATTTGTGTAGTGGTAGAGCATCCGCTTCAGACGCGGGGTGGCCGCGGTTTCAATCCCCGCCGGTCGATTTATACCAAAGACTGATAGCAATGACTTTCCCTGCTTGGCGTTCCGCGTTGTGGGATTAGTTAGCGTAACGGCTTTACTCGCTGCTGTCAGGATAAATAGTCCAGTAGTACTGGTCAGGGGCGTAGCTCCCTTTAGGCACTGTAGGCACGTGCCTTAACATTTTTTATCAAAATGCCCCTAAATGCAGCTGTGCCGATAGACATCTGCGTAATGTATCGACCAGATCCGGCCGACACATTCCGTCTTAGGGGGAAAGATGTATAAAGTAGTTATTCCTGAAACAGAAAATCCACAGGAGGCGGAAAGTGTCTATCCGGGTAGGCCTGTGTGGCATGCTTAGGCTGATCCGGGTCGATACTTTACGCAAAGTCCACAATGTTGATTTTCTCACGAGACGGCCTACACATTGATTATTGCAAAGCTACGCCCCTGTATACGATGTAACTTCAACTGATATATTCATATATTTATTTTAATAATTTATTCAGTGGGAGGTCATAAATTCATCTATCTCATTTTTTCAGATCTGAGCAGTAAGGCCAGTAATGAATTATGTTCAATTTGTTTTCATAACTTCTAACTCTAGCGCCTGGCTTATTTTACTATTTTGCGCAGCCCTCAGTCCAGAATACAAACAACAGCTTCAATAGTATTTGTATGTAGGGTGATAATTACTGTAGAGCCCCTATTATTGATGTTGTTTTTATTTAATTGTTTATTTTTATTTCTTTATTTTTGTTATTTTTTGTTGTATACTTTTGTTTGTAACGCATGTAACTATGAAATGACGAGGAACACTTGATGTTCAAGTCTAATAATACTAAATGAAATGAATTGAATTGAATTGATGTTTACAGGGCCATTGTTACTAAACGATTAAAGAAAGTATACTATAGATGACTGCGTGCAACTAACATTATATTTAGGGTGTTTTCCACATTTGATTGTATACACCATTAACAAGTTACATTTGTAAAATTTAGAAAAGTTATCATTACATCTGATTACTTAATACTTAAAAAATGTGTGATTATTACAGCAGATTACGATTAGTCACTACATGTTCAAACCTTGTTTTATGCTATCGATGTGAGATTCATGATTAGTTAACCTCAATGCACTGGTGCTTCCTCCCTGTTGCAGTTAATGCTTTATCAAAATTATAAAGATTTGTTTAAAAAAAATCATAATCACAAAAATGAGATCAAAGTAAACCGTGTAGACATTGCACTGACATTTTCAGTGCAGAGAGTTATGGCACTGTTAACTGGCTACAAGTTCACATATAATTTCACTATTAGTCCTGCCTAAATGTTACGCGGCTCTCCGTCCAAACATTTGCACACTAATAAAGTAGGAGGTATTTTAACGACTCAAGGTTATATCAAAGCAACACATTTGCCAAGGGTTACCATTATATTAACTAACCTTAACGGCTGCCATCGAACTTAGGATGAACCTCTCACCCATGATTTTTATCTACAACGGTTTCGGATCTCACAATCTAAATATGTTGAATTGTTGTTTATATAGCGTTGACTTCGCTCTGAAACAACATATGAGTGGGGTATATTTGAATATTGATGAAAAACAATCTATGATATTTGTATCAGCGGACCATATTACTACCTAACAACCCTTACATTTAACATGCAAAATTAACAATAATCAAGAAGGTATGTTAAAAACACAAACAAATACATTAGCGTAATTATTATTCTTATTTTTGTTTCTTATTTATTGTTACTTAAAATAGTTGACAAGTATATTACGCAATACACAATACAGTATTCAGTCTACACAACTGTAGACGAAGGTTTTAAAACATTCAAGATGACCGTTACACATGATCATACATTGGTATGGTTTAGGTAAGCAACGGTTTGGGAAAAAAGTTTGAGTACTAGTTTAGAAGTTTGCTACAACTCGGCCTACCTACACCATAACATCGCAAGAAAATGTGTAAGGTTCGTGTTGAGCATTTCCAAATCTCCGTCTAACGTTGTAGATTGAAGACAGTGATAATTGGTAGGTTAAACCTGCAGTTGAATACTATTAAGGTCTTGTTATCACCTTAATTAAGCGCTTATTCTCAATTTCATTGTTTACAAAGGCTGACAGATCCGCTCTTTCGAATAGTCATTCACTTTACGTTTATATCGAGGGCTTGGCGTGATACGGTTGTAACTAAAATCTTATTTTGAAAACCCTGGTTTAGGGGCAATTTTGACCCCTTTGTAAGCAATGCAAATTTAGATGCCATTGCTCAGAACGAGCAATGGCACCTGAATTTCAATTGTTTACCAAGAAAAATGATTTAATGCTTATAAAGACTTTATGGCGAGGTGATTAACCTTTGTAAACAAATACCAATTTTAGTTACAACCGTTTCACGCCAAGCCCTCGATATGTGGTAAAGATGAGACGAAACTTATATTTTTGTTTATTTTCGCTATGCATAGATAAATAAGTTGTGTTTCCCTTGCTGTTGATGTGCACAGGCTGGCCCGAGTCTTTCATGTAAGAAGATGCATTAAGGCTCAAACTCGATATACACTGCTCGTGTATTGACGTTTTTCAATTGTTAAAGCTTAAACCATGTATCACGAAAACCAACCTTCTGATGTTAAGAAATTGTTTTTTTTTGTATTCGTGTATAGGTCAAATTACGCTAAATACATCCGCTGACTTGTACTATAATCAAAGCGCCAATGGCACTGTAGTGGCGATCGTATTCATATATTGCAACAACTACAAAGCGTTTATAATATTTATAAAAACCTTTCAGAATTTCCAGATTTGATAAAATTCCAGCTTCCCGTTTTTAGGTCGGTATAGCTATATACCGAAAACAACTTTTAATATGACTCATAAAGGTCTCACCGGGTGTTCTACACACCGGCTATTGTTTGTTGATAGAGTTGGAACATTGTGATAATATGTATGAGTTGAAAACATTGTGATAAAATGTGAAATTTCTCATTTTATCACAATGTAAGATATAGCATTTGTATGACTTGAAAACATTGTGAGAAAATGTGAAATTTCTCATTTTATCACAATGTAAGATATAGCATTTGTATGAGTAGAAAACATTGTGAGAAAATGAGAAATTTCTCATTTTATCACAATGTAAGATAGAACAGTTGTCAGAGTTGAAAACATTGTGAGAAAAGGATGATAGAATAGTGAAGAGTTGAAAACATTGTGAGAAAATGATGACAGAATAGTGAAGAGTTGAAAACAGTGTGAGAAAATGATGATATAATAGTGAAGAGTTGAAAACATTGTGAGAAGAACAGTTGTAAGAGTTGAAAACATTGTGAGAAAATGATGATAGAATAGTGAAGAGTTGAAAACATTGTGAGAAAATAATGATAGAATAGTGAAGAGTTGAAAACATTGTGAGAAAATGATCGCTGATAGAACACTGTAAGAGTTGAAAACGTTGTGAGAAAATGTCATTTTCGTAGGACAATATCTTTTCTAAAAAAATGTTAATCAATCATTTGTTCCTAATTCAAAAATTATGAAGACATACAACTATAAAAAGTTGTTTTCGTAACAACCAAAATATGGTAATATGGGATTAAAAGTCGTAAGCAAAGTTGTTTTCGCGGCAGCCGAGTTGTTTTCGTGAGCCGATTTTATTTATTTATTTGCGTTTTAGCCTACGCCACTCACTAATTTTTCTATTTCGCGTAATTAGTACAAAAAAAAACTATTACATACTTTTAAAATTCATCGTTATATGTTTGTGCACATGCTTTTAAGTAAATAATTAGAAAACTTATGAATACATGTGATTTATTGTCAAATAAAACGTTGTTTTTGTGACAGTCATGTTGTTTTCGTGAGCCGACTTTATTTATTTATTTGCGTTTTAGCCTATGCCACTCTATAATGTTGCAATGTTATTGAAAACGGGACCAGGTACGAAATAAGCACTTTTTACGGACCATAATTGTTAAACTCGTAGGTATTTTCAGAAATTACAAAAGAAGTTAATTGGCCGTTTTATTTTGGCGAGGTGCTTTCAGAGTACAACCAATTCCTGTAAACACGGTAATATTTTACCCTCAGGCCGAATCAGGTTAAAGGTCAAAAGGTTACGGTTGACTACAGTAAAAATAGAACGAGGCACAGCTCTGCATACCGTACCCAAGACGCGCGATGATATTTATTATCTGCCCAAACATGAAGAAAGCTAATATGTAAATAGTTTAACTCTATTTAGATATTTTCTCGGTAAATCTCAAATATTAGTACCAATCCGGTATCAAAGTAGCACTAACATTATCATTATTAATCGTGTGCCTGCATCATTGATGGAACTATATATATATATATGGCGGTTTAACGGAAGTGAGTAAATTGCCTTTGCAGAAATATCCAACCGACTGTTCAAAACCGACTATATAAGGTTTTTTTCGTTGTTGTTGTTTTGGTAGCACTGTGGCGATTGTCAACCAATCGCCACAAAAAACCTTTGTTTGCGTAGAAATGAGTGTCTACCATCACCAGAATGTATTGAATATATGACATTGAGTTAAAATGCATTGTGAATGTGTATAGGATGCACTGAAAATTATTGATTTGATCACTTTTAGTATTTTGACCTTGTTTGAAAGTGAAAGTAGAAAATGCTAAACACCGGTTTTGTCCGGGCCCGATTTGGTCCAAAATGACGGTTACCATTTTCGCCTGGTGAGTTCTTTCTTGCATAATGCATGACCCCACATTTTCTTTGGGTTGTTTTAAAGCTAGGAGGTAACTCTGTTCAATGATATATGGTGTTCTACATGAGAAACGGTTAGAAAGTGTGACAATAGAGGTATGAAACTGGTCGATTTATATGGAAACAAAGAAGGATTTTTCTGGTTGTATTGTAACCTATATAAATCATGTAAAGGAATGTTTTTTACGTCATTGAGTCACATTCTTCACGTGTATATACTTGTAAATGGCCAATGGTACTTATGTGCCGACTTGCCTGAATAAAATTGAATTGAATCGATGTTAAGAAATTGTAACGCATAACGGGTCCTTCACGGAGTTAAACCACCGCAGGTCACCCATCCAGGTACTAACCGCGAGGTACCTTGCTTAACTTTATGAAGTAGGCAACCACTGTGTATGTGTATGTGTGTATATATGTTTGGGCATGTATATGCATTTATATATGTGTTAAAATGCAATATGTTTACGTATTTTTGAAACACTTCGGCGGTTTTGTGTTTTGCGTGCTCCGTCTTATCCTGCCTTGGATATGGCTGCGCTCGTGTGACACACTATCCCGGAAACGTTGCCTAACCGGACTATGTTTTGTCTCTAATATTTATTGTTAAGCTACACAAAACTTAAAAAATCAAAGTCGTATTTAGAGACAAAATTAAAACTGTTTGTAATAATTATCAAAGGGGATGGCCGTCTCTAAGTTTTGAGAACTTGTAGCTAGGCCCGTTTGCCTATAACATGTATATCTGTAAGTCTAAAGTTTATTCTGTATATATATTTTGTGGGCAATAAAATATGTTTAAAGTAAGTAACCACTGTACCAACGTCACAATAGAAGCCGACTTCGACGGCAAAACTGTAGAAGTTGTGGGTGTACCTTATACCCCATTCTCGTTGCATTTCTCGCTCTTTTCTCTTGCGTTTAATCCGAAGTCACACAAATGCACACTGGCGGTATATCCGAGCAGAAAAGTGATAACGTCACTGGGAAACACCGGGGTCCGGGATGATGTTGATGTAACCATTTGAAACGTGTACCAGGTACTTTACGGAGTCGCGGGTCACCCATCCAGGTACTTACCGCGATGTACATTGCTTTACTTTGAGAGAAAAGCAACCACTCTACCAACCTCGCTATAAAATCCGGATTCTACAGCTTTAGTATTTGTACCTTTACCAAATTCCCTTTACAAATTCAACGGAAGTTATTATAGATTATCATTCTTGTATTATCGGTTCTTGTGCATAACCTTTAATTAAAGATTCGCAAGATGGGCTGTAGTATGTTTGTCATACAATAAACTTAGACAGGTCCGTGCAGTTAGGTTGACGCGTCACGAACTGTTGTGAAGTTAGCTTGACGAGTGACAAATTGACGAGTGATTGGTGCTGCTTCATTATTTTGTTCAATTCGTCAACTCGTCAATTTGGTTGACGAATTGACAAACAAATATTTTTTATGAAAACTTTATTTGTAGAGGAATTGAATGCAAATTCGTCAATTTGTTTGTAATTTATTTTGAATTCCACTATATGGACAATACTCATGTCCAAATTACCTTGTTTTTACACGCCTGCAAAATATAATATTTATTACATTTTATACTTTCATTGTACCCTACTTTTAGTCTGGGATACTGTGTTCGAGAGAACATTTATCCATGATTCCTGGATCCCTAGATGACTGACCAGTACTTACTAGACTGTGCCATATGCATTACTTAATGCCGCTCCACCACGATGACCGACTCGTAGGAGTAATGTTAGAGCGTCCGCCTTGGGTGCAGGAGGTCCCGGGTTACATCCCCGGCCTAGTCATGCCAAGTACTATTGAAGTAATGGCTGTGTTTGCATTGCCACTTAAGGTTGTGGGGCTAGCATTACGACTGACTGACTTATGTTCTTTTGTTTTTGAAAACTGCGTAAAGCACCAATCGATCAAACCACTTCACCATGACCGTTGCAATCAAGGATCGATCATTACGTTGAATTTTTACACAACTCATGTGGAACCCTTTATGACGTATCATGCACGTTTGCCGAACAAATGTGAAAATGTTGTTTTTACGATTGCTACATAGATTATTTTGACATTTGTATAGGATTATCATATACATTCATAATATATAAATCTTTTTTTTATCATATTGATCAACTTCTATATTTTTTTTATTTTTGTCAGATTCTAAATCAAAAATGTTAGGGATAGGGGTGAACTACCCGAAAAAATATGTTCCACTAAATAGATTTGAGTAGATTTTGGAAATGATATTCTACAATGATGCAAGAATCAGAACAAAAAGTTTGCAAACTATTGTAATTTGTTTTAGGTATATCCTTGATTTGTCCGGACTATACTGGCACGCATTTAACGATTTTATTTCACATACTTTGCGCATTTTCACTCCATGTTCCCGCTATTTTGATTGTCAGTTCGTAAGATAAGCATGACATAGGTCACGACGTGACGCGTTACGATTTTTGTCATGAATGTTATGTTGCCCGGGCTGCCTTGTCAATAAACGTCATGTACATTGGCACATTCTAATACAGATCAGTGAGAGACTAAACATTCTCGTACGTGTCAGCTTCACTTTAGATCTTAAATAACAAACGCTTACCACCGCCTCATTTGTGTAGTGGTAGAGCATCCGCTTCAGACGCGGGGAGGCCGCGGTTTCAATCCCCGCCGGTCGATTTATACCAAAGACTGATAGCAATGACTTTCCCTGCTTGGCGTTCCGCGTTGTGGGATTAGTTAGCGTAACGACTTTACTCGCTGCTGTCAGGATAAATAGTCCAGTAGTACTGGTCAGGGGCGTAGCTCCCTTTAGGCACTGTAGGCACGTGCCTTAAATTTTTTTCTCAAAATGCCCCTAAATGCAGCTGTGCCGATAGACATCTGCGTAATGTATCGACCAGATGAGCCTGCGCTGTCCGCGCAGACTGATCCGGCCGACACATTCCGTCTTTTGGGGATAGATGTATAAAGTAGTTATTCCTGAAACAGAAAATCCACAGGAGGCGGAAAGTGTCTATTCGGGTAGGCCTGTGTGGCATGCTTAGGCTGATCCGGTCGATACTTTACGCAAAGTCCACAATGTTGATTTTCTCACGAGACGGCCTACACATTGATTATTGCAAAGCTACGCCCCTGTTTGTAACTTACACGTGACACACCGTGATATAACTGATACATTTATAAAATCGGCATTTAACAACATAATCAGAAACCAACAAAATGCCTAACATTCGACCACATCGTTTCCCTGTTCGATGATTTGAACTTTAAGGCAGAGACGGGTTTAACTCGATCATTTACGGATATAGATTTAACGAGTTTATTCCCTATTTAAATCAAGTTCTGTGGACACGTAGATCAGTCTGTATATATTATCTGTACAAAATATGATCAGAGAGTGTTTTGCCCGCTACCCTCTGTAATTTAGACAGACAGTGTTTTGCCCGCTCCCCTCTGTAATTTAGACAGACAGTGTTTTGCCTGCTCTCCTCTGTAATTTAGACAGACAGTGTTTTGCCCGCTCCCCTCTGTAATTTAGACAGACAGTGTTTTGCCCGCTCCCCTCTGTAATTTAGACAGACAGTGTTTTGCCCGCTCCCCTCTGTAATTTAGACAGACAGTGTTTTGCCCGCTCCCCTCTGTAATTTAGACAGACAGTGTTTTGCCTGCTCTCCTCTGTAATTTAGACATACTGACGATCAGAGAGGTTTTGCCCGCTCCCCTCTGTAGTTTAGACAGACAGTGTTTTGCCCGCTCCCCTCTGTTTAATTAGACATACTGACGATCAGAGAGTGTTTTGCCCGAACCCCTCTATTTAATTAGACATACTGACGATCAGAGAGTGTTTTGCCTGAACCCCTCTGTAATTTAGACATACTGACGATCAGAGAATGTTTTGCCCGCTCCCCTCTGTAATTTAGACATACTGACAATCAGAGAATGTTATACCCGCTCCCCTCTGTAATTTAGACATACTGACGATCAGACTGTGTTTTGCCCGCTCGCCTCTGTCATTTAGACATAATTACATACACGTATTACCAGACACGTTCTGTCGCAATATTAATTCGGTCACGTCATAAACTAGATCGAAATTACGGGATTACATCAAAATATCTAGGGTTCCCTTAAATTTCAACATACATATAACACTATACGTCAAATTCTGTCACGTTTGGTGCAAAAACAATTCGAAAACGTTAAAGCGAAAGTGAATTCTGCTCATAACGAACAATTTCTCCTTTGGCCACAACGTTTTCAAATCTGTGCGATAATTGAATCTTCGTATTTTGAGACTTACGACTATTCGATTTAAACCAAGATGTTTTCCAAATCGTCCCCAGTAGATTTCTAGTTTGTTGTTAAAATGTCGTCTGTGCAGAGTAAAGGATATGTCAGAGATCTAGATAAGATGAGTATTTCACATCCCCAAATCCTTAATTGACCACCAAACCCTATGTTGTGGGTACTCAAAAGAATCGTCTCAGTGAGACGATTCTTTTGAGTACCCACAACATAGGGTTTAATGTAGTCATAAGAGAGATAGTGTTGAAAATGAAAAAAAAATTACCAGTTTACTCCTTCTTATATGTAGCATACCAACCTGCTGTATTAATTACGCATTAGATATTATCCTGTATTTCTTCCCCATTCCACACATAGCAAAATATAACTAAGTCGCGTCTAGCGATGTGGGGGTCTTATTGTTTAAATTTGTCTATTGTACATCGATTGAAAAAAACAAGATTTAAGCTAAATTTAAACGCGTTCGATGTAAATACCCGGAAAGCAGAACCCGCTCATCATGGGATTCGAATCTGGGACCTTTGGAACGAGAGGCCGGGGTTTGATGGCACTCCACTCTGAAACCATTCAATTGATTGATTGGGGTTTAACGCCGTTTTTAACAATTTCTCAGTTATATCACGGCGATCAGTTCACCTACTCATTCATTTCCTGATTTTCTCACACCAGTACTCCACACAACAAAAACCACCATTCAAAGACATACTGGTATACTATAAACTCAAATTGGTATTACATCACCTTCTAAGAAGTGACAAGAATATAGTAGTGTTGTTATTTTATATTCCAATCACAATCTATACATGTTAAATATCCCTCGACGAAAACTATTCTGTAATTAATAATTATCCTAATTATGTCATTCTTATTGTATGCTTTGTAAATATAAATATACATGGGGCCGGAGGCCTTTATACTTGAATATTGAATTGAATTGAATTGAATTGAATTGAATTGAATTGAATTGATATGAAGCTGTCATTGCTCTAGTGGGCTACGTTTTTAGGTTTTCCCCGGAAGGTTTATTTAGGCATGACACAATACAATACAATACAATACAATACAATACAATACAATACAATACGATACAATATTATTGCATTAAAACTACATGTTTTATAGCATGTTTAACAAATTCATGACAAAAGACAGAAGATTCTCCAAATATCCCACGTATATACATACATGTTAAACCCGTCATTGTTTTCTATTGTATATCAAAGTAGACACATTTGTAACACAAGATTGATTGAGTGGGTATTTTTATCGTTTAGTTTTGTAATTGTAATTTGTTTATTGTTATTTGATTATTGTAATTTGTTTATTGTTATTTGTTTATTGTTATCTGTGTATTGTTTATTGTTATTTGTTTATTGTTATTTGTTTATTGTTTATTGTTTATTGTTTATTGTTTATTGTTTATTGTTATTTGTTTATTGTTTATTGTTTATTGTTATATTAAGGAAAGACTATATGAGCCGTCCCACGAGAAAAACCAACATTATGGAATCTGCGTAATGTATCGAGCCAGATCAGCCTGCGTAATCCATGCAGACTGATCCGGGCCGACACATTCGAGGGGGGGATAGAGGTATAGAGTAATTATTTCTGAAACAGAAAATCCACAGGAGGCGAAAAGTGTATATCCGGGTAAGCCTGCGCGGGTCGATACTTTACGCGCAATGTTAGTTTTCTCGCTGGACGGTTCATATAAAGTATATGATGGTAGGGGAACGATCTATTGAGACTGAGTCTTAGTCTTCACCTTTACGTAGATACGTTAACCCATTTCCCGCATACAACACGCCGAGCCTCGGTAGCGACGCGTGCTTTCAATCCAGAGGTTGTGAGTTCGAACACCAGCTGGGTGAACATTCTTTCAGACGTTTGACAAAAGTCATTGTAATAAGCGTCATTCGTATTCCACCAAAGAGCTATCAGTCTATGTGAAAAAAACAGCCAGTTGCTTAAAAAGACTGTTATGTTGAGTACTGGTATGAAAAAACAGCAAAATCATGGGTAGGTGAGTTGACCGCCGTGATATGACTGAACAGTTGTTCAAAACGGCGTTAAACCCAATCTTTCAATAACTAAATTAACCAAAAATACGTATGATATACTGTAGTCAAAGAAAAGGTTTCAGTTTCCATCACGTAATCGTGTCGGAGTTGTCTCTGTTCTTGGAAAAGCACATGAAGAATGAACAAATAAATAAATTAACCAAAAATACGTATGATATACTGTAGTCAAAGAAAAGGTTTCAGTTTCGATCACGTAATCGTGTCGGAGTTGTCTCTGTTCTTGGAAAAGCACATGAAGAATGAACAAATAAATGAACAAATAAATGAACAAATAAAATATATTTTTGTTTGATGTATTACGCCTCTTTCTACATCAAAACCCCAGCTCTGTGCCATCATTTTTTCTGACATTTGATAAAAGTCAACGACAAGCGTCATTCGTCTTCCACCAATGGGCTAACAATCTCTCTTGAAAAGCAGCCAGCTGCTTGAAAGGAATGTTGTATGGAGTACCGATGTTAGGAAGTTAGGATACAAATGGGTAGGTGATGGTAACACTGAGTTAAAATGCATTGTGAATGTGTATAGGATGCACTGAAAATGATTGATTCCTATACACATTCACAATGCATTTTAACTCAATGTTACCATCACCAGAATGCATTGCATATATGACATTGAGTTTAAATGCATTGTGAATGTGTATAGGATGCACTGGAAATGATTGATTTGATCACTTTTACTATTTTGATCTTGTTTGAAAGTGAAAGTAAAGAATTGTAAACATCGGTTTTGTCCGGGGGGGGGGGGGGGGGGGGGGGGTTAAGATAAGGCGTTCTAGGTTCGATACCTGATAGCGGCGATCATGTCGGAGTGTAACTACTGATAGGTCACTGGACAAATCGATCGGTAACTTACCCAGGAAACGCCGTGATATAACTGAAGAATGTTGAAAGAGGCTTAAAACATCATACAAACTAAAGTACTAATAACGTAGAATGATAAAAAAAAGAAAGGTCGTTAGTAGGATGTCTCGAGGACTTAGTGGCTAGCTTAGTGCATATATCTGTGCCTTCATTCCGTCTCGGCGATTAATGACTTAGTTCGCGATAAAAACGGATATAAAAGCGGTTGAAAACCAAACTGTGAAGATAACTTTCTGATTAACAGATGTTATGCTTGATTCATTTGGATACTGTTACGCCGTTTTTAAAAAAAAAAATAGTCATAACGGGGTGGCCACAAGACTGTCCTTCAAAGCAACAAACTTTTTTTCAGCCAATGAGGGACATTAAGGATAATTATGTTATCTCCCTTGTCAGATAAAGACCAAGGAAGACCAAATAGTTGGTAGGGCCTTTTAGTTGGAATCCTTTGTCTTTATCGCTATTTCGCAATGAGATATTGCAATTACTCTGTACACATTAATCATAAATGTGTTAATTAAAGTGATGATTCAAAAGAGAAAATTTACATAGCAGTGTTTAAAGAAAACAAATGTGGAATTACTAATCAATCTAATAACAGTTGGCCAAGAAAATGCAATTATAAGTGCACCATCCAGTGCAAAGAAACCAATGATAAAAACAGAGGAAACCAAATGATAGGACCTCGCTAGATGTAGAGAGTATTAAAGGGAGATAACTGACCGATGTCTCCAATTGGTTGAAGACGAAGACGAATGACGATTGACAAACATCGTAAGAAATGTTGACCGAGCTGAGGGTTTGAACAAAAAAACAAACTCTCCCCGCTGTCAAAGGTATTCTAATGAACATCCAAAATACTATAATGACACGTTAATGATAGTATTCTCTTTGAATACCCCTCTGATAAAGTCGCGTCAGCTAGGAAAAGAAACTTATTCCTACTTTATTGCTAAATAAGGAATTGTTTATTTCCGGTAAATATGCCACGCTACGTTTTTATTGGTTAATGAGGCAACGTTATTTTATATTTTGTCGTAAAGGTCATCTCTTAAGTGGCGTCGGTCCCTTTCTGATTTGTATTCATTGGTTGAAAAAATAGTTCTCGAGTTGCTTGGGTATGACATCACGTCATTTCTGGATGATGCTTAGTAATTTTCCGTAGCGTTATTTCCATATACGGTATGAATGGTTCCGGTGAAGCTATACCTTTGATGATATTGCTCGCGTAGTCATTTTCCGTGTTCTAAATAAGGTAGGACTGTTTCCGGTGATGACGTCACCGTATGATTCGGTGATGACGTCAACAACCACTTAAAAAAAACCACTGACGTCATTTCCTGAAATGACTCCGAAGTGGGGCGGGATTGTAGTGACTTGTGTAGATTCTGCTGAGACCGAGTATTTCGGCGACGTATTCTGAACCTACATTTATCAGAATTGCAAACTTATACCCTTTGCCAACGCACGGGCTCAACTATTATCATTTGGTGGTGTAGTAGTTAAAAGCGTCAGTCTATCGATCGGGAGATAGGAGTTCGTTTCTCATTCGCCGAGCCCCGGAAGCTCAGTCGGTAGCGACGCGGGCTGTCAATCCAGGGCTTGTGAGTTCGAATCCAGGCTCGGCCAACTTTCTTTCCGAGGATTGACAAAAGTCAATGCGACATGCGTCATTCCTCTTCCACCAATGGGCTAAGTCTATGTGGAAAAGCAGTCAGTTGCTTGGGAAGATTGTTGTGAGGAGTACTGGTGTGAGAAAACCAGGAAATGCATGAGTAGGTGAACTGACCGCCGTGATATAACTGAGAAATTGTTAAAAACGGCGTTAATCCCCAATCAATCAATCAATCAATCGTTTCTCATTTGGATCATTCTAAAGAATTTAACCGCACTTTCCAATATACAACAAAATATGCGGTTGATGACAAGCATTATGTCGATCTTCACTATACCTGATGGGCTCATATCATATAACCAAAATGACAGTGAAATTGTATCGATAAAATTAAGGAAAATATGTTTACTGAATATAATTTTAAACAGTTTGTCAAAATGGGTATGCATTTAGGAAAAGTTAAAAAGAAGTAAACAGAGGCTTTTCTAAGCACTCAAAACCACGACGGGTATATCTCGTGTATGTGAGGTTAAATAGCGTTAGATAAGATTGAATTTCAATACCGAAGCGACTGAAATCCAGATGGCACGAAAAAAAAAAAAAAAAAAAAATCGAATTCGCCCTAAATGTTATTCTTTATGTTATCCAAGTAAAACCAGGGTTAGAAAATGTATCGTTTTTTATCAATAAAGTGAACTTGAGTCGTTTTCAATTGTCCCGATGAAGGGGTTTCCTATTTAAAAATGCTTACCCCGTTACTGACAGGGTAGAATTTGCGATGGAAAAAGTATCGAAAACAAGAAAATCTCACCGATTATAGGGATCCAAGTATGTAATATGTCAGTTATCATATTATAATGCCCCAAATGCAAAAATAACACTTACTTTCTTAAAATTGGATTTTTTTTTTGATTTTTTTTACAGTTGGGTATCTGGAGTTCAGTCGCTTTAAAGGTTGAAACAAGGTCATGGTCAGTCTTATGATAAGTGGTCACGCCAGCGTCGACAGAGACTTCATTGACTCATTGGAGTTTAACTCCGACTTCAACAATTTTCCGACATATCACGGCAGCCTGTTCACCTGTTCGTGCGTTTCCTGGCATTCATCATCAGTTCTCCCACATAACATCATTTCCAAGTAACTGGCTGCCTTCAAACATAAACACTAAGCTCATTGGTGAACAACTTTTGAAAACGCCGTAAAGAATGCTGGCCGAGTTTGGGTTCATTCATACCACGACCGCCAGTTCACCTACCCATGTATTTCCTGGCTTTCTGGACGAGCTTTTCAAGCAACTGGCTGCTTTTCCACATATATTTTTATATTTTATTGCATAAAAACTACCAGTTGTATATCAAGTTAACAAACAAATTCATAACATAACATCGACAATGTATTTTTTTTTCCTGAAGAGCCCCAAATATAACCGTACATATTTAACCCAGAAGTATTCTCATATGAGCTTTTCAAGCAACTGGCTGCTTTTCCACATATATTTTTTATATTTTATTGCATAAAAACTACCAGTTGTATATCAAGTTAACAAACAAATTCATAACATAACATCGACAATGTATTTTTTTTTTTGAAGAGCCCCCACGTATTTAACCCAGAAGTAAGCTCATATTTATATACATACACACAGTGATGACATATAATGTTAGCCAATTGGTGGGAAGACGAATGACGCTTGTCACAGTGACATTTGTCAAACGTGAGAAAGAATTGTTAGCCGAGCTTGTACGGGTCCAGGAAAAGTCAAAAACAAACCAACCATCACATGGTGCAACAGAACATATACTGAAAACGGTGTTAAACAGTTTCGTGAATTGGTGTCCGAGTGGTACACATTCGGGAATTGGTATCGAGTGTCCCGGGTTCGATCCCGGTTCGCGGCGGTCATGGTGGAGTGACCTTGCCTAGTTTTGGTTTGTCGAGCACGGAATTTGAATGAGTAATCTGTCACCATGATATAACTGAACAAACTGTGTCCCCGGGTTCGAGTCCAGTTCGCGGCGGTCATGATGGAGTGATCTTGCATAGTTTTGGTTTGTCGACCAGGGTATATTAATGTGTAATCTGTCACCATGATATGACTGAAAAACTGTGTCCCGGGTTCGATCCCGGTTCTCGGGTGCCATGGTGGAGTGACCTTGCCTAGGTTTTTTTTGTCGACCAGGGAATATGAATGAATAATCTGTCACCATGATATAACTGAAAAACTGTGTCCCGGGTTCGAGCCCGGTTAGCGGCGGTCATGGTGGAGTGACCTTGCCTAGTTTTGGTTTGTCGACCAGGGTGTATGAATGAGTAATATGTCACCATGATATAACTGAACAAACTGTGTCCCGGGTTCGAGCCCGGTTAGCGGCGGTCACGGTAGAGTGTCCTTGCTTAGTTTTGGTTTGTCGACTAGGGAATATGAATGAGTCAGGGGCATAGCTTGGCAATAATCAATGTGTAGGCCGTATCGTGAGAAAATCAAAATTGTGGACTCTGCGTTAAATATCGACCCGGATCAGCCTAAGCATGCCACAAAGGCGTACCTGGATATACACTTTTCGCCTCCTGTGGATTTTCTGTTTCAGGAATCACTACTCTATCTGTCCCCACTGAGATGGAACGTGTCGGCCGGATCAGTCTGCGCGGACAGCGCAGGTTTATCTGGTCGATACATTACGCAGATGTGTATCGCCGCAGCTGCATTTTGGGGCATTTTTAGAAAAATGTGTAGGCACGTGCCTACATTGCCTAAAGGGAGCTACGCCCCTGTGAGTAATCTGTCGCCATGATATAACTGAAAAACTGTTGAAAAAGGCGGCGTTACATTTGTATATATATATCAAAATTCAGGAAAATAGAACATTAAATTAAGCCACATGAGGATGTAAATTTTATAAACTGTTGCACAATAGTTTTCCGCCCCGCCCCTTAATAACTTATCAACACTTAACCCTTTCCGTCATATAATAGACGCTTTCTGACGCCTCTGCAGCAGACGGCTTTTTGAAAACATAGTGACAAAAGAAGAAATTGCTCAAAACGAGCAATTTCTCCTTTTGCCACAATGTTTTCCACTTTTAGTCATAGGTTATCCATTCAATTATAGAGATTTTTCTATTTGTTGACACAATATATTCAAAGTCGACTACTCAAGATTTGTCGTATGAGGGAAAGGGTTAAGGCACTTAAAAGCCGGGTTCGTGTCAACCATGTAGATTATATACAACCACGACATATATATATAATTTAAGTCCGTCTATGGGCAAAACATACAATATCGCAGTGTATAGCCTCAGATTATCGTGTCCAATGGCTCAGTCTAATCAGAATCTACACACGTTGACAAAATCATCTCCTAACAAGATTGTGTAAGTAAATACGTGATCAGTGTAGATCTTGGTCAGACTGTGCGGATGCACAGGCTGATCTAGATCTATGCTGTTTCACAAATAACAACCTGTACCATTTTCTCATGTACTCGATCATTTAATCCCTTTCCATTTATAACAAATCTACAATAGATCATGACTTTGAAAGCACATGTTGGGTAAAACTAAGGGGAAAATCAATTCAAATGAAAGTATTTACATATATGGTTATAAGCATTGCGACAAAATGAGAATTTGTAATATTTACGACCAAATACCCCTTTCTATCACAAATTATCAATGTGGTCAATGTTGCAGATCTACGTGAATTCGTCTTCCACCAATGGGCTAAGTCTATGTGGAAAAGTAGCCAGTGGCTTGGGAAGATTGTTGTGTGGAGTACTGGTGTGAGAAAACCAGGAAACACATGAGTAGGTGAACTGGCCGCCGTGATATGACTGAGAAATTGTTAAAAACGGCGTTAAACCCCAATCAATCAATCAATCAATCAATCAATACGTTAACACGGGTCTATGTGCGGGAAAGGGTATGGATTGGATCATACCGTTTATTTAAATAATCTTAAGAGGGTATTAATATTTTGCCAGATTATAAGATTATCGACCCATAAAGACCTTGATCACGCTACACGATACGTGGGCAGATCTCGATCTTCACTGGCCGTAGATATTCTCTCTCGGATGTAGATTGTTTAGTCCACAACGTGGTCTAAACATACGCAGACTGTTTCATGTTTGGACAAGTTTGGTTGTTTTAAATACAGATCTATAAATAGAAACATAACGTCATCCAAACTTTTACATACTACTCTATAGTGTAATTTTGTGATGAAACGTGAGTTTAAATGTTAAAAGTGAAATTATTATTTATATAAATGATTGGACCGGATTTTCCGTAGAAGTTTATATTAGCTGTTCATCCAATGTAAGTTGAACCTATTTTAATAGATATTGATTGATTTTTGAACCGTTGTATTCGTTATTAAATTAGTAGAGTCAGTGAAGTTATCATTTAGACTGTAAAATGTGTGGTATGGTTTTTCGCTGATAGTCTTGCTTCAGTGTATACGCCGTTATCTATCTACCACAAGCATGTATGTGTAACATATATGGTGTAACATAGATTGTCAAAAGTCAATTAATCATGTGTCATAGAAGAAGTTCCCTACGTTTAGCCTATTTCAATGTCAAATATGTGTACATACCCTTTGGTCATAGTTTAAAATAACAGAGAGAAGGGAGCCAATCTATTACATCGACTTTACATCTTTATGAATGGAATGTATAATTGTATTAAGTTCAAGGTCGTTTTGTTATTATGAATGGGGATGATTTATGTATACATGCGGTTTTAATATGCTTCCGTCCTTCAAATGGGGAATCTGCAGTGGCCGAGAGTTTATCGTGCGGGACTTCGAACCGGGCGTACCGGCCCGGGTTCGATCCCCACTCACAACGGTACGATGGTGGAGTGTCCTTTGGCAAGGCACATTTCCCAGCCTAGGGATCATGAATAAGTCTTCAGTTGCCGTGGTATAACTTAAATAATGTTGAAAACAGTGGTTTTACGCGTAAAAATCTAACAAAAAGGAAATTCCGATCTCAACTATCGTGAAGGGTACATGTAGTGCTTTGTAGTAAAATTACGCCAAATACATCCGAGGCCATGGTGAATAGCTAAATAGTCCCTGGAAAATGATTGATTTGATAACTTTTAGTATTTCGACATTGTTTGAAAGTGAAAGTAGAAAAAAAAAAACACAGCCCGATTTCGTCCAAAATGACGGGAACAATTTTCACGGGATGCATTATTTCTTGTATACATAATACATGACCCCCACTCATTTTCTTCGGATTATTTTAAGGCTTAAATGCAACTTTTTTTTTCAATGATATAGGGTGTTCTACCTGAGAAACGCTTAGCAAGTGTGACAATTTAGTGCTGAAACTGTCAGGAGTATTAACCCGTTCCCACCTGCAGGCACGTTCTGACACCTCTGCAGCAGACGACTTTTGAAAGCATTGTGCCCAAACGTGAAAGTGCTCATGATGAGCAATTTCTCCATTTGCCACGATGTTTTCAACTTTATTTAACAATTAAGCTATCTTTTAAGGAGATTTTTCAGGTTTTTGTCACGATGTTTTCAAAGTCGTCTGCTGCAGATTTGTTGTATGAAGAGAAAGGGTTAATAAAGGAAGTGCTGGTAATTTACACTGAAAACTACGTGATTTAACGGATATACTGTTAAAAGCGTTGTTAAACACCGTTAAAACAAACATTTAAACACAATAACACGTTACGGGAAAAGGTGAAATTGCGCATGCTCGGTAATTTTATCTTACGTCACAATGCTTTAAAGATAATCGTCTGCAGAGGCGTTGTCAAAATTCGTCTGTATCAGAGAATATGTAAATATTTGGGATATCTTTCGAATTGAAGTACCCACTTAGAGATGTAATGCGTTGCCCTATAAATGTATATCCCGTCGTATTATCTCAGGTCGTTACTGTTTACATGTTATTGTACTTTACCTGTCGTCTGCTTAGAACATTCCTGATGAAACTAATTGCGAGATCTAAAAATAACGGGAGCACTTTCTTTACATTTACAGCCTGATTAGGATATTTACATTTGGTTTTCCAAGCGTTCTGGAAGTCTCGCATGGTTTGGGACGTATTCAGTTTTGCCTCACTCACTTTAAAGCACTCGCGTAATTGCTAGCCGAATAAACCAATCAAATTACGGCTTTTGATTAGTTAGCTCTCCCCGAGGACTCTTTCAATTAGGACAATCGGAATAAATCCAAGCTCTGTGTTCAATAAAGCAATTTACAAGCTAACGGTTACCAATCCATCAATTAAATTACGCCTACCTTTTACATGGTATAGTTATTGTCATACACAGACGTGACATGGCTCATTTGAAACTTCTAAGTTTTATCGCTTAACGTATATAAAACAGAATAAGAAAATAAAGTCACTACAATACCGTCTGTCATTAAAATCAAAATAAAATTCTTCGCTGTGCGTATAATGAATCTGACGACACCGCATAAAAGGTCATCTCGAGTTGACCCTTTACATTTAAATATTCATGAACAGGTGCTCGTTTTTTATTTATCCAATGGAATTGCACGATACAACAAACACTTGGTTCTATACACTACATTCTGTTCACTACATTCGACACTTTATACCCAGTAGCTCAGTTGGTAGCGACGCGGGCGGTCAATCCAGGGGTTGTGTGTTCGAAGCCCGGCTCGGACAACTTTCTTTCGGACGTTTGACAAAAGTCAATGAGACATGCGTCATTCGTCTTCCACCAATGGGCTAAGTCTATGTGGAAAAGCAGCAAGTTGCATGGAAAGATTGTTGTGTGAATTACTGGTGTGAGAAATCCAGGAAACACATGAGTAGGTGAACTGGCCGCCGTGATATAACTGAGAAAACTATTTGAGTGGCTGCCGTAAGTGTCACTATGAGACAGTCAACAAAACTAGCGAACGAAGTTTTAGTCTGGTTTTAATGAGATACTTAAGCCTCATTATTTCTCAAAATCTTGTGCTGTGAGTACACAGGTATTCGATGTCGACTTTGGAAAACCGGTCTTGTTTTTGGACAGATTATAAATATATTTTCCGAGAAAAAGGTGGGTTATGCTCACTACAAGTACTTCCTCTTTTACAGTTCTAGGGAAAAAAAAGTGAACTTTGAGATTTTGTCTTTTGTGTTGTGACATTAGGTAATTATTTATTTCTATATATATTTTGTATAAACATACAAGACAATCCTCGACGTTTTCTAGAAGTTTAACCAGTTCTCTGATACAAACGACTTTTCCCACCATTGTTGCAGAAGATTCTGCGAGCCGTCCTGCGAGAAAACCAACATTACGGCGGCTTCTGCGGCAGACTGATCCGGGCCGACACATACCGTCTTTAGGGGGATAAAGTAATGATCCTCAAACAGAAAATCCACAGGAGGCGAAAACTGTCTGTCCGGGTAAGCCTGTACGGCATGATTAGGCTGATCCGGGTCGATACTTTACGCAGAGTCCACAATGTTAGTTTTCTCGCGGGACAGTTCTTGTGATACTTTTGTCAGGGAAAGATGAAGTTGCTCAAAACAAGCAGGTTCTCCATAATTCACAATGTTTATATGTTCGATATCTTTTTTCTTTTGTATAATACTCTGAGTTAGGTAATCTATTATATTCTATGTATTGTAATGCTCTTCATCTTTGGAGGAAATAAAGAATATATATATATCTCAAATGATGATTCAATTTAATTCTTTAAATCATAATTATTCGCCCTTATGTCATGATGATACACATTTTCCTCGAGGTGTTATCAAAGTAAACGACTCTTGAATGTAACTTGTGCTCCCGTGTATTGTAATAATTACCCCTTTGCTGTGGGTACTCAATAGAATGGACTCAATGGGGCGGTTGTATGTATTAACATACACCGTGGACACGACGAAAGAAACCCATATATAACTTGTAGGTTAAATTACGCCAAATATGTAGTCCCCCCAAAAAAAACTTTGTTTGCGTAGAAATAAGTGCATACCTTCACCAGAATGCATTGAATATATGACATTAAGTTTAAATTCATTGTAAATGCGTTGCACTAGAAATAATTGATTTGATCAGTTTAAGAAGTACTTTGACATTGTTTGAAAGTGAAAGTTCAGTATGTGCAAAACCAGTTTCGTCTCGGCACGATTTCGTCCCATATGACGGTAACTATTTTCGCGGGGTGAAATCTTTCTTGCATAATGCATAACCCCCCATTTTCTTTGGATCATTTTAAAGCTTAGAGGTATCTCTTTTAAATGATATAGGATGTTCTACCTGAGAAACGCTTAGAAAGTGTGATAATTGAGTGTTGAAACTGGTTGATTTACATGGAAACAAAGAAGAAATATATTTGGTGTATTGTGACCTTATGACATTATAGTTGTTGTTGTTGACGTGTTCGAGGGACCCATCGAGTTAACTCTTTCAGCGCCGAATTGTTCAAAGTAGACTCTTCCATGTTAAAAAAGGGACGTGTCCATTCCCCCATTTAATTAGTGTTTTGGAATATTTGAATAACTAAAATGCAAACAATGCTGATATCAGGTGGGACAGCTCGTTACGAGCTGACTCACCTGAATCTGTATTGTTTGCAAACACCTCAATATTGCCTTTAGGCGCTGAAAGAGTTAATCTAAATTCATTTTTGGATTTTCAAATCCATTACTCGTTCATATTAAAACATATGATAAAATAGAAACCCAGAAATTAATTGATTTCATATTAAGAAAACAGCAAACAGTTCTGATGCATTAGCAATCAGAACTGCTGTTTAGCTGTGTTTATTAAGACAGATTTTCCGTCCAAGGAATTGGTTCGAGGGAAGTGATACCAAGTGGAACCTGTGCATAAAGACCACACATGGAACACAACTATTTGGTCTTTGCTCACAGGTGGTCTTTAATTGCAGGGTTATTTATGAAGAATATGAGTTATTATGAAACTAAAAGTGTGGCTGCAATAGACAGGGAATCGCTATACAAAGATGGTATTCAGCACAGCCGAGCCCCGGTAGCTCAATCGGTAACGGCGCGGGCTGTCAACCCATGGGTTATGAGTTCGAAACCCAGCTCTGCCAACATTCTTTCTTTCTGACGTTTGACACAAGTCATTATGACAAGCGTCATTCGTCTTTCCACCAATGGACTAACAGTCTATATGAAAAAGCAACCAGTTGCCTGGAAAGTATGTTGCGTGCAGTATTGGTGTGGGAAAGCCAGGAAATACACGAGTAGTTGAACTGGCCGCCGTGATAGGACTCGAAAAATGGTTGAAAACGGCGTAAAGCACCATTCAATCAATCAATATTTAGCACAGGGTTGAATCTATTCGAATAACCACATGTTCTGAATTATCGCGAGTCCATTATATATATGCAAGGTTTAAGGGCCGAATGAAGATTTTTAGAACACGAACTACGCAACAAATCAACAGCTCTTGTCAGAAATGCCATATTTGGTAACATCGTTTAAACTTGTCTCATTTAAACGTCTTTTATTATTATAGCCTTATATGGTCAAAGATTAAATTTCTGAGATTCTCTCTCTCGAGCGTTGTGATGAAATCTGTAAACGGATATGATAGTCAACAGAGCTCTAGATAAGAAGAATATTTCACATCCCGAAATCCTTATTTGACCCTTAAACCCTATGTTGTGGGTACTCAAAAGAATCGTCTCGGTGAGACGATTCTTTTGAGTACCCACAACATAGTGTTAAGTGTAGTCATAAGAGAGATATGGGTGAAACAAGACCAGTTCACTCCTCCTGATCTGGTCCTCTGAGTCCAGATGATTAACAAGACGTGACATTGCGGAATCGATTTCTTTGCTTTATTAAGTCTTTCACTTCCGAATTTCACAACTTCGACTCTTCCTTATTGAAAATTGGACCACTCTATTCTCGGTCCAACAGGAAAAATAATAAAATTTAATGTCTAAGTGGCAAACAATGCAGATTTCAGGAGAGACAGCTCGTTATGAGCTGTCTCACCTGAATCTGAATTGTTTGCAAAATCATTGTATTGCCTTTAGCAGCGAAAGGGTTAAATGTGTTTGGAGACAAGTGATTCATTTATCCTTTCAGTGCCAATGGCAATATTTATGGATAACAATTCCTTGCGTCCATTTCCGATTTAGGTAGGTCAGCTCTTAACGAACTGTCTCACCTGAAATCAGCATTGTTTCTCTTTTAGTTATCAAAATATTCCAATAATTTTAATTACATGAGAAAATGGAGTCGCCCAAATTTGAACATGTAAGAGTCTACTTTAGGAAACTTTGCGCTGAAAATGTTAAAGTCTTTGATATGGACCGGGCGAGGATCGCGCCGTAGTCTCTCGCTCTTACAGCTCATTGTTTCGTCGAACGGCATTGCGACTTTTGCATTAGTGACTGCATTCACACAATGTAATTACTGGCAATTTGGATCACTCTACGACCTTATAGCATGCTTTTAATGTTGCTGTATATACGTGTTTTGCCTCGATAGATCAGTGGGTAACGATGCTAGCTATCAATCCAATGGCCATGAGTTCAAACCCCAGCTCAGCCATTCACCGTTTTCTTTAATTGACAAACGGCATTGTGTATTGCATTATTTTTCACCAAATGGTGTAGGTCAAATTACGCTAAAAACACCCACTGACTTGCTGATCTACAGTACTATAGTCCCTAAAACAAAATTTTGTTTGCGTAGAAAGGAGTGTATACCATCACCAGAATGCATTGCATATATGACATTGAGTTTAAATGCATTGTTAATGTGTATAGGATGCACTGGAAATGAATGATTTGATCACTTTTAGTAATTTGACCTTTAAAGGGCAGCGGTGGTAATGAATCTTGCCCAGGTGCATAGAAGGTGACTGCCCACGCTAATCTAAACAGAAAACAAATGTGCGAGAGGGACCACCACGATGAAGTTGGTGAACCAAACAATGTTAGCTTAATGGGCATGCGTCTTTCAGAACAATATCGCATGAAAAGCAAGCGTTGACTTCCCCCGAGGTGAGTGACACCTTCATTGCGATAATCAAAGACCCTACACGTGTTGCAGCTTGACATGGGCGAAGGATATGCCTGAAATTTCTGGACGCAATACCCCGACCCAGAAGACTTTGTCCCAGCAAGCGAGGCAGCATTTGTTGTCAACTCACGGCAGCATGTGAGGAATAACAGAAGCATGGGTTCCATATTTTATATGTTTGGCCAATGTCAGCAAGGTGTGCCCCATTCTACTTAATTGTGGCTGCCTGTATGAATAACTGTAAATGTCATCGAACTGTTCGTCACTGAAGCACATTATCAAAGTGCGAAGTGTGCTTCACACATAATGACTCTGAAATTTGTTTTTACAATGGTCTATTGCAATAAATAGCTGAACATCGACATTCCTTGTTTCCGGTAGTAGTAACTTTGTATTGTGTGCCTAATGATCGCCAGGGAGAAACCTCAGCTTGTATGCAGTAGTTTTTAAAAAGCGTTGACATCCCAGAGGTTAGTGACATCTTAATTGCGATCACCAAAGAGCCTTTTTTCAGTCTTCAGAAAAGGTTTCAAGCAATGCGTGTGGACAAAAAACAAATGTGGGAGAGGGACCGCCACGATGAAGTTGGTGAAACAAAACAATGTTAGCTTAATGAGCATGCGTCTTTCAGAACAATATCGCATGAAAAGCAAGCATTGACTTCCACCGGAGTGAGTGATACCTTAATTGCGATCATCAAAGACCCTATCCGTGTTCAGCTTGACATGAGCGAAGGATATGCCTGTAATTTCTGGACGCAATACCCCGACCCAGAATACTTTGTCCCAGCAAGCGAGGCAGCATTTGTTGTCAATTCACTCTTTCTGGCATTTGATAAAAGTCAATGCGACGGGCGTTTTTCGTCTTCCACCAAGTTGCTTGGGAAGACTGCTGTGTGGAGTACTGGTGTGATTAAGTCAGAAAACACACGAGTAGATAAACTGGCCGCCGTGATATAACTGAAAAATTGTTAAAAACGGCGTTAAACCCCAATCAATCTATCGAGTTGTCGCGATACACTGTAGTTATCTACGGAATCCAATTTCTGCCATCTACGTGTCGACTTTGAAGAAACGTGATATCAGGTTTGTTTCGCATGGTTTCGGGTCGTTATTATCGCATTAATTTCAACATGTCGACCTAAAATTAACCGTGATAACTCGAAATTATAAATCTCAAGATTTCGATCTATTATTTCACCTCCGCAACAAGTAATGTGTGTTAGTTTTTTTTTAAGGCGCTTGCATCGTGGTCATTTCAACTTGACGACTTCGGACGATTTAACGGGGTTCCGTTGAGTCGATCGCGGAAATAGGATTCCGATATAACGCGATATACCGGTTAAACCGTCAAGAATGAAATTAGTCACATATGTATCCTTGCGCTCTTCAAAAACCTTGTGCGAAACAGAATATAACAGTTGTAACTGTACATCTTTACAACCTACAACAACAACCGTTTCGAAAGGAGCTATCAAATCTTTAGCACTACATATTTTAAGATTCGTTTTAGCTGCTTATTTATAAGCGTTGATCTTTTAACAATTGATTTTTCATATCTGCTCGTCTGCACATTTTTCATATTGAGTTATAGTTGAAAACATCGTAATTACTTGACGAGTGGAAGTTTTTTTTACGGTGGTTATTCTTTTCATATTAACAGATAGACGTGTTAACATTAAGGCAGGTTGCTGAGGCAACCGCCCCCCAAAATGATATTTGGGTGTACAAAAGTAATTTGTTGTTTTATGTAGACTGTGGTATACTGGTAACTCAACACTTGCAAACATATTTAAACCGAATTTAAATTTGCCAGTCATGTCCAACAATATTCAATTTTCTTAACTTTTAGTAACAATGAATGATTGATTGATTGGGGTTTAACGCCGTTTTTAATAATTTCTGAGTTATATAACGGCAGCCAGTTCACCTACTCATGCATTTCCTGCTTTTCTCACACCAGTACTCCACACAGCAATCTTCCCAAGCAACTGGCTGCTTTTCCACATAGAATTAGCCGATTGGTGGAAGACGAATGATGCATGTCGCATTGACTTTTGTCAATCGTCGGAAAGAAAGTTGGCCGAGCCGAGATTCGAACGCACACTCCCTGGATTGACAGCCCGCATAATGTAGCCATTACTGGTAAGGCAACAATTGCAAACATGCGTAATGAGGTATTTCCGAATTCAAATTTGCCAGTCATTTCCAACAACATTCACTTTTCTAGTAACAATGAATGACTCATTTCCGTGGGAAATTCTCGAGGGGATGTTGAAGTGTGGGAGTTGTTGTTGCTTAATCCTTTCCCACCTACAGACGCTTTCAGACGTCTCTGCAGCAGACGACTTTTTTTGAAATCATTGTGACAAAAGGAGAAATTGCTCTAAACGAGCAATTTCTCCTTTTGCCACAATGTTTTCAACATTTTTTTAGTTGGTATACCTTCATTTATACAGAGTTTTCATGTTTCTTCCTGGATCTTTTCAAATTCATCTGCCGCAGAGATTTTGTATGTGGGAAATAGCTAAAAAACAATTGTTGGTTTATTTTCCTGGACTGCGAACAATTAAACAACGAAACAAATCTATTCAGATTACTAGAGGAGTAAACTGGGTTTTCCCCCCAAAGTTCTCTCTTTAATGACTCAACCGAACCATATGTTGTGGGTACTCAAAATAATCGTCTCAGTGAGGCGAGTCTTTTGGGTACCCACAACATAGGGTTTGAGTGTCAACTAAGGATTTTAGAATATGAAATACTCACCTGAGTATATTGAAACGGCATCATCGATTTGTGTTTGTTTGTATGGTGTTTTAGGAATCCGCTGTTGTCGAGTGGTCAGCGTCGGAGATTTCTAAACCTGGTGTTCCGGGTTCGATCCCCAGTCGCGCCACTACGGTCATGGTGGAGTGCCCATGGGCAAGGCACATTTTCTAGCCTAGTACTGGTTTGTTTACCCAGGGATCATGAATAAGTGAACTGTCGCCGTGATATAACTGAAATAATGTTGGGGGCGGCGTAAAACCCTAATAAATAAATATGGTGTTTTACGTCGGTTTCAACAATATTTTAGTTAAATCACGACGTTTCCTGGGTACGTTACCAGTACTACTGTTCCATTCATCCCGACACCAGCAAGTCAAGTCAGTTGTAATGCTGACCCCGCAACCCAGAGTGCCAAGGAGGGCAACCATTTCTACCATGTTTCAAGTCCGGCATTATCGAACAATGCCGACCCCGAGATTACGCAGGAACGAATGTTCAATATGATCTTGTTCTTTGAAGTGTTCGCAATTGTAGTTCAAAATCGACTGGTCCCTGTTAGATGATCTTGCCTTGTGTTCATTCTTTCCTACGTACAACAACTCTGCAGCAGACGACTTTGAAAAACAGTTTGTGGAACTCTCTATACATAAAAACACATGTTTTGAAAACAGTGCAAAAGATTGTAGCAAAAGGATCCCTTTGCCAGAACCTTTTAAAAAAGTCGTCTGCTACAGAGGCGTAAGAAAGTTTATGTGTGAGGGAAAGGTTAAACAGAAAAAAAAAGATCTTAACTCTTTCCCACATACATCCATTCTGCAGCAGACGTCTTTAAAAATGTCTTCTAAAAAATATGAAAATTCTCTATAAGTGTAGGTATAATTACTCAAAAAAGTTGAAAACATTGTGGCAAAAGGAGAAATTGCTCGTTTTGAGCAATTTTTCCTTTTGTCACGATGTTTTCACGATGTTTTCAAACGTCGTCTGCTGCAGATACGTCAGAATGTGTTTTACATGTTGGAAAGCGTATATGTACATGTACGTTCATGTCAGTACAACACATAGACGATTTATGTTAACGTCAAATCATTCTGACTTCAGGGTATAACCATTACCTTACCTTTTGCAAATATAATAGTTCATAGTAATCTGTAAAGTACAGATGGAGAAATTGCTCTAAATATTTTTTTTTCTATTTGCAACAATGTTTTTAACTCGATTTAATAATGACACATGTTTAACACATGCACCGACTAAGACTCGTCTGCCGATTAATATGTTGTATTGGGGTTTGACGCCGCTTTCAACATTATTTCAGTTATATCACGACAGTTCACTTATTCTTGATCCCTGGGTAAACAAACCAGTACTAGGCTAGAAAATGTGCCTTGCCCAAGGGCACTCCACCATAACTGTAGTGCAGCGACTGGGGATCGAACCCGAGACACCCGGTTTGAAATCCCCGACGCTAACCACTCGACCACAGCGGATTTCTGCCTGCCGATTAAGGGTCTATGTGACTCCGTAACGAGAATGCATACAGAAACATTTGTGTTAAACTAATGTGACAAACAAATCTAGATTTTTTTATCAACGGAACCATCTGTTACACGTGGACGGTCAGTGAAGACTTTGGTTGGACTCGGCGGACACGCAGTCTCGTCCGAGTGGTGTGAACTGTACGCATATACATTTATACCCGTTTTCGTGTGCGGGAGGTCCCGGGTTCGATCCACGGCCGGCTAATACTAAATACTTTAAACGTGGTAGTAAAGGCAGCCTTCCTTGGCGTTCAGGGTTGTGGGGTTAACATTTTTTCGACTGACTGGCTGATGTCAGGATAAATGGTCCTGTAGTACTGGTAACTTACCCAGTAAAACGCCGTGATATAACTGACTGGTTGGTGTCAGGATAAATGGACAAGTAGTACTGGTAACTTACCCAGTAAAACGCCGTGATATAACTGACTGGTTGGTGTCAGGATAAATGGACAAGTAGTACTGGTAACTTACCCAGTAAACCGCCGTGATATAACTGACTGGCTGGTGTCAGGATAAATGGACAAGTAGTACTGGTAACTTACCCAGGAAACGCCGTGATATAACTGACTTGTTGGTGTCAGGATAAATGGACAAGTAGTACTGGTAACTTACCCAGTGAAACGCCGTGATATAACTGACTGGTTGGTGTCAGGATAAATGGACAAGTAGTACTGGTAACTTACCCAGTAAAACGCCGTGATATAACTGACTGGTTGGTGTCAGGATAAATGGACAAGTAGTACTGGTAACTTACCCAGTAAAACGCCGTGATATAACTGACTGACTGATGTCAGGATAAATGGTCCTGTAGTACTGGTAACTTACCCAGTAAAACGCCGTGATATAACTGACTGGTTGGTGTCAGGATAAATGGACAAGTAGTACTGGTAACTTACCCAGTAAAACGCCGTGATATAACTGACTGGTTGGTGTCAGGATAAATGGTCCTGTAGTACTGGTAACTTACCAAGGAAACGCCGTGATATAACTGACTGGTTGGTGTCAGGATAAATGGACAAGTAGTACTGGTAACTTACCCAGTAAAACGCCGTGATATAACTGACTGGTTGGTGTCAGGATAAATGGTCCTGTAGTACTGGTAACTTACCAAGGAAACGCCGTGATATAACTGACTGGTTGGTGTCAGGATAAATGGACAAGTAGTACTGGTAACTTACCCAGTAAAACGCCGTGATATAACTGACTGGTTGGTGTCAGGATAAATGGACAAGTAGTACTGGTAACTTACCCAGTAAAACGCCGTGATATAACTGACTGGTTGGTGTCAGGATAAATGGACAAGTAGTACTGGTAACTTACCCAGTAAAACGCCGTGATATAACTGAAACATTGTTGAAAGCGGCGTTAAACACTTAACACAATCAATCGATCGATATCACCAGCTAGGTATAAAACGTCATCACGCAAACATTTTTATATGCAACACAAAGAACCACTAGTTTAGTCATTTTGCCGGCGGATACGATACAGTACATGACTTGCCAAAAACTTTAACTTGACACTTGACAATGTGCTTATTGTGAAGACTTCGAAACTCAAAACTTAAAAAACAAAAAAAAATACCATTTTTAAAGTCTTTGGTATGTCCCGGCCGGGGATTTAACCCGCGGGCTACCGCACCCGAGCCGGACGCTCTACCACTACCCCATGGAGGCGGTACATGTTAAAAGTCTCCCAAGCGTCTCACTCGTTCGTATATCATGCGTTGTATTGTTCAATATATATTCTTATTAATAAATTAGAATTTTAGCCCTTGTATTTGTTCGACATTGTAACTTTGATTTATGCCGAATCGGAGGACCAATCATTTTTTCAGCGCCCAATGCAATATTGAGATTTTTGCAAACAATACAGATTCAATGAGTCAGCTCGTAACGAGCTGTCTCACCTGAAATCCGCATTATTTGCATTTCAGTTATCAAAATATTCCCAGCGTCTTTATAACATTAAGAATGGGGTCGCCTTATTTTGAGGACGGTAGTATATACTTAAGCGAATTTGGCGCTGAAAGAGTTTTAAAAGACCCCGAATAGCCAAACACGCCTATATATACAGCCAGTTAGCTGAACATCCAGTTTATCCAGGGAGTAAATTTTATTCATGTTTTATATACCCGAGGGGTTGGGCGGTTCAATTTTCCTTTTATGACAAGAAATTAAACGTGTCATGGTGAACGAGCAACTGTTATTCAATGGAAACTGAATTTATTAGTATAGGTGATAATGTACCGAAATCTAATGTACTGGATGATCTTACCTCACATAGGTATATCGGTTAACCCTTTCCCACATACAACACATCTGCAGCAGACGACTTTAAAGACATTTAGTCTAAATTAAAGAAACTTTCTATTTTATAAATAAAAGAACAATTAGTGAGCTAGGATGAAAACATTGTGGCAAAATGAGAAAATGTCTCCAACTAAATTCCCAGTCTAACGAGGCATTTATATTGTTGTTTTATGTATTTTAGTTCACTGTTTGAATTTTATTTTATTTTTTCAAAGCAAGCTTCAAACAAAATCAGATAAAATTCCCTTTTTACTGCATTATTAAATCATAAAATAAACGGTGGCTTTCAGGCGTGAAATGTCAACTTTATCACAACATAAAGGGAAGAGGAGCTTAACTGCTTCTCAATACTATCACCAAATTCTTTTAGTGCAAAATGTATATCGAGGGTTTGGCATGAAATGGTTGTAACTAAAAACCTATTTTGAAAACCCTGTTTTAGGGGCAATTTTGACCCCTTTGTAAACAATGCAAATTAAGGTGCCATTGCTCAGAACGAGCAATGGCACCTTAATTTCCATTGTTTACCAAAAAAATTTATTTAATGCTTATAAAGGGTTTATGGCGAGGTGATTAACCTTGGTAAAAAAAATACCAAATTTAAGTTACAACCTTTTCCTGCCAAGCCCTCGATATGTTTAGTAATCGTTTGCTTTTGATAATGCTACCATTATCGAATTTGAATAGCTCAACTGAGCATAAAGTGCTCGAAGTGACTTATTGTGATCACTCATCGTCCGGCGTCCGTCCGTCATCCGGCGTCAGTCGTCCGTTCAAAGTGTATTCTCTGAAACTATTGGTTCGATTTCGAAGTAATTTCACGTAAAGAGTCACGTAAAGGTGGCCCCCATCAGTCACGTAAAGGTGGCCCCCATCAGCAAGTGTTCAAAGAATTAATTCCACCTAGTACTTTGGCATCAGAAAAGGGAGAAATTGCTGAAACGTCTGTCCAAAAGTTCAGCCACGAATTTAATGGAAAAAACATTTTGCACACATGTTCCTTGGATGACCCTCTACCAAATGTCTTCAAATGATTCCGATCCGTTGAAAACATGGCCGCCAAATTTTCGTTATATGTATATTTAGAGAACACTTCAAAAATATTTGTGTCCACAAGTCATAGACATATTTGAAAATGATTTGGCACAGATGTACATTGGGTGACCCTCTACCAAGCTTGTTCAATTTACTCCGATTCGTTGAAAAATATGATCGCTAGGGGGCGGGGATTGTGTTCCAAAGATGTATATATTGTGAAAACTTAAAATATAAAAAAAACGCTGGGCCGATTAGAAAATTATCTGGCACAACTGTTCCATGGGACCCTCTACCAATTAAACACTCTGATTACTCAGCTGAGCGATTTCGGACCATCATGGTCCTCTTGTTTATATATCGTAAGTTTTTACTCTGCTTTTAAGGCGGCCTATATGCTGTTAACGGTCAAGTCGGATAGGCTCGTCTGTACCGTTGTAGATTCAGAACGGTGGGCATGAGACACTGTGATCGAATGTAACACATGTTTGTGGTAACAATTAAGATCTAATTGCGGAAAATGTGGGAGTTGCACATGTGTGCTTTTGTATCAATGTGCTTTGTAATAAGGACTGTATCATAGAATAGAATTAAGGATGGTAAAAGTCAGGAATTCAATAAACTGTGATGAAGGCTTAGCCCTTGTCCACATACAACAATTTTCTAGCAGACGACTTTAACCCTTTCCCTCATACGACAATTCTGCAGCAGACGACTTTGAACGTATTTTGTCAAAACATAGAAAATCTCCATAATTGAATGGATAACCTATGACAAAAAGTGGAAAACACGTTTCGTGCAATTTCTTCTTTTGTCACTATGTTTTCAAATAGCCGTCTGCTGCAGATGTGTCAGAAAGCGTCTATATGAGGGAAAGGGTTAACAAAGAAATTGGCAAATATATGGAAAGTCTCTATGAATAAGCGTGTAATTATTAAAAAGAACTGACAACAGAGTGGCATAAGTAGAAATTGCTTATTATGATTAATTTCTCCTTTTGTACACAAAAGTCGTTTGCTGCCGAGTCGTCGGAAAAGCGCTGTATGTGGGAAGAGGATTGAAATATCAACTCTTTCCCTCATACGACAATTCTGCAGCAGACGACTTTGAACATATTTTGTCATAAAATAGAAAATCTCTTTAATTTAAAGGGTAACCTATGACAAAAAGTGGAAAACATTGTGACCAAAGGAGAAATTGCACGTTTTGTGCAATTTCTTCTTTTGTCACTATGTTTTCAAATAGCCGTCTATTGCAGAGGCGTCAGAAAGCATTTACATGAGGGAAATGGTTAAAACTTAGATTTCAAGTTAACGGCATACGTAGATGGGCCCTGTCACAGGAAAAGCGACATTCGTGACTGGGCGATCAGCGTAGATGGATATCAGCCTGCGCCTGCCTTCTCGTAGTCTCATAGACCGCCTTGGTAGTGTAGTGATAGAGCGGCCGCCTCGGGTGTGGCATGTCTTGGGTTCGATCCTCGATCGGGTCATACTAAATTCTCCGCTCAAAATGGTAGCAATGGCTTCTCTCCTTGGTACTCAGGGTTGCGGGGTTTGCGATACGACTGACTCGCTGGTGTCAGGTTAAATGGACCAGTATTACTGGTAACTTACTCAGGAAATACCGTGATATATCTTAAAAATGCTTAGAGGGGAGTAAAACACCACACAATGTGTTCTACAAACGAGCGAGTTTATATAGCGATGATTATATATACAACTCTCACGAAATACCTCCATGAAAGGATTGTTCTTCTCGTCTTTTGATTTTGTATATTTTTTGTCAGTCGTACTGGTTACGTACTCATGGTCACGGTGCCGTGATGTATCTGAAAAATACTGAAAGCGGAGTAAAACACTACATAATGAGTTATACAAACGAGCGAGTTTATATAGCGATGAAAATATATACAACTTTCACGAAAAACATCCATTTAAGGATTGTTCTCCTCTTTTTTTTGATTTTGTATATTTTTTGTCCACAATTCCTTATTAATGTTGTCTTTCCTTTGTAGGATTTTTTTCTGTCTTTGATAAATTGATAATGTACAGTTCTAAAGTTATACTTAAAAAAAAACCTATGTCTATACTTAAGTTCTGAAGTATAAGAAAATTACAAAAGCAAATATTAAGCAGACGAATTATTAACGTTTTCATGAAAAAGTACCACCTGTAAGTCATATTAAAAGAAAGGATTTCTGTTATTTCCGTTATTTCCGTAGAGATAGATCGAGGGCTTGGCGTAAAACGGTTGTAACTAAAAACCTATTTTGAAAACCTTGGTTTAGGGGCAATTTTGACCCTTTTGTCAACAATGCAAATTTAGGTGCCATTGCTCAGAACGAGCAATGGCACCTAAATTTCCATTGTTTACCAAGAAAAAATGATTTAACGCTTATAAAGACTTTATGGCGAGGTAATTCACCTTGGTAAAAAAAATACCAATTCTAGTTACAACCGTTTCACGCCAAGCCCTCGAGATAACAAACAGCAACACGCGTGTTCAACGTTTGCCAAATATGGCAAGAACAAAGAGTCAGAAGTAATAATTTCCAGACGACAATTGCTGCTTTCCGGCGTACAATTATACCATTTACAAACACCAAGTTCAAGACCAACCTCAAACTTGTTTCTAGGGCGACGACCGATTCTCAAATATCACAAGACAATTGTATTGTATTTTTAGCTCGACGTCGTCGTCCGGTTAAGGTTTTTTGTTTAGCTCACCTTTTTTCTCTCCCTATCAGTCGAGCGTCTGTGCCGTACGCGGTGCTTTTTTTTTTTTTTATCTTAGCTTACTTTTTGAAAATTCTACAAAAGTCAACTTCGATCACGTTGTATAAAATAAATTCTCGTTTGCTTGCAGTAATAAAGCTTGAACATAAACGGCGGACGTCAATAAGGCGTGCACTGCTAAATTTATCATAACATAATGGGAAGAGAGCCTGACTCTAAACTACATTGATTGATTGATTGATTGGGGTTTAACGTCATTTTAAACAATTCCTCATAATATATCACGGCGGCCAGTTCACCTACATGTACTCATGCATTTCCTGGTTTTCTCACACCAGTACACCACACAACAATCTTCCCAAGCAACTGGCTGCTTTTCCACATAGATTTAAGCTCATTGGTGGAAGACTAATGACGCATGTCGCATTGACTTTTGTCAATCGTCGGAAAGAAAGTTGGCCGAGCCGGGATTCGAACTCACAACCCCTGGATTGACAGCCCGCGTCGCTACCGACTGAGCCACCGGGTCTCTAAACTACAACTAAAAATATGTTATGTCTTTATGTGTTAGTCATATCAACCATAATGTCATTGTATTTATATATCATAAGTTCTAACTCCTCTTTTAAGGCGACATATCGCTGATAACGGCCAGTGGTCCAGAAAAGGAGGAGTGTACAACTCTTTTACCCACAATATCTCTCGTATCATCCAACCAAACCCTATGAAGTGGGAACTCGAAAGAATCGTCTCAATGAGACGATTCTTTTGAGTACCAACAACATAGAGTTAGAGGGTAAAATAATGATTTTAGAACCTACCTCCTCTTATCTAGAGCTCTGAACGGCCATGTTGGATAGACTCGTCTATATATATCGGTGTGGAACCAGAACAGTGAGCATGAGACATTAAGATCAAATGGAAAACCAACATTGTTGACTCTGCGTAAATTATCGACCCAGATCAGTATAAGCATGCCGTGCAAGCTAACCCGAACAGACACTTTTCGGATTTTCTATTTTATGAATCATTACTCTATACCTCTATCCTCCTGAGACGGAATGTGTCGGCCCGGATTCGCCTGCGCGGCTGGCTTATGCTGATTCGGATCGATACTTTTCGCAGAGTCCACAATGTTGGTTTTCCATTCCTTCAGAGTCATTATTATTGGTTTTCTCTTGGAACAGCTCATATATCGAGGTAGTTTCAGAACAGTGAGAAACATGAGAAATTACGATCGAATGTAACATATGTTGGTGGTAATAATTAATACCCCCCACAGAAGATATAGACTGGGAACAGATGTTAGACCTATAGAAAAGGGAGTGTATTGGTTGCAATACACCAAATAAATTCCTTTTTTTGTTTCCATGTAAATCGACCAGTTTCAGCCATCAAGTGTCACTCTTTCTAAGTGTTCCTCATGTAGAACACCATATATCATTTGAAAAGAGTTACCTCTTAGCTTTAAAACAATCTAATAAAATAGGGGGTGGGGGTCATGCATTATGCAAGAAAGAATTCACCAGGCGAAAATCGTTACCGTCATCTTGGACCAAATCGGCCCCGACAAAACCGGTGTTTAGCATTTCATTTCTACTTTCAACCAAGGTCAAAAAACTAAAAAGTGATCAAATCATCATTTCTGGTGCATCCTATACACATTCACAATGCATTTAAACTCAATGTCATATATTCAATGCATTCTGGTGAAGGTATACATTTATTTCTACGCAAAGAAAGGTTTGTTTAGGGGCTCAGCTTGACAGCGGATGTCTTTGGTGTTATTCGACCTATTGCATTATCGTAACCAGGAGTTAGACTGGGAACAGATGTCAGAGCTATAGAATAGGAGTGTATTGAAATTATCTTAATCCTTCCCCGACCTGTAGACGCATTTTGACGCATTTTAATTAGACTAATTTTGAAATCATTATGACAAAAGGAGAAAATGCTCTCATACTGATGCATTTCTCATTTGACTCAATGTTTTCAATTCTATCCAAATTTTAAACTGACCTTTTTTTGGAGATTCTTTCAAATGTGTGCCGAAATGATTTTCGAAGTCATCTGCTTCAGATTTGTCGTATGTAGAAAAACGTATATCCATTACTCACTCGGACGATTCTTTTGAGTACCAACACTAAAAGGTTTACAAGTTCAAAAGAGGAATATTGTCTGGCAAAGCGTTCACTCCTACGTAATTAGACATTCGGCAATAATTACGGCATAAAGCGTGAATTAGGGTGAACGAATATGCATCTCATTTGATGTTCACACATAATACGAGCGACGTCAATCGGGTCTTGGTTACAGTGTAACCTCAGACAAGCTTGCGTATAGACACAGTCTCATCAGAGCCTTCGCTGCCCGTCTACATGTAACATTGACCTACATAAAACTCTCTCTCTGTCCTCTCTCCTCTCTATGTGTCTGTCTCTGTCTGTCTGTCTGTTACGTCTGTCTGTCTGTCTCTGTCTGTCTGTCTCTGTCTGTCTGTCTGTCTGTCTGTCTGTCTGTCTGTCTGTCTGTCTGTCTGTCTGTCTGTTCTGTCTGTCTGTCTGTCTGTCTGTCTGTCTGTCTCTCTCTCTCTCTCTCTTCTCTCTCTCTCTCTCCTCTCTCTCTCTCTCTCTCTCTCTCTCTCTCTCTCTCTCTCTCTCTCCTCTCATCTCTCTCTCTCTCTCTCTCTCTCTCTCTCTCTCTCTCTCTCTCTCTCTCTCTCTCTCTCTCTCTCTCTCTCTCTCTCTCTCTTCTCTCTCTCTCTCCTCTCTCTCTCTCTCTCTCTCTCTCTCTCTCTCTCTCTCTCTCTCTCTCTCTCTCTCTCTCTCTCTCTCTCTCTCTCTCTCTCCCCCTTCATGAAATCTGCATTGTTTGCCACATAAACATGAAATTTTACCAAATTGCCTGTTCGACGAAAAATGGAGTGGTTTAGTTTTCAACACGGAAGTGTCGACTATGAAAAATTCGGTAGTGAATTAGTTAATCATTAGACTGCTAGAACCAGTTTTGGTTACTCATTTTGAATTCCTCGTGATGATGTTACCGTGCAATATCGAGTGCATGAATAATAAAGATGGCTTTCTTATGACTAAGATATTGATGAACTTCTTGATTGTTTACGTATCCCCGACCGGGTCATTACAATTACTCTAACATTGGTTGTTATGGCTGCCTTCCCTTGTCGCTCATGGTTGCGGAGTTTACGTAGACTGCTCGGATAAATGTACCAGTTGTACAGATATATTAACCAGGAAACGCCATGATATAACTGAACAATGAGCGATGTATGCTTGTTGTCACAATTATTTCAATAATCATCTGCTATATAGGCGTCAGAAAGCATAGACGCCGCTTTCAACAGTTTTTAGCTATACTGGCCAAAGGCCAGAAGGGCTTATGTCGTGGCGATTTGTCCGTCGTCCGTGCGTGCGTGCGTCCGTGCGTGCGTCCGTCCGTAAACAATTTCTTGTTAACACGATACAGTCTTCAAACTTATACAGTAGTTAGATATCCATGAGAGCTCGGTTCCTTTCGAAAACCAGCCAGATCCGCCCGTGCATGACTGGATTATGGCCCTTGAAATGGTCAAAATTGCTATAAAAGAGCTTGTTTACACGACACAGTCTTCACTTTTGATTGTATCTCAACCAAACTTATACAGTAGTTAGATATTTATGAGAGATCGGTTCCTTTCGAAAACCAGCCACAGTTCCGCCCATGCATGACTGGATTATGGCCCTTGAAATGGTCAAATTTGCTATAAAAGAGCTTGTTAACACGATACAGTCTTTTGATCTTATCTCAATCAAACTTATACAGTAGTTAGATATCAATGAGAGCTTGATTCCTTTCAAAAACCAGCCAGATCTGCCCATGCATGACTGGATTATGGCCCTTGAAATTGTCAAACATTGCTATAATAGGGCTTGTTAACACGATACAGTCCTTATTTTTTATTGTATCTCAATCAAACTTATACAGTAGTTAGATATCCATGAGAGTTTGGTTCATTTCTAAAAAACGGCCAGATCTACCCATGCATGGCTGGATTATGGCCCTTGAAATTGTCATAATTGCTATAATAGACCTTGTTAACATGATACAGTCGTTATTTTTTATTGTATCTCAATCAAACTTATACAATAATTAGATATCCATGAGAACTCAGTTCCTTTCCAAAACCAGCCAGATCCGCCCCATGCATGACTGAATTATGACCCTTGAAATGGTCAAATTTGCTATAAAAGAGCTTGTTAACACGATACAGTCTTTTGATCTTATCTCAATCAAACTTATACAGTAGTTAGATATCCATGAGAGTTTGGTTCATTTCTAAAAAACGGCCAGATCTACCCATGCATGGCTGGATTATGGCCCTTGAAATTGTCAAAATTGCTATAATACAGCTTGTGAACACAATAGAGCTTCCATTTACTATCTGATCTTCACCAAACTTTGATGGTATTTGAATATTGATGACATATTGGTTCCTTTTGAAACAAGCCAGATCAATGCCAGTAGAGCATAGGCCCTCGTGAGCCTCTGTTTAGTAATATCACGGCGTTTCTTTCGTAAGTTACCAGTATTACTGTTCCATTTATCCTGACACCAGTCAGCCAGTCGTAATACTAACCTCTACCATTGATACCGTCTTTGCTATGACCAGGCCGGGGATTGAAATCGCGACCTACCGCACCCGAGTCGGTCGCTCTACCACAACACTACTGAAGCGATCACACACATTTTGGCGGGATTGTATAATCATTTCTGCGGTTTTTGTGGTTTTTGAATTGGGATGATGAATTCACACGAATATCGGATTTGTGAAGCGTTATTACACAAGAATGTCATTCATAGTAAAACGGCGATATGCTCGTTAAATGTAAATAGAGCGAATCTTTTCCTTAGCACGAATGCAACCAAATGTAGGAGTTTATGAAGGAGTTTAACTTCTCTTGTTAAATGATAAAACCTTCTTTTAATCACATATATTTTTAGACTGCCCCGTTGTGTAATGCTACAGCGTCCGTCTTGGGTGCGAAAGGTCGCGGGTTCGGTCTCCGACTGGGTCATATCAAATACTTTAAAAATGGTATTAATGGCTGCCCTCCTTCGCACTCAGACTGACTGGTTGGTGTCAGGATTAATGGAGCAGTAGTACTGGTATCTTAACCAGGAAACGCCATGATATAACTGAAACATTGTTGAAAACGGCGTAAAACAACAAACAATCAATATGTGTTGACATCGATTTAGAATATTTAAAACGTACATACATACTTGTTTAGCTGCCTTTTTTGAACTCGCAGCCTAAACCAATTTCCGTAAACAGAAAATCTGCAGTAGACGACTTTAAAAACGTCTTGGTAATTATAGAGAACAGTTGAAATAATTGTAGCATAAGAACACATTTCTCGTTTTGCCTCAATACTTTCAATAGTCGTCTGCTACAAAGGCCTCAGAAAGCGTCTATATGTAGGTAAGTGTTAATATGTGGAGATTTTCTCAGAACTATAGAAGTAGATCAGCAAGTCAGCGGATGTATTCAGAACTTTCTTACCACGTCGGTGGTATAGTGAAAGATCGTCCGCTTCGAGTGCGGGATGTCGCGGGTTCGATGCCCGGTCGGGTCATTCACAATAGTTTCAAAATGGTAGTAATGGCTGCCTTTCTTTACGCTCAGGGTTGTGGGTTAAGCATGACGTCTGACTCGCTGGTGTCAGGATAAATGGACCAGTAGTACTGGTAACTTACCCAGCTCACGCCGTGCTATAGCTGAACAATTGGTGAAAGCGGCGTAAAACACCAAATCAATCAATCAATCAATCAGAATTGCTTGCTGACGCCTCTGCAGCAGACGGCTTTTTGAAAACATAGTGACAAAAGGAGAAATTGCTCAAAACGAGCAATTTCTCCTTTTGCCACAATGTTTTCCACTTTTAGTCATAGGTTATCCATCTAATTATAGAGATTTTCTAATTTTTGAGAAAATATGTTCAAAGACGTCTGCTGCAGAATTGTCGTATGAGGGAAAGGGTTAATAGCGTGCATAACAGCGTGAATTATTTCCTATTTGTAGACATCTTCAGTAGAGGACTTTTTTTTTTAATAATAATAATAATAATAATAATAATAATAATAATAATGATAATAAAGGCTTTATTTAGAGAGGACACTCATTTGACATAGTATATGTATGCAAGTCAATCTTCCATGAGGGCCTCAAACATAAACAAAATGAAATTTAAGACAAATTGCTCACAAAGAAAGCAATTTCTCCTCGAATTACAAAATCCTTATATAAGTTTTGCTGTCTCGTATTTCATGTAGGCATTTTGTCATAAAAGTAATTCGATACCGAAATTTATTCAATTTTAATACTTTCTGTGCGGGGGAAAACAACTCGCGCTTTGAATATTTAAGACTAGTAATCAACTGTGTCTTGTTTTTGTTACGACTGAAATTTGAAATTAATCAACTTTGGATTACACAAACTAAGCAATTATTTAAAGAATTTAAAAGCAAAAGCAGCTGCTCTTTCATAACAACGCGTCATTCTTATAAAAAGTATGTTTTCCACCTTTAAACAATCTTCTGCCGGTCCCGGGATCGAACTTGGGACCTCTTGTCTCGGAAAAAAACCACATTTTGTCACGTCGCGAAAAAGCTAGAGTAATATTGACATTTAAGAGAGGATATTCAATGGTATCCATAATTGAGACTTATATTACAATACAATAGCTCATTTGCGTAATTAGGCCTCCGGTCCACAATACATACATATTATATTAAATTCAATTTACAATGTAGTAATGTGCACAATCAAATTTCTTCAAAAAGCTTTGAAACATAAAGGGCTCTATATTTTATTAACTAATGGATTTTCATTTTGAAGAAGACAATAAAAATTCTGTATTAAACCATGTATTTAGATACAAATGTCTTATAATCTTAAACTTTTCACAAACAAAGACTATTGGTAGAAAATGACGAGCTGATTCGTTTTCTGGTTTGTTTGCAAATGAGCGGCGACTAAACCCTTTCCCTCATAAAACAATTCGGCATCAGACTACTGTGAAAAAAATAATTCAGAAATATCAGAAATATGGAAATTCTCTATAAATGAAAGTATAATAATCGATTTGAATTAAAAACCATTGTGGCAAAAGGTGAAATTGCTCATTATGAGCAATTTCACCTCTTGCCACAAAGTTTTCACGAGTCGTCCGCTGCTGAAGGTGTCTGTATGTGGGAAATGGTTAATGCACCTATGTGCAGTGAACACTGTGACGAGACTGTGAATTCACACAGTTCCCCTCGGGTGCGGGAGGTCGCGGGTTCGATCCCCGACCGGGTCATACCAAATTCTTTAAAAATGGTAGTCATGGCTCTCCCTCCTTGGCGCTCAAGGGTTGCGGGGTTTAGCATTACGACTGACTGGCTGGTGTCAGGATAAATGGACCAGTAGTACTGGTAACTTACACAATTGTTGACACATACATTACACAAATCCATCAATCAATCAATCAATCAATCAATCAATCAACCAATCATTCAATCAATCACTCACACAGTTCCACCAGCTTCTACCGGAGCTCTTGATAAGAGTATGTTACAGCCCCAAATCCTTATATATGATCTTCAAACCCTATATTTTGTTCAGTGAGACGATTGTTTTTGAGTACCCACACCATAGGATATAAAGTTGCGTCATAATAAAGATATTATTTGTAAAAGACCCGTTTACTTCTTCATATCTTCAAGTAGTCAGTCCTCCGTTTCATCCGGAATCTTCACTGTCCATCTACATGTAAATTAGTTCAATCTGTTTTGTGTTGTACTAAAGTAACCAGCTCTGTAGTCCCTCTAGTTGTTTTTTTACGTAAATTTACCTTGAAATGATCCCATCAGATACACATACGAAGACACCAAGTCCCATGTCGCGGCCTACATTAAAGAAGCAGTTACGCAAAGAAAGAGAAGAAGCTGGTAGAGTCAAGAACAGGTCATTTGGGACATGACTGGAGAAATCTATTTAAAATTAAAATATTAAAAAGGGTAAAACAAACTTTATGACTGATTTCTATAATAATTTCTGCGGTTTTTGTGGTTTTCTGAATTGGGATGATGAATTCACACGAATATTGGATTAGTGAAGCGTTATTACACAGAATTTCATTCATGGTAAAAAAGGCGATATGCTTGTTGAATGTAAACAGAGCGAATCTTTTCCCTGAAGCATGACTGCAACCAATGTAGGAGTTTATGAAGGAATTTAACTTGTCTGTACGTAAAATTATAAGACTTTCTGTTACTAATTGTAACACCATTTTTTCATCTCATTTATTTTATCTCATTTTGGGTGTTTTGATATATGCATTCCCTCTGGAACATGTGCTTTTATTCCTGGCTCAAAGATTAGCTGTTTCCGTATTTCCGTTTGTCGTTGTGACCCATTCTAAACGTATATGAGCCATCCCGCGAGGAAACCAACATTATGGACTCTGCGTAATGTATCGACCAAGATCAGCCTGCGCAATCCGCGCAGGCTAATCTGGACGACACATTCCGTCTCAGGAGAGTAGAGGTATAGAGTAATAATCGACCTAGACTAATTTTAAAGTGCAGTCCGCACAGGCTAATTCGGGACGACACATTACGTCTTAGGGTGATAGATGTATAGAGTAATGATTCCAGAAACATAAAATCTACAGGAGGTGAAAAGTGTCTGTCCGGGTTAGCCTTCGCGGCATGCTTAGGCTGATCCGGGTCGATACTTTACGCAGAGTCCACAATGTTGGTTTCTCGCGGGACGGCTCATATATCTTTGTAATCTTATTTCATTTTAAAACATCTGCATAGAGAACACTTTTATAATAATGAATCGGAGAAGAAAATAAGACTTAACAACGTGACAATAATCAGACCAGGTCTACGCGGAGCAACGTCAAAGGCAGCCCACGTGAATTCATTTCAGAACAAAAAAAAGATTAACAAAATATTCAGGTTGTTAGAACATTGTGACGAGCAAATACCGCCTTTCGACACCATGTTTCAACTGTATTCAATAATCGTATGAGTACGAGAAAACCAACAGTATGACATCTGCGTAATGTATCGACCCATATCAGCCTGCGCAGTACGCGCACCCCGATCCGGGCCGACACATTCCGTTTCAGGGGATAGAGATATTGAGTAATGATTCCTGAAACAAAAAAATCCACAGGAGGCGAAAAAGGTACTTCCTGGTAAGCTTGCGCGATATGCATAGGCTGATCAGGGTCGATACTTTTCGCAGAGTCCACAATGTTGGTTTTATCGCGGGACGGCTCAGAATGTTATGTTTAATCTTTGAGGATTATCCAGCTTTGTCCGAGGATATGTTCAAAGTCGTCAGCTGCTGATTCCTTATATGAGGGAAAGGGTAAGCACGACATTTAAATCTACATCGTAACACTACTTATTCTATAGGCCAACAGCGGGTAGGTCTTTTCAATCCGCCTCGCGTGCAGGAGGTCGCGGGTTCGAATCCAGGCCGGGTCATACGAAGTACTTTAAAGATGGTAGTAATGACTGCCCTCATTGGCGCCGCTCTGGGGTTGCGGGGTTAGCAGTACGACTGACTGGCTGGTGTCAGAATAAAGAAAACCATTAGTACTGGTAACTTACCATGGAAACGCCGTCATATAACTGAAACAATGTTAACAGTGGCGTAAAACACTTATCAATCAAACTATTGTCCGTCAGCGGGCATGTCTTTTTAAATCCTTTAAATCTAACTTTTTTTTCTGAAAACATTAATTATATTTGCTGCAGTCGCCTTAAAAACAAAACATTTTAAAGAGAAATGTAATAGGTCATTAACATGTTAACACTGATTGAAGCATTTCTTCATTTTCGTGCAACATTTGTTTTACATTTGCTTTAGCACTAATCTTACCTGTTTCTTTTCTCCACACGTTTTTCGATTTAACTTAAACTAAATGAAATGACAAACAAGTAAACGTCATTTTGTAAAGAATTATCATCAGACTTTTGTTGCATACCTCCCGATGGAGATATTCGTGGGGGTTAAATCGGGGGATATAAAGGTGTACAATTGGTTTGATCCGTTCGTCACTGCGGGTGAGAATGAACCTTTATCCGCATTCGACTGATCCGCATACAACTGATCGCATACAACTGATCCGCAGCAGTCGAATAATTTAACCACTCCATTTCGTCAAACGAAAATGATGTAATGTTTAATGTCTACTGAAGTGGCAAACAATGCAGTTCTAATGAGAGACAGCTCGTTACAAGCTGTCTCACTGGAATCTGCATTGTTTGAAAGAGCCTTTAATTGCATTTTACAGTGAAAGGGTTAAAAGCATGTAGGCAACTCTATGAATTATCTCTATAAAGGAAAGGAAATTTGACCCGTCCCACGAGAAAACCATTGATCATTATATATCGACCCAAATCCGGACAGACACCTTTCGCCTCCTGTGGATTTTCTGTTTCAGGAGTAATTACTATATACCTCTATCCCCTTAGACGGAATGTGTCGGCCCGGATTGACCTATGCGGACTGCTCAGGCGGATCTAGGTCGATACATTACGCAAATACCATAATGTTGGTTTTCTCGTGGAACGGCTCTCTTATTGAATAGAGATGAATGCACAGTGACAAATTGAACATTTCTTCATGAATCACGTGCACATATTTTATTTTGTCACACAGTTTTCAAATGGCGTTTTGCTGCATTTACGCCAATACAAACATGCATGTAGGGGGTTGGTTACTCTTGGTACTATTTTCGGGGATCAACTGTTATCAACTTTACTTGAATCATTTTAAACACGGAGACCCGGGTTTAAACTCCTGCTCTCTCGTTACTAAACAGCCTATATCTTATTGTAACTGAGTGACCATGAAACTTTAAACACACGACCACAGGACCAATGCCAGACATAACTGCATACAGCTCTGCATCAACAGAGTGTCATATATATCCATTGTCAGTATGCACTATATGTTATCGTTACAAATCACTTATCAGTTCTGAATGTTCTGCATGTGACTAGAGTAATGGCGTTCTGTTGGTTCTGTCTTGATTCGATATATATCATTGGCAGTCCTATCAAAAGCCCCAACAACACATGGTGGGGGTCATGTCCAATTATCCATGTTTATGCGTCCATTGCTCCAATGTTGGCCTCTTGATATAACGATTTTCTTGTCCACAAAAGGTTGTGACATAGACCATATGTTAGCACTCACAGTTGTCATTAAGGACTCGAATTTAAAGATGTCAAACGTGCTCTTCATCAAGGAATTGGTTAAATGGTGTGGATGTACATGCATATTTATATTCATATTTTGCGTCGTATATGGCGGTTTAGTTTCGTATTGCACACCTGCGTGCTGTGAAGCCAAGGGATAACCACAGCTTACGGAAAGTCTAACCAGAACATCCATCACACGCATGCATTCAATTGCATCCAATGGTGAACAATAGATATAAGGGATTGTCTTGTCCTCCAAAGGACGTTACGTGGAACTGGTTTCAACCCTCACAGTTGTCATACAGGACTTGGTTGTAAAGTTGCATTTGCATCAATTAATATAAGGGATTATCTCGTCCACAAAAGGACGTTTCAACTGATTTTAAACCTGATAGTTGTCATAAGGGACTCGGTTGCAAAGATGTCAAACCTCATCTGCATCAAGAATTCATTTAAACTACTTCTACCTAAAGTACGTGTTTGAGCCACCATCCCTTGTATTGAAGTTCACCTAAACCCGTTCGCAGTTAGCGTACAGGTGTGCACAACAACCCTTGTATAAGTTTATTTTAGCAAAGATCAGAGAAAGTGTTATCAACGTTCATTTAAAAGACGTAAGCCATCCACTCCTTTTGTGCACTTTCCTCTCACACACGTTGAATCCGCCATGTGACTGAATCAGTCAGGTATTGTTTACGATGCAATTCAATATTTATAAGCGAACCGATGGACAAGCTGACTTACAAAAGGTCTAGAACAAACACTGGTTGAGACTGCTTTTACCTATTCCTTTTTATACCATCTTGTTTGTTAAATTTGTTATACATCAGATATATTCATATCTGCTGTGCAGTAGATGTATATATATTTTCTTGTTCCGGTAAATGTCTTCGTTTTAAATTATATATATTTACAGTCCAACCTGTGTTTAAAGACCACCCATGGAAAGAGAATAATCTGGTCTTTATTCACAGGTGGTCTTTAATTATAGGTTCATTTATACAGAAAATTAGTATTTGGGGGGGGGGGGGGAACTAAAATTATGGTCGCTATAGACAGGGGATTGCTATTCCAATTTTGCATTTAACACATATTCGACTGTATATTTAGACGGCATCTGGCGACTTTGGTTCGTATTGAAGGATTTGCATTTACATACGCACAGTCTCGCGAGAGCTTTCATCATTCGCCTGCATGCATTTATAGTCATAGGTATGAGCCTCGTACGCACGGCGTTTTCGGGTCTTAATGCGCATGCGTAAAGTGACGATTCAGGCGAGTCTGTGCATCTGATAAGTATCTGCAGAGTCTTCACAGTCAGTCTGCATGTAATTTAGTCCATCTGCATATAATTTAGTCCAAGATGCATATGTAAGCAAAAGAAAAGACCAAACTAGAACTGCAAACACGTTCGTTTTACGCCAGCTACCACATTTCCGAACCAGTGCATGAGAAAAGGTACAAATTGGCTTTTGGTGATCAGTACAGATCATGACCATCAACCAGTGCATCCGCACAGTCTGATCAAGATCTACACCTTTCATATATTACTTACTCCAGCTTGTTTGACGATTCTGTCAATTTGTGTAGATTCTGATCAGACTGAACAGGTGGACAGTGTGATCCAACACCTATAATCTTCAGAAATACAAACTTGTATTTGTTCACTGTTCCATGTGATCCCGCTACGACCGCCTCGGTGATGAAGTGAAAGAGCGTCCGCCTCGGGAGTGGGGGGTAGCAGGTTCGATCCCCGACCGGGTCATACCAAAGACTTTACAAATGCCAGTAGTGGCTGCCCTCCTAAGCGTTCAGGGTTGCGGGGCTAGCATTAAGACTGACTGGCTGGTGTCAGGATGAATGGACTAGTAGTTCTGGTAAATTACTGGTGTCAGGATGAATGGACCAGTAGTTCTGGTAAATTACTGGTGTCAGGATGAATGGACCAGTAGTTCTGGTAAATTACTGGTGTCAGGATGAATGGACCAGTAGTTCTGGTAAATTACTTGTGTCAGGATGAATGGACCAGTAGTTCTGGTAAATTACTTGTGTCAGGATGAATGGACCAGTAGTCCTGGTAAATTACTGGTGTCAGGATGAATGGACCAGTTGTCCTGATAACTTACTGGTGTCAGGATGAATGGACCAGTTTTCCTGATAACTTACTGGTGTCAGGATGAATGGACCAGTTGTCCTGATAACTTACTGGTGTCAGGATGAATGGACCAGTTTTCCTGATAACTTACTGGTGTCAGGATGAATGGACCAGTTGTCCTGATAACTTACTGGTGTCAGGATAAATGGACCAGTTGTCCTGATAACTTACTGGTGTCAGGATAAATGGACCAGTTGTCCTGATAACTTACTGGTGTCAGGATGAATGGACCAGTTGTCCTGATAACTTACTGGTGTCAGGATGAATGGACCAGTTTTCCTGATAACTTATTGGTGTCTGGATAGATGGACCAGTTTTCCTGATAACTTATTGGTGTCAGGATGAATGGACCAGTAGTTCTGATAACTTATTGGTGTCAGGATGAATGGACCAGTAGTACTGGTAACTTACCCAGTGATATAACTGAAACATTGTTGAAAGTGGCGTAAAACACCAATCAATGATCCCGTTACGGAGACTAAACGCGACTGTTGAATCTTTCCGCGCCGAATTGTTTAAAGTAGACTCTTCCATGTTTAAAATCGGGTGTGTCCATTCCTCAATTTATGAAAGGTTTGGTCTATTTTGGTAACTAAAGGGCAAACAAGGCTGATTTCAGGTGAGACAGCTCGTTACGAGCTGACTCACCTGAATCTGCATCGTTTGTAAAAACCTCAATATTGCCTGTGGCGCTGAAAGAGTTAATTCAAGTTCAAGTTCAAGTTCGAAATCGTGTAATGGCATATAAACATATGTGTGTTGACAGTAACATAATACATATATACATATACATATGGCGGAACTAAAAGATAAATATAGACATACATATGGAGAAAATATGAAACTATACAAACATCACGGCAATAGATAAGCATACAATTTGTATACATTTTATGATTGATCAACATATTTGCATAATAAAGTAATTATTAAGAAGTATTTTTGTTATTTCTTTTACAGTTGGCAAGGTATAAAAATTTACCTAGATTAACTTAATATTTCTTCGATTGAGACTCCATTGAACCTTTAAATTTAAATATATTAGGCCAAGTGTAGAAATATTTAGGTATGTATACAATCCTAGGGTCTCTATATAATGGACAGACTAATAACAAAGTTAATATAACACTATGCTGACGACATTCTGGAAGTGTAGCCCCAAATAGTACTCCCTCCATGTACCGCTGGGAACCTAAGTCACGTGTAAACAACACAATATCCTATATTAAGATATACTTGGCTGATCATTTTGGTTTATATGTCCGTTGTCTTAAAACACATTTTCTTTCTGAATAAAAAAAGAAAGAGACTTGAAGTGTAGTCCCCGAACAGTACTCCCTCCATGTACCGCTGGGGACCTAAGTCACGTGTAAACACCACAAGATCCCATATTAAGATATACTTGGCCCATCATGTTGTTAAAACACATTTTCTTTCTGAATAAAAATAGACAGAGACTTGAAAATTGAAACAAATTTGACCATATTCCTCTCGCAGGCTGATTAACATCCAACTCCCCACTTAGCTCTTTCAATGCCGAATTTCACAAAGTCGACTCTTCCATGTTGACAATTGACTACTCTATCTTTTGTCCAAATTTGGTAACATTTAATGGTTAGACTGATCTTGGTCTATACATTACGTAGAGTCCATAATGTTGGTTTTCACGTGGAACGGCTCAGATTATAAAGTCGCGACAAACTTGATAAAGAGTAACCGGACCTATTCGTGTCCTATCCTATCTCTTAACCCTTTCAACGCCAAATTTCCAAAAGAAGACTCTTCCATGTTCAAAATCGGGCGACTCCATATCTCTCCTAACATGAGTTTTGGAATATGTGGATTAACTTTAAGGCAAACAATGCATATTTCAGGAGAGACAGCTCGTTACGAGCTGTCTCACCTGAATCTACATTGTTTGAAAAAGCCTGTAATTGCCTTTTGGCAGGGAAAGGGTGAAAGGCGTGTGCTTGTATTGATATATATCAGCCGTTCCACGACAAAACCAACATTATTGACTTTGCGTAAAAGTATCGACCGGATCAGCCTAAGTATGCCGCGCAGGCTAATCCGGGCAGACACTTTTCGCCGCCGGTAGATTTTCTGTTTCAGGAATAATTACTCTATACCTCTACCCCCCTAAGTCGAAATGTTTCGGTCCGGATTAGCCTGCGCGGACTGTGCACGCTGATCTATGTCGGTACATTACGCAGAGTCCTTAACGTTGGTTTTCTCGTGGAACGGCTCATATATAATTATCTAGTATTGTTCAACCACTAAGGGATGCATTCATTAAAGAAAACTCACCGGGAGGCGAAGATGCTAGGGTCCTGTAATTTATTTTCCTATTGTACAGATAAATACTGTTGACACTTTGATCTCTCGTGAACAAACAGGGAACAAAGAAAAACAAAATTAAAGACTTTCATAATCATGCTTTTAGCTTCTTCATTTTAAGTTTCACACAAATTAAAGACTTCCATATTTCTTGTTTTAGCTTCTTCATTTTAAGTTTCGCCCGAGCTATTTTCAAAGCAGACGAATGTATGCGATCACATCTTCCCCGGTAGTTCAGGCGGCAGCTACGCGGAGTTTCAACCCACGGGTTGTGAGTTCGAACCCCGGCTCGGCCAACATTCTTTCAGACGTTTCATAAACGTTACAGTGACAGGAATCATTTTTCTTCCACCAATGGGCCAATAGTTTATGAGTGAAAGCAGCCAGTTGCTTAGAAAATATGTTGTTTGGAGAACTGGTATGAGAAATCCAGGAAACACATGAGTATGTGAACTTGCCGCCGTGATATGACTAAAATTGTTCAATAGGGCGTTTAGCCTTAATCATTTAATCAATCAATCAATCGATCAATCAATCAATTAATCAATCAATCAATTGACATCGATAACAAAAACTTCATGAAAGAATGTGAGCAAAAATGTACACGTTGGTATTTGTGAACACTGTAGATTCAGATCAGCCAGTCTGTCGGCCCCGTCTTATCATAATCCACACAAGTTCTCTGTTTCTTTTGTCAGGTGAGTGTTAGAGTCATGTAAACAATGAAGATCAGCTTGTCTATCGGCTGAATCTTACCAGTATCTACACTAGTTGGCTGTAGCTTTTAAAAATCCTGTGTAAGTGATATATGAGCAACGTAGATATTAATCAGACTGTGTCGATCCCCATTCGCGAAGATCATAGTGAAGTGCCATTAGACAAGGCTCATGTCCTATACTAGTACTGGTTTTGTTTTACCCAGGGCTCTTGTATAAGTAAACAGTATATAAATATTGCATGGGTTCCAGTGTGACAGTACATATTGTCAACATGAGGAAAATACTGTTACCCGAGGCGAAGCCGAGGTTAACAGTATTTACCCGAATGTTGACAAATGTACTGTCACACTGGAACCCATGCAATATTTATTTTATTATACCGAACAAAATTACACGTTTATTCAATTTATTCAGTACCTTCGTAGGGGAGGTGAACATGGGTAGATCTACAATAATGTAACACACACATATGAATATACCGGTTAACAGTATACTGTTACATGGCACGCGCATCTAAAAGGTGACGTTATTGTTTGAAATGACGTCATGCACGTGCATAACCAACATTTTCCCGCGCGTGCCATGTAACAGTATACTGTTAACCGGTCAAAAACGTACTGTTAGGATGAGACAGTAAGAAATTGCCCATGATGAGTATATGAGAATTTAACATTACAAAGTCACGAGAGGTATAATAATAGCCGATATATGCAAGTGGCATTAAACATCATTTTAATAAACGGCGTTGAACCCTGACTGACCACAGGGACTTGCTCCTCTAAAATTAGATATTACCCTATATATATGTGCCTAGATATCTATGCATATACAGGGTAATATCTATTTTTAGAGGAGCAAGTCCCTTTGGACTGACCCAATTCAATCAAACAACTGACACTCCATAGCCTAAGCAGCCATTGATGCAATGATTTTGTGTCGAATATTTTGAAGGCCGTCTCGATTGGTGGTGTGGTATATCGTCCGCGTTCGGTACGAGTTGGCGCGGGTTCCCTTGGCGGGCTGGCTTCCCTTCTTAATTGGCGCTCACAGTTGCGGGGTTAGCATTACGACTGACTGGCTGGTGTCAGGATAAAAGGACCAGTAGTACTGGTAACATACCGAGTAATTGCTGCCCTTCTTGGGGTTCAGAGTTGCGGGGGTTAGCATTACGACTGACTGGCTGGTGTCAGGATAAAAGGACCAGTAGTACTGGTAACATACCGAGTAATTGCTGCCCTCCATTGCGTTCAGAGTTGCGGGGGTTAGCATTACGACTGACTGGCTGGTGTCAGGATAAAAGGACCAGTAGTACTGGTAACATACCGAGTAATTGCTGCCCTTCTTGGGGTTCAGAGTTGCGGGAGTTAGCATTACGACTGACTGGCTGGTGTCTGGTAACTTACCCAGGAAACGCCGGGATATGACTTAAACATTGTTGAAAGCGGCATTAATCACAAAACAATCAATAAATAAATCAATCAATCAATCAATCGATCAATCAATCAATCCCTTGGCGGGTAATACCCAAAATGTAGAGGTAACTTCTACTTTGTTTTAATTCCAATCTATGACAAAATCTTTAAAAAAAAAAAAAAAAAAATGTACGGCGGTTTAAACATTGTTGACAACTGGATGTACGGCATACTGTTATGGTAATGTACGGTATACAGCATTGAAATCAAACGAAAGTGCCATTGTTTATCTGCAAAACGAGTGTTTCCTAAGTCTGACATGCTGGTAACTCCTACACCATGTTAAAGGATGTTGGACTTCAAATTTGCCTACACCCTTTTAAAGGATGTTGGACTTCGAATTAGCCTACACCATTTTAAAGGACGTTGGACTTCGAGTTTGTTTTCTTACGCCATTTATCACATATTCTTGAGAGCCGAGCCCCGGTAGCTCAGTCGGTAGCGACACGGGCTGTCAATCCAGGGGTTGTGAGTTCAAATCCCAGCTCGGCCGACATTCATTCCGACGTTTGACCTGCGTCATTCGTCTTTCACCAATGGGCTGTTTATCATGTATATGTGGAAAAGCAGCCAGTTGCTTGGAAGGTATGTTTGTGTGGTGTACTGGTGTGGGAAAACCAGGAAACGCATGGGTAGGTGAACTGGTCGCCGTGATATGACTCAACAATTGTTGAAAACGGCGTTAAACCCCAATCAATCAATCAATCAACATATGCTTGAGTCTAGCGAGTAGTGAAAGCTAGGATCAGAATGTGCGTATCACACGAGCGTCAACTTTTTCACATATCACTAAGACCTCAAAGTCGATAGACGCGGTCCATATACAAACATGTTTCGTCTTCCTATTTGTCTAGAGTAAGGGGGATTTCCCTCGTAAATCTCGTCTTATTAATAATAAACAATGACCACTTAATTACTGGTAGTCATACATAAATATATCGTCGCGTATCACACTTATGATCGGTGTAATCATTATGTTAGGGATGTAAAATTGATAAAATAAACAGGCCGTACAAGTCACATACGGTAAGTTCGTCCTTTGATGTTTTAAGTTTTTACTTATATATCTAGATAAGAGGTTTTTGATGTAACGTGTTATATTTAGTGTTTATTTTGAAACATTACTCATCTCATTATATATACAGATGCTCCACGAGAAAAAACAACATTATTGACTCTGCGTAATGTATCGACCCGGATTAGCCTGCGCTATCCGCGCAGGCTAATCCGGGTCGACACATTCCGTCTCAGGGGGGATAGAGGTATAGCGTAATGATTCATGAAACAGAAAATCCATTAGAGGCGAAAAGTGTATGTCCGGGTAAGCCTGCGCAGCATGATTAGGCTGATCCGGGTCGATACTTTACGCAGAGTCTACAATGTTGGTTTGCTCGTGGAACGGCTCACATATATATATATATAGATGTTAGACGGTAAACGAATCACGTGTGTCATATTAATAGTCCTGATGCAGTCGATAGGTATTTCTTCGACCGAAATGATACGTTCTCGATTATGACGAAACAACCGAGGTCGATTTCGGATCAGGATACGT
>JASEVX010000008.1:56130930-56140415 GCA_031761405.1 Serripes groenlandicus
GCTTCAACATCGGTTAAATCTGTTCCCTACACTTGTTCCTATCTATGGTATATATTTTGTAATATAACATCCAGGGGTTAATACAAATAATTGTATTTTGTGGGGAAAAAAATATATATGTATTGTTTATATTATGGGCCGGTGGCCTAAATATTTGAATATAAGAGTCACGATGCCGATCACTCTCTAACCCCATCGACTTCCCCAGTGGTGTAGTGGTAGAGCGTACGCCTCAGGTGCCGGAGGTCGCGGGTTCGATCCCCGATGGGTTCATACCAATTTATTGTTTATTTATTTATTGATTGGGGTTAAACGCCGTTTTTAACAATTTCTCAGTCATATCACGTCGGCCAGTTCAACTACTCATATGTTTCCTGGTTTTCTCATACCAGTACTCCACACAACAATCTTCCCAAGCAAGTTCATACCAAAGACTTTAAAAATGGTTGTAGTGGCTGCCCTCCTTGGGGCCCAGGGTTGCGGGGTAAGCATTACGACTGACTGGCTGGTGTCAGGATGAATGGACCAGTGCCAAGGCAGGCTTACGTCCATTTCCTACTTGCAGACGCATTTTAATGCATAAGCTTACCAAACAGCAAAATTAATTAGTGTGGTTGACTGTATGGTTGGCATGGTAAAACCACATTGCATAACTCTGGTAAATGACCAAAGGCCATCATGGCTCTTTTTTTTTTTTTTTTTATTTATGAGAAATTACCATGTTATGATAGAATTATAGGTAAGTGACAAATGCATGTTCTAATAACCCTATTATACCTTAAAAACCAATGTTGTTGGTACACAAAAGAATCGTCTCAGGGAGACGATTCTTTTGAATACCAACAACATTGGTTTTAATGAGTGCTTAACATAGATATCGTGGAAGCATATAGCCTGTTTACTCTTCCTTATCCAGTCCTATAAGTGGCGTTTTTACATGTTCCTTGCATATATCCTTATTAGACCTCACAAACCAATGTTGTTGGTACTCAAAAGAACCGTCTCAGTAAGACGCGCTTCTTTTGAGTACCAACAACATTGGGTTTAATGAGTGCTTAACATTAGATATCGTGGAAGCATATAGCCTGTTTACTCTTCCTTATCCAGTCCTATGAGACAGTTCCAATCAATATGCACTGACCATATCCACTGACGGCGTGTAAAGTTGGATTAGAGACATGTTAAACGGTGAACAACACCATCCACCAAATAAGTTGAAAATAATCCGAGCAATTATTCCGCCTTTTCCCATACTGTTTTCATAAGTCGTCGTCTGCTGCTTACTCGTTAAAAATGCGTCCTTATACGGGAAACGATTAAAGTACGTGTTGCAGGATATGTGGGATTGAGCGTCAAGTGTTTGTTTTCAATCCTTTTTTTAAACGCTTTCACACATCCAATAAATCTACAGTAGACGACGTTAGCAAATACATAGAATTATCAACGTGTAGTCATTCAATAAAGTTGAAAACAGTGTTACAAATGGAGAAAATGAGCCGTCCCACGAGAAAAACCAACAGCGTGGACTCCGCGTAAAAATGTCGACCGCACGTCAGGCTAAAGCATGTCGCGCAGGCTAACCCGGCCAGACACTTGTCGCCTCCTTTGTATTTTCTGTTTCAGGGATCATTACTCTATACCTCTATCCCTCTGAGACGGAATGTGTGGACCCGGCTGATCTTGATCGATACATTACGCAGAGGCCGTACTGTTGGTTTTCTCGTTGGAACCGCTCAAATTGTTTATCATGATGAGCCATTTCTCTTTTCCCACACACAGTGTTTTCAAAATTCAACAGTTACAGAGGCGACAGAAGGTCTCTGTATGTGTGAAAGGGTAAATCGTTCCAGGATACTGTCAGAAATAATTACTTCCCGTTTATCAAGTGAATCGTGTAATTAATAACAGTTCTCACACTCCTATTGTTTTGAGTTTCCATGAATGTCAAATAGTATTATAATTATTATCTTCCACCACTCTCTTCTCCGGCGCGCTTCTTTAACCTAACCTAACAACGAAACGCTGTTTGCGATTTATTACTTCACCCATAGACCTAAACAAGAAAATATATATGTATATATAAATGTGTAGTTAATGCGTATATGCTAAGACGGAGTATATTGTTTAACTAAATGAGAATGTTATCACAAGTAGATATCTTTCGATGCTTTTGAAATCATTTTGGTGAATGGATAATCTATATCCACTTTTCCCCACAATTATTTCTAAGGTTTGGAAACAGAATTATTACTCTTCTCTATTAGAACATTTGATTATTTATTATTAAAGGATTTCTACATTTGTTTATACGACCGAATAAAATGACTAATTGCACGTCCGATCACACTTTTTTGTATATATATATATCTTGTATATTTGTATGATATTATGAAATATATATGTTTTGGTGACTTATAGGCCCATGGGACCGGGTGTTAATAATAATTGTTAAAGAATAAATGTAAACTATAAATGCTTTGTAACACATGTCACAATAATAAACAATTTACATACTTACTTACTTACTTATATGTCTCTGGTTCACATGAGCCCCGTCGTGCGATGTGAACTATCGTGAACACTCGCCGTCCGGCGTCCAGCGTCGTCGGCTGCGTCTATAGGTCAGTCTGTTTGTCACAATTCCGGCCTGCAAACAACTTCTGCTCATATACCAACGAACCAAATTCAAAATAGTTTCACAGGAATGTTCCTTTCTCTTTTAATGTCGTTCAAAATAATTTAAGTCCATGCAGTACATAGAGGATATTACATGAGTGGTCATTCAAAACGACATGTTATTAAACGAGTTTAATAAAAAAAAAATATTGAATGACCACGAATGTTATATTCTATTTATATCATAAATTCCAATTCGACGATTATTAGCGCAAAATATATATAACGTCGCTATATATAGCGCGGTCATTTTCAATGCTTTTCATTATGACGTTACGTAGCATTGTTATTACACTAGTTATATAACATAGCATTGCTATTACACTAGTTGAATACGCAATTTATACAATGGCTTTATTACACTTCCGGCGACGTCATTTATGCTATAATTAAATAAACATGATTCATTCGGTGTTTAACGCCATATTCAACAATTGTTTGGATATATCCTGGGTAAGTTACTAGTACATCTGGTCCATTTATCCAGAGACCAGCGAGTCCGTAGTAATGCTAACCCCAATAAACTTGTAAACTTGTCAATATGTTTGAGGGATTTAACGCGTATGCAACAGTATATAAAGAGCACTTGGCATGAAACAGTTGTAACTTAAAACATATTTTGAAAACCCTGGTTTAGGGGGCAATTTTGACCCCTTTGTAAACAATGCAAATGTTTCCGAGCAAAGGCACCTTAATTTCCATTGTTTACCAAGAAAAAAAGATTTCACGCGTATAAAGACTTTATGAGGAGGTGATTAACCTTGGTAAAAAAAATACAAATTTTAGTTACAACCGTTTCACGCCAACCCCTCGATATTACATTACATGTATTGATTAATGAATGAATGAAAACCGAACGAACGAACGAACGAACGAACGAACGAACGGACGGATGGATGAATGAATTTATTAACAATCAATATCATTTCGTGCAGAATTTCATATTTTGCTTAGAGGTTTTCAAAGTACTCATATAGTTATATTTGGTAAAGGGTTACGCAACCTAAAACACGACCGTTAAAGCATGCTATTTTGAGTGTTGATGAATAACTGGAAATTTGATGACTGATCTAGGATATTTGATAAAATTGATGTGTAGGCAAAAAGAACATGTATTTACTTCCTTGCTATCAAAACAGGAAATAACATCGCTGTTTATGGTATAGGATAAACATCGCTGTTTATGGTATAAGATAAACTTTCGTATAAGGTAAATAGAGACGGACATGAGGTTGCGGTGTGAAAGCTTCAGTACGCACGTGACTTTGGGGTATGAAAGCTTCAGTACGCTCGTGACTTTGCGGTATGAAAGCTTCAGTACGCACGTGACTTTGTGGTGTAAAAGCTTCAGTACGCACGTGACTTTGCGATATGAAAGCTTCAGTATGCGGGTGATTTTGCGGTATGAAAGCTTCAGTACGCACGTGACTTTGCGGTATGAAAGCTTCAGTACGCTCGTGAATTTGCGGTATGAAAGCTTCAGTACGCACGTGACTTTGCGGTATAAAAGCTTCAGTATGCAGGTGACTTTGTGGTATGAAAGCTTCAGTACGCACGTGACTTTGTGGTGTAAAAGCTTTAGTACGCACGTGACTTTGTGGTATGAAAGCTTCAGTACGCGCGTGACTTTGCGGTATGAAAGCTTCAGTACGCTCGTGACTTTGCGTTGCTCCAGGAAATCCAATCTTAACTCTTTCACTGTCGAATTTCACAAAGTCGACTCTTCCATGTTGAAAATTGAACCACTCCATTTTTCGTTCAACAGGAAATTTGTTAAAAAATGAAATGTCTAAGTGGCAAACAATGCAGATTTCAGGGGAGACCGCGCGTTACGAGCTGTCTCACCTGAATCTGCCTTGGTTGCAAAAGCCTTTAATTGCCTTTGAATTTGAAAAAAGAGTTAAATAATAAAATATAAAATTATTTAGGACTTGCATTTGAGTTCCAAACATATATACAATACGTATACAGAATTTTATTTGTTATAAGTAAATACAATAGTTTTAAAAACAAATCAAATAGAGAGGCAACGAAGAATAATACATATATTAGTACATGCACGATGTTTGGTTCATCCTCCCTTTGAGTGCATTTTCCGAATCAGTACATTTATTTATTTAAGTCTCATCCATGTATAAACAATGTCGCATACAAACATACACAATGTACAAAAAACATCAACACAAGTATTATACATTCCCATTCTAACAAAAGGTATAGGAGACTTGCCATACAAGCATATCGCACAATCATTGCATTTACTAGTTACACCATAATGTCAAGAATCAGCTACTAATATGCCTTTAAAATTGAAAATCGAACTCGGGTAGTTTATAGAACAGAACAGACCATCATAAGTTGTTTGATTTGATCTAAAATACAGATCATCCTCGTACAAACATATTAACATAACATACGTGAATGTGTAAAAAAAATAAAAATTACAGAACACCAAAAGTAAATATTTATCTCTAAAATAATCCTGCCTAAGGTCTTAATTGGAGGTTGAACGTACATGCAATTCATTTATTCTATACATTTATCTGTCTAACAATTGTTATTACTTAAATTTTGAGTACTTGAAGATTGCATCAGTTCGATAAATTTATGAACACTTGGTATTTTGTAGAAATATGGCTTTATAGAAGCCAATGTAAAAGAAAAGCCACAAAAGTAAAAGTAAAGAATCATTTAAAACAAAAGGCAAAACACCTGTGTTATCTCCCGCGATCAGACCCGTCACCGAGAAGTGACTGATTAGCAGTCGACTCTTGCTTGGACTTAAATTGTTGAAATAGAATACATGTAATAAAATAAGACATTATTTACTAAGATAAGATCTACGTCCTTTAAGAATATCAAAACAGGTTTTGTCACAATATGAATTTTTTGATTTTGTTTACCCTCGCCGTGCGGAGATTGGCACATTATCGAATAACCAGGGACATAGATAAAGGGATAGGCAACTCCACCTGTACACCTGTTATCTGGTTAAAATATCACATATAGAAATAAAATTGTCCAAATTTTCACATTTTGTAGCAAATAAAACTTTGAAGTCACAATTGGCACATAAACAAAACATACCTATTCTGAAAGCTAAACATTTCAACTAAGGTTAGAGATACAATGAATAACTGGAATTTCTTTGTATTTTGAACAATGACTGGTTTAAAAGACGCCGATATTGGGATATCATGATCTACTGCAATAGAAGAATGTTTAAACTTCCAGAATTTTTTATTTTTTATTTTTCATATCTTGAATAGTTTTTGAGTTTTACTTGCTACAAATGTCGGCACGGGTGATATTTCAGTATATAATTTAGTTACTTATCCCTCTTATCTACGTCCCTGGATATATGTAGTTTCCGTTTATTGATTTGTTGAGCTGTACTGTGATGTTGGGATTCGCATCAAAGCTCAATTATCATATAACTTAACTATTATCACTAAGTCTAAAATTGAATTACTATCATTATGAGTTGAATATAGCTTTTTTACACTATTATTAAAATAAACAGACACCTATAAAAAGCTATTAACAAACAACACATTAATTTGCCCATATTTTGATCCTTTGTGTAAAAATAAATTAGCACCGATAAAAAGCTATTAACTTTTGCCAATCTTTTGATACTTTGTAAACATAAATTAACACCGATAAAAAGCTATAAACTTTGCCAATCTTTTGATACTTTGAGTAAAAATAAATAAGCACCGATAAAAAGCTATTAATTTTGCCCATCTTTTGATACTTTGTGTAAAAATAAATTAACACCAATAAAAAGCTATCAACTTTGCCCATATTTTGATCCTTTGTGTAAAAATAAATTAGCACCGATAACAAGCTATTAACTTTTGCCCATATTTTGATACTTTGTGTAAACATAAATTAACACCAATAAAAAGCTATAAACTTTGCCCATCTTTTGGTACTTTGTGTCAAAACAAATTAGCACCGATAAAAAGCAATTAACTTTGTCCATATTTTGAAACTTTGTGTAAAAATAAATAAGCACCGATAAAAAGCAATTAACTTTGCCCATCTTTTGATACTTTGTGTAAAAATGAATAAGCACCGATAAAAAGCAATTAACTTTGCCACTATTTTGATACTTTGTGTAAAAATACATTAGCACCGATAAAAAGCTATTAACTTTGCCCATCTGTTGATACTTTGTGTAAAAATAAATGAGCACCGATAAAAAGCTATTAACTTTGCCCATCTTTTGATACTTTGTGTAAACATAAATGAGCATCGATAAAAAGCTATTAACTTTGCCCATCTTTTGATACTTTGTTTAAGAATAAATCAGCACCGATAAAAAGCTATTAACTTTGCCCATCCTTTGACACTTTGTGTAAAAAAAATTAGTACCGATAACAAACTATTAACTTTGCCCATATTTTGATACTTTTTGTAAAAATAAATTAGCACCGATAAAAAGCTATTAACAAACAACAAAGTAACGTGCCCATCTGTTTATACTTGCAGTAAAAGCTGAACAACTACCTACCCACAAGATGTTACTGGGCTCGAACTTCGTAAATAACACCAAGTTCAGCGACTTTATACTAGACAAGATCACTGAAGAACAAGCGGAGCGGGATGCATCATTAAAACGACAATTTAAAGCGGCATTCCTTTCACGTACCTAATTCTAAAAGAGTAAGTACGTTTATTGAGCTATATTATATAAGCTAAGGCCCAAAGGTCCAGATAAGGAGGCGTATATACCTCTTTTCCCCACAATATCTCTATTAATATCCAACCAAACCCTATGATGTGGGTATTCAAAAGAATCGTCTCATTGAGACGATTCTTTTGAGTACCCACATCATAGGGTTATAAGGTCAAATAAGGAGTTTAGAACATGCAAAACGCCCCTTATCTTAAAGCTCTGCCTAGCCAGACGAGTTGATGTCTTATTGCAGAGCTTTAGATAAGCTCTAGGTATCTTAAATTCCAAAACGCTCATTTGACACTCAAACCCTATCTTGTGGGTACTCTTAAGAATCGTCAAAGTGACACGGTTCTTTTGGGTACCCCCAACAAAGGGTTTGGTTGGGTCATAAGATAATTATTTGTGGAAAAAGACCCATTTCTACTCCTTACTTACATGTACCTACTCATCTGCTATTGAACTCTCCGTTTCGGCATAACACAGATATGAGCCGTTCCACGAGAAAACCAACATGATGGACTCTGCGTAAAGTATCGACCCGAATCAGCCTAGGCAAGCCGCGCAGGCTAACCTGGACAGACACTTTTCGCCTCCTGTGGATTTTCTGTTTCAGGAATCATTACTGTATACCACCTCTATCCCCCTGAGACGGAATGTGGTCCGGACTGCGCAGGCTGATCTGGATCGATATATTACGCCGAGTCCATACTGTTGGTTTTCTCGTGCAACGGTTCAAATGATGATGGTTAGGTAATACTCATTTTGATACAATTCTCAAGGTTTTGTTAGAAGTTTAATCAACTCCTTGATTAATTGATAGGGGTTTAACGCCGTTTCGAGACATTATTTTCAATTATATCACGACAACAGTTCACATATTCATGATCCCTTGGGTAGAAAATATTCAAGTATTTAGTTTATTAAAGTATAGAGGCCACCGGCCCATAATACAACATATATATACAATACTTATATGTACAAGAGTGACATTTATTTATTTATTGGGGTTTTACGTCGCTTTCAACATTATTTCAGTTATATCACGGCGACAGTTCAGTTATTCATGATCCCTGGGTAAACAAACCAGTACTAGGCTAGAAAATGTGCCTTGCCCAAGGACACTCCACCATGACCGTAATGCCGCGACTGGGGATCGAACTCACAAGAGTGACATGAGGTTGTAATAATTTGAATTTGTTTAATAACCCACATTACTGAATTATATACTTTGTCTATGGACACTCCATCCTTTTCGGCCGCTACTGTGGATCGAACTCACAAGAGTGACATAAGGTTGTAATAATTTGAATTTGTTTAATAACCCACATTACTGAATTATATACTTTGTCTATGGACACTCCATCTTTTCGGCCGCTACTGGGGATCGAATCCGCGATACCCGGTTCCTAATGCCCGTCGCTAACCTTTCGGCGGATTCCTTAGATGTACATCAAATGTAAAAGGATTTATTATGAGTTCAACTAGTAAAGCGCTATTGAACCTCTACCCTAAATCTTGAAGCCTATATTCCTCGCTTCGGCCATCGTGAATTTTCCCCTGTTATTGTGCGCATGTCATAATCCTAGTAATGTTAACATTTTTTTTTCTAATTTAGACGCTTTCTGACATATCTGCAGAAGTTGACTTTTGAAAACGTCATGGAAAAAGAAGAAATTGCTCATGATGAGCAATTTCTCCTTTTGCCAAAATTGTTCAAGTCTATTCAATTATTATACTCTCGTTTACAGAGACGTTTCATAATCAGATTTGTTTGAAGTTGTCTCTTCTGTCTCTGTCTCTGTCTCTGTCTCTGTCTCTGTCTGTCTGTCTGTCTGTCTGTCTGTTTTTCTCTCTCTTCTCTCTTCTCGCTCTTCCCTCTCTTTTTCTTTCACAAATTGGTCATTACGGAGAACTCTCTCTTTCTCTTTATCGCTCTCGTTCTCGCTCTCGCTCTCTCTCTCTCTTCTCTCTTATCTCTCTCTCTCTCTCTCTCTCTCTCTCTCTCTCTCTCACTCTCTATCTCTCTATCTCTCACTCTCGCTCTCTATCTCTGTCTCTCTCTCTCTTCTCTCGTCTTCTCTCTCTTCTCTCTCTCTAATCGTCTCTCGCATCATCTCTCGAC
>JASEVX010000008.1:56140615-56178115 GCA_031761405.1 Serripes groenlandicus
ACCCGCGACCTCCCACCACTGAGTAGGACGCTTTACCACTACACCGTCGAGGCCACTGTGGATAACTTGTTACCAATGTAAGACTAAACAAATATGCAATTGGGTGAAACTACCAGTAATAAATACAATCGCTGGTAAATGGGATACCACGTGACTTTGATCATATGCTAGGCGCTCTGCGAAAAACCAACCAAAGTTGTATTTGCGAGCAATGAAGTTCCAGATCAGACAGCACATTCACGCATTCCGATCTGCCTTGCACTGTTCGCCAATTAGTCATAGATGTTTTTTTAAGAGACTTTGGTAAAGCAAAATCCACTTGGATCCTTTAAATAGTTGTTGCCCAGACAGAGCTTTATTTAATCATTACATTAAGGTTGGTTTTTCCTGTGCGTTGCTGATAACAGAAGAATGCGGTGATTACAGAAGAATGCGCTGATTACAAAATAATGCGCTGATTATTTCTGAAAAACGATGCCTTTAAAGCTTTTAAACTTTATGATGGCTCATTTTTTTCCAGATGTTTTGTCAGTGTTTGCATGTTAAAATATTTTAAAACGCTCCAGGCTACCTCTACTATTTCTGTTTTCACGGCATTTCTAAAATGCCTGAATTCAAAAATGTAAGCCTACCTCAAGGCCATGTCTGTTCTTTGATTACCTATAAGTCTAAAAATATATTTCAACGACCTAAGTTTTCCGAAAAAGTACAAAACACTTAGCATATGCAAGTAAAGTGTGAGAAATCAAGGACGCGGTACGCTATTATTTATACAGGGCATTTTTCTTATTGATAAGATTAGAGTTTCAAATTAGTCGAAGTTATGTCAAATCGTTTGTTAAAGATTTTAGCATTTAAATCATATCAATTTAAACCCTTCTCTTCCAGGTCTAGACTTCCGCTACTATATCTTTCAGTTTTAGGACTTTTTAACCACCTGTTCTTAACAGAACCGCAGCGTGACTTTATTAATAATCCCGTCCATTTTAAACATCCAAAAAAATATAGTGCAGAATCTAGAACATTTACCCAAAAAATAAAGATAAAGTTTAAAAAGGTTAACTTATCTGTATTTAGGATTATTTTCTTTTCCCACAACGTTTTCAAAGTCGTTGGCTGCACTTACATTAAACAACATACGTCAAATGTCGTCAGTTGGCATTTATTCGCCACGCCATGGTAATAATGTAGCAGCTGTTTAGAGTTAGCCATCAATTCATTTCCAAAAAGTCTGCGTGTCTCTAAACAGACACATTGGGAGTATTTAATGGTTGCTTATCGGTCGAAAAATATTCCAATAAAGACTGTAAGCTACAATAGATAAGCTTCTATCGATGATCTCGAATTGCAAGCATTTCTGGGAAGCCAATTCAGTTTTCTGTGAATGTTGTGTGGAGCACAGGTGCTCAAGACGGTAACATAAAGTTCGATAAACTGACTTTATTTATGTGACCTTTTCGAACAAAACACTACATGAATATACTGCAGTATAAGCATCTACTAGATTATGTTATGTTAACTATAGCAATACAATGTCGAATGCTCCCAGAGAACAGTCTGTGTCTCTAAACAGACACATTAGAGTATTTTATGGTTGCTTATCGGTCGAAAAATATTCCAATAAAGTCTGTAAGCTACAATAGATAAGTTTCTATCGATGATCCAGAATTGCAAGCATTTCGTAAATGATTTTAGAAGTTGATATAAATAGTTACCTCTCCACCTAACACTACTTGTTAAGAAATTAAAGAAATTGGCATTTTTATTAGGAAACAAAACGGATGAAATATGCTTTTAAGATTGAAAATTATGTAAGTATTACTTATCGCTTAGGAATCCGCTCTGGTCTAGTGGTTAGCGTCGGGGATTTGAAACCGGGTGTCCCTGGTTCGAACCCCAGTCTCGGCACTACGGCAAGGCACATTTTCTAGCCTAGTAGTACTGGTTTGTTTACCCAGGGATCATGAATAAATGAACTGTCGCCGTGATATAACTGAAATAATGTTGAAAGCGGCGTAAAACACCAAATAAAACAAAAAATCTTAGCGCTTAGTACGGTTCGTGTTAATGGACCTTTGTAATTTTACCAAGGAAAATGTGTGATATGACTTTTAAAATACTGTTGTAAAACACCACGAAATCACACAAACAAGCTAAATGATGTAAAGATCAAAAAATTCCTGTCGGATAAGGATACATTAATAAATGGCAGATTAAAAACTCGCGAGACAGTCTGCGAGATTACTGTTCAAATACAAGAAACGTAATCGGAGTAACCCAGTTTAACCCTCGTACGTGACCCTTTCCCCATCAAGACTAAACAAGTGAATCTCCTGAAATTATGGCATTATTATTGATTATAAAGCTTAAAAAACAGTGTTTGCAAAGCTAATGCATTGCGCAGTATTCCAATAGCGACGCGGGCTGTCGATCCAGGGGTTGTGAGCTCGAATCCCGGCTCGGCCAACTTTCTTTCCGACGATTGACAAAAGTCAATGCGACATGCGTCATCCATCTTTCCACCAATGGGCTAAGTCTATGTGGAAAAGCAGCCAGTCGCTTGGGAAGATTGTTGTGTGGAGTACTGGTGTGAGAAAAGCCAGGAAATGCATGAGTAGGTGAACTGGCCGCCGTGATATAACTGAGAAATTGTTCAAAATGGCGTTAAGCCCCAATCAATCAGTATTCCATCGTTTTTGGCACAATACTTTTAAAATATGTTTGCTTCAAAATTGTCTGCGTGTGAGAACGGGTAAAGGGAAAGTACTGTCTGACTCTCATTTCATTTTTTTTAAATTTAAATATGGGTCATCGTCCTTTGACATAACCCTTTCTCGCATACAGATGCTTGCTGGCGTCATTATAGCACACAGCATTGTAGTACAAGAGGGAAATTGCTCGTAACGTACGAGTTCCCCCTTTTTCCCCACAATGTTTTTAAAAATATTCACAATTGATCTTTCATCTTTAAAGAGTTTCCATATGTTTGTTTATATGTTTTAACCCTTACCTTCATATAGACGCTTTCTGACGCCTCTGCAGCAGACGGCTTTTTGAAAACATAGTGACAAAAGAAGAAATTGCTCAAAACGAGCAATTTTTCCTTTTGCCACAATGTTTTCCAATTTTAGTCATAGGTTATCCATTCAATTATAGAGATTTTATATTTTATGACAAAATATGTTCAAAGTCGTCTGCTGTAGAATTGTCGTATGAGGGAAAGAGTAATGTCAAAAGACGATGACCCATATTTAAATTTAAAAAAATGAAATGAGAGTTAGACAGTACTTTCCCTTTACTCGTTCTCACACGCAAACAATTTTGAAGCAGACACATTTTGAATACATTGTGCCAAAACGATCGAATTATGATCAATTTATTGGCTTTGAAAACATAGTGACAAAAAAAGAAATTGCACAAAACGTGCAATTTCTCCTTTTGCCACAATGTTTTCTACTTTTAGTCATAGGTTATCCATTCAATTATAGAGATTTTCTATGTTTTGACAAAATACATTCAGAGTTAAAGGCGACGGCTGCTGATTTGTTGTGTGTGGGGAGTAATAACGACACTAAGTACGTTCTCAGGTTCTGTCGAGTGTCTTTGTTGGCGAGCGTCGTTGCCCTCCTACAACTTACTTCGACACACTGTAGGAACCCACCGTGGTCGGGTGGTAAGCTTGTGGGATTAGGAACAGGGCGTCCTGTGTTCGATACCCCCGCTCGCGGCGAACATAGTGGAGTGCCATTGGGCAAGTCATTTCCCCCACTCAAGTACTAGTTAGTATACACAGGGAGCATGGATGGATGCTCTGTCGCTTAGATATAATTGCATCAATGTTTAAAACTGCGTAAACTAAAATAAATCAATTCAAAACTAACACGCTGGTCGTTATTTAAATGTACCTAGCCGAGCCCCGGTAGCTAAGTCGGTAGCAACGCGGGCTGTCAATCCAGGGGTCGTGAGTTCGAATCCCAGCTCGGCAAACATTCTTTCCGACGTTTGACAAAAGTCAATGTGACCTGCGTCATTTGACTGTTCACCAATGGGCTGTTTAACAGTTTATGTGGAAAAGTAGCCAGTTGCTTGGAAAGTATGTTGTGTAGTGTACTGGTGTCGGAAAACTAGGAAACGCATGAGTAGGTGAACTGGTCGCCGTGATATGACCTACTAGAGATATTGTATAAAAGACTAATTAGGCCTTTATTCACTAAATTAACCCCTAGGTGTGTCGGTACCCACACCGATCGTTTCGGTAATGATCTGGTCTTGTGAGACGATTATTTTTAGTCCATATTTGAAGAGTTCGGATTTCAAATAAGGATTTCAAACGACACAGGTACCTTATCTGGCGCTATGAAAAAAAACAACAACAAAGCAAACAAGGTCGAAATAGTTGTAAGCTATAAATCACATAAATCAAATGAAAGGATAAAAATAGACCGGCGCGCGATTATGACTTGTGAAAAGCCAATATTTGCATCTTGATGAAATGTACACAAGCTTAAGGGCTGACTTTTGCTATTAAAGTGGGTGTAAGAATGGTGAACGCCCTTTTTTTCTAATTTCGTCTGAGACACGTCATGGTGAAATGGGGCTCGTTTGAATCTGCAGAACAGTGCAGACTTGAGTGAGCAATTGCATCGCATTATTATCACCAGCCTCTGTGCCGTCTGATCAGGTTCTTTCCTGTTCGCCGTATTGTCAATCAAACATTCTTGAAGTATTTTGAGAAAGGTTATGCAGAAAAGCTGACTTTATAACATACATTTTTACATTAACAAGCCGAGCCCCGGTAGCTCAGTCGGTAGCGACGCGGGCTGTCAATCCAGAGGTTGTGAGTTCGACACCCGGCTCGGCCAACTTTCTTTCCGACGATTGACAAAAGTAAATGCGACTTCCACGAATGAGCTAAGTCTATGTGTAAAAGCAGCCAGTTGCTTGAGAAGATTGTTGTGTGGAGTACTGGTGTGAGAAAACCAGGAAATGCATGAGTAGGTGAACTGGCCGCCGTGATATAACTGAGAAATTGTTAAGAACGGCGTTAAACCCCAATCAATCAATACAATAACAAGTTGATCGTAATTGCCTTTAAATAAAAAACCTTTGAATGTCGGTTTGCGTGTGACGGAGGAATCCGCTGTGGTCGAGTAATTAGCGTCGGGGATTTCGAGACCGGGTTTCCCGGGTTCGATCCCCAGTAGCGGCACCTCGGTCATGGTGGAGTGCCCTTGGGCAAGGCACATATTCCAGCCTAGTTCTGTTTTTTTTTAACATGAATAAGTGAACTGTCGCCGTGATATAACTGAAATAATGTTGAAAGCGGCGTAAAACCCCAATAAATAAATAAATAAATAAAATCCGTGTGACGGGGCTTACGTGTTTTATTTAGCACATTATGTGAAGAAGCGCATGCTGTGAAGAAACACACGATGTGATTAAGTACAGTATGTGAAGAAGCACATGATGTGAAGCACGCAATGTAAATAAACACATGATGTGAATAAGCACATGATGTGAAGAAACACATGATGTGAAGAAGTACATGATGGTCAAACGAGGGGGAGGTTTACATCCCTTTCAAACTTCGTTTAACCATTTCCCTTACCATTTTACACCCTTTTTTCTGACGAACCCCGGAAGCTCCGTTGATTGCAACGCGAGGTTTCATCCATGTGGTTTTGAGCTCGAACCGCAGCACGGCCTACATTCTTTCCGACATTTGACTTAACCCTTTCCCTCATATAGACGCCTTCTGACGCCTCTGCAGCAGACAGCCTTTTGAAAACATAGTGACAAAAGAAGAAATTGCTCAAAACGAGCAATTTCTCCTTTTGTCACAATGTTTTCAATTTTTAGTCATAGGTTATCCATTCAATTATAGAGATTTTCTATTTTTTGAGAAAATATGTTCAGAATTCTGCTGCAGAACTGTCTAATGAGGGAAAGGGTTAAGTCAATACAACACGCGCAGTTCGTTTTCCACCAATGTGTTAACAGTCAATGTGGAAAAATCAGCCAGTTGCCTTAACAGACTGTTGTGTGGATTGCTGGTGTGAGAAAGACATGTTAAAACATGGGTATGAGAACTGACACCCGTAATATGACTGGGACATATTCGAAAACGGCTTTAAACTCCAATCAATCAATAATGATAGCCCTCGACTAAAAGTGGAATAAAAGCGGGGTTACTCTTCTAGTTTTTAGCTCACCCGTGCACGAACTGCTCAAGGTGAGCTATTGTGATCTGTTGTGATCCTTCGTCCGTGCGTCGCGCATCTTGTTAACACTCTACAGGCAGCATTTTACCATGTTTATAATATTAGGGATGGCAACGAATATTCGAATATTCGAATATTCGATCGTATGGTCGAATACTTTATCATGATTCGAATATTCAATGAAAATCAGGAGTATTCTAAGATATATATAATTGACGATACTGCAAGTAAAGGGTTACCAATGGTCCATTCTACGCGTATTTTATAAGGTGTCAATACTGTAGAATACATGTTAAACTGATAATCCTTGCTTTGGGCTATTAAAGGGATCGATACAATATCGATAGTTTCATTTCAAAACGCCGTAACTTCAATTTGTATAACATGTAGTTACGTTTTTATTTAATTATACATCAATCAGACAAATCCGTCGGTTTGGCCCTGCAATTATCCGATTTCGTTAATATGATTAGCAATCCGGTTCTTGGAATAGTTCGTGCCCATGTTCAACAATACAACAAGAGATCGATACAATTGCTACTAATGGGCATTGCCACATTTCTACTCAAATAACGACATCTACCATTCACGCCGGTCCTTTGACCGACTTGGCATATTATGAAAAGATATGCGAATTAGGAACAATTCATGTCATTTTCGATAGTATTTCAGTTGTATACATGGTAATCAGAATAAACTTTATATCAGAACATACTTCTCCATCAAATATCTTGTTTACGCCTGCATTGGTAGAATGTTATATATGTAGCGGACACAACTCGGTCGGATGTTCATATTTCCCGTCTCTCTGTGGGGGATGTAGGCGTGGCCCAAAACAACGGAAAGCAATACTTTATTTTTACGCCATATACTTATATTGCTTCTCATTAGTTATCATATCATGTTTCACATGAAAAGGTAAGCTCAGTCGGTAGCGACGCGGGCTGTCAATCCAGGGGTTGTGAGTTCGAATCCCGGCTCGGCCCTTCTTTCTTTCCGATGATTGACAAAAGTCATTGTGACATGCGTCATTCGTCTTCCACTAATGGGCTAAGTCTATGTGGAAAAGCAGCCAGTTGCTTGGGACGATTGTTGTGTGGAGTACTGGTGTGAGAAAACCAGAAAATGCATGAGTAGGTGAACTGGCCGCCGCGATATAACTGAGAAATTGTTAAAAACGGCGTTAAACCCGAATCAATCAAAAAATCTTATTAGTTCATTCCTTTATTTGAATACTATGTATGTTGCACCATAGAAGTGAATCTCATGAGTGACCCATCACTCTTTGACTTATAAACTGACAGTTTGACCTTTCATAACGGCACACCCGTCTCGGTGGTGAATTGGTAGAGCGTGTGGTCGCGGGTTTGATCCCTGGCAGGGTCGTTCCAAAGCCTAACAAAAAATGGTAGTATTGACTTTCACTACATGACGCATTGGTGTGTAGGGATAACGATAAACCATTTCCCTCATATAGACGCTTTCTGACGCCTCTGCAGCAGAAGGCTTTTTGAAAACATAGTGACAAAAGAAGAAATTGCACAAAACGTGCAATTTCTCCTTTGGTCACAATGTTTTCCACTTTTTGTCATAGGTTATCCATTCAATTATGGAGATTTTCTATTTTTTGACAAAATACGTTGAAAGTCGTCTGCTGCAGAATTGTCGTATGAGGGAAAGGGTTAACTCGCTGGTGTCAGGGTGAATAGACTTATTCTCGAACGTTCGTGATATAACTGTTTTTTTTAAAGAGCGGCGTAAACCACAGGTGCCAGTCTCGTTTAAAATCTAAAAATAGCATTTTACTATATATATATTGGCAAAATATAGTAAAATGCTATTTTTAGATTTTAAACGGCAATATATAGTAAAATGCTATTTTTAGATTTTAAACGGCAATATATAGTAAAATGCTATTTTTAGATTTTAAACGGCACTATATAGTAAAATGCTATTTTTAGATTTAAAACGGCAATATATAGTCAAATGCTATTTTAAGATTTCTAAACGAGACTGGCACCTGTGCGTAAAAAACACCATGCAAACAAACACAATGGTACCTCTGTGGAGCAGTCTCGTCTTTATAGCAACATGTTAATTTTCCCACATCTGAATCACTGGTGCCAGTCTAGTTTAAAAATCTAAAAATAGCATTTGACTATATACTGTCAATATATAGTCAAATGCTATTTTTAGATTTTAAACGAGACAGGCACCTGTGCGTAAAAAACACCATGCAAACAAACACAATGGTACCTCTATGGAGCAGTCTCGTCTTTATAGCAACATGTTGATTTTCCCCACATCTGAATCACAGGTGCCAGTTTCGTTTAAAAATCTAAAAATAGCATTTGACTTATATACTGTCAATATATAGTCAAATGCTATTTTTAGATTTTAAACGAGACTGGCACCTGTGATCAGAATGGAAGTTAATTTAATAGAAAACAGATTTTTATATCTTCGAAGCACAGTTCCATATCTCCGACGCTTACCACTCCCCCAAGGCGGATTGCTCTATTGGTCATTGAAAAGCAATCCGTGGGTTTAATCGAGCAATCATGTTTGACAGACACATCAAGAGCATAAAAAACATGCACACGAAGGGGTGCGTATGAATAACCATACGTTTAGCGAAAATGATGTTACTCTCTTTTCCCGAACACAGTCGCTTTCTAGTGCATCTACAACATATGACTCTGGAAAGCAATGTGACATACTGAGCAATTTCTTCTTTTGCCACAATATTTTCAATCCTTCACTCCTTCAATTACGCTTTCATACATAGTTAATAGAATGTTCATATATAGTTTTGCCTAGATTGGTATAAGTCATCTACTACATATTTGTTGTATGTTGGAAAGGGTTAACAATTACCCAGGATGGTCAGTGCGTGCCGTTTCACGAAAGGAAGATCAAACCACAACAGAAGTATGCTATATTATGTTTCCGAATTATCATTACGTTTTTTTCTAGACAATCCTAGACAAATTTGCATTCCAAAATGAGAATTTCCTTATAGAAAAGCACGCTACATATAAACGTCCGTATATCGTATAGTTTTTTTAATTTTGTTTTGTATCTGGATCCATTTCTTTTCATAGCTAACCTTTGTTTGATGTAATGTTTTACGCCGCATTTCAACACTTCTTCAGTTTGTGTAACTTTTAAGTTCTTTCGATCCTTTAATTTTTATCCTGACACCAACCAATCAGTCGTTATGGCTACCCAACAACCCAGATCGCGAAGGAGGGAACGCTATTACTACCATTTTTAAAGTCTTTAATATGAGACTCGACTGAAGATCGAACCCGCGACCTCCCGCACCCGAGGCTTAGCCTTGTAAAGTAGCATTACAATGTATGGTGTTACTCTACCTGTCAATATGGAAGATCTTGGTTTGACCGTTCCCAGATTTTTGAGGCGTTCATAATTCCAAAGATATTTGGAAAGGTATCATACATCCTTTCGTTTATCAGAATATGAAATAGTTTTGCATTTTGGAAATGTCTTTTGGCATGAATGCAGCAGAACATGAGTTATAGCCTGTGTCATTAAATTGTTAAAGTTGAGTTGAATATACATTATAAATGAACGATGTAACACACACCTAGTGTGTTTCGGTGCATTTTCTATGTATCCTATATAATATAGCACACACCTGGTGTGTTTCGGTGCGTTTTCTCTGTGTCCTATACTATATAGTACACACCTAGTGTGTTTCGGTACCTTTTCTATGTATCCTATACTATATAGCACACACCTAGTGTGTTTCGGTACTTTTTCTATGTAGTATATACTATATAGTATACACCTAGTGTGTTTCGGTACTTTTTCTATGTATTCTTTACAATATAGCACAGACCTAGTGTGTTTCGGTACTGTTTCTATGTATCCTATACAATATAGCACATACCTAGTGCTTTTCTGTACCTTTTCTATGTATCCTATACTATATAGTACAGACCTAGTGTGTTTCGGTACTTTTCTATGTATTTTTACTATATAGCACAGACCTAGTGTGTTTCGGTACTGTTTCTTTGTATCCTATACAATATAGCACATGCCTAGTGCCTTTCTGTACGTGTTCTATGTATCCTATACTACATGTATATAGCAAAGACCTAGTGTGTTTCGGTACTTTTTCTATGTATTCTAGTCTATAAAGCACACACCTAGTGGGTTTCTGTGTTTATTCTCCGTGTCCTTGAACATAAATATAGCACAGCATGTGTCTGTCAATGAAATCGGTGAGATATTTTAAAATGGTTAACCGCAATGGGAAAACCATTCAATATATCATGTGAATAACATTTACTGCATAACTTCCCCCGTAATTTCAATGAATGCGGTATTGACTTCTGACATTATGAAAATGATACAAAATACGAACGGTTTGTTTTGAATTTTGATCATACCTTTTCATGTGAAACATGATATGCTATCGGTTTGGTAGCTTTTGTTTGCCAACTGTTATTTTTGTTTTCGTGTGCATTGTATTGCGTACCGGATATAGTATACAGTGATTTAGCATAACTGTATTATCTAAGATTGTTTACGTCAAATAATATCCACGCCTTGTGAAATAGAATATTGTTTCATCTTAGAGCAGCAAAGAATCAGAAAAAAGGTGTTTATGCACACAGGCTTTTCCAAAACATTGATGGAATAAACCATTGGAGTAAGGTCTTGCGATTTTGGGGCCTTACTCGCTTTCCCTCATATAGACGCTTTCTGACGCCTCTGCAGCAGACGACCTTTTGAAAACATAGTGACAAAAGAAGAAATTGCTCAAAACGAGCAATTTCTCCTTTTGCCACAATGTTTTCCACTTTTAGTCATAGGTTTATCCATTCAATTATAGAAATTTTCTATTTTTTGACAAAATATGTTCAAAGTCGTCTGCTGCAGAATTGTCGTATGAGGGGCAGGGTTAAATATTATAAAAAAAGTTATATTGGAGTAAAGTCCAGGATGACTACACTTCAAGTTGATGTGACAAAAGATGCCTCCGGGACTATATTACATGTACAGACAGTGACGGTTCTGGTCATACTGCGTGGATGCATTGGCTAGCCCGAGTCCTGACTGTACGTAGATACATAAAGACCCCATATCGGTACATACGCGGCTCATAATTTAGCCGTCCCGCGAGAAAACCCAACATTGTGGACTCTGCGTAAAGTATCGACCCGGGTCAGCCTAAGCACGCCTAAAGCACGCCGCGCAGGCTAATCCGGGCAGACACTTTTCGCCTCCAGTGGATTTTCTGTTTCAGGAATCATTACTCTATACCTCTATCCCCCTAAGACGGAATGTGTCGGCCCGGATCAGTCTGCGCGGACTGCGCAGGCTAATATGGGTCGATACATTACGCAGAGACCATAATGTTGGTTTTCCCCTGGGACGGCTCATATTTTTAAATAAATTGTTATAGTTAATTGGTTGACTGTTTCGTGTTTTACGCCGCCTTCAACAATTTTTCAATTATAAACCTATAACGGAGTTTCCTGGGTAAGTTTCCTCCAGTACTACCGATCCATTCATTTATCCTGACACCAGTAAGTGAGTCTAGTCATTTATGCTAACCCCACAATCCTTAGCGCAAAGGTGGGGGAACCCAGACATGACTACCATTTTTTAAAATTGTAATAGTAGAAGATTAAGTGACTGGTATTCTACAAGTTAACTCTCTCAACGGTTCCATTTATCCTGACACCAGTAAGTGGGTCTAGTAATGCTAACCCCACAATCCTTAGCGCAAAGGTGGGGACCCAGACATGACTACTATTTTTTTAAATTGTAATAGTAGAAGATTAAGTGACTGGTATTCTACAAGTTAACTCTCTCAACGGTTCCATTTATCCTGACACCAGTAAGTGAGTCTAGTCATTTATGCTAACCCCACTATCCTTAGCGCAAAGGTGGGGACCCAGACATGACTACCATTTTTTTTTTTTAAATTGTAATAGTAGAAGATTAAGTGACTGGTATTCTACAAGTTCAACGTCAATGGATTTTATATATTTTTTTGAAACGAGCTGCCCCACTTGTTACGAGAACTATGGAGTGGTCTGTTTTTGAACATGGAATAGTCTACTTTAGAAAAGTCGGTGCTTTAAGGGTTAAGAACAGGACACGAATAGGTCCGGTTACGCCTTATCAAGTTGTCGCGAATTTATGATATTGAGCCGCTCCACGAAAAAAACAAACATTATGGACTCTGCGTAATATATCGACCCGGATCAGCCTGCGCAGTCCGTGCAGGCTAATCCGGGCCGTCACATTCCGTCTAAAGGGGATGAATGTATAGAGTAATGATTCCTGAAACATAAAAATCTACAGGAGGTGAAAAGTGTCTGTCCGGGTTAGCCTGCGCGGCATGCTTAGGCTGATTAAGGTAGCCTGCGCGGCATGCTTAGGCTGATTAAGGTAGCCTGCGCGGCATGCTTAGGCTGATTAAGGTTGATACTTTACGCAAAGTCCACAATGTTGGTTTTCTCGTGGAACAGCTCGTATAAATAAACGATCTGCTTCCGGCAATTAGCGGTCTTGTTTCAGATATGTACTTGTGTCACATGAGTTTGTTTGTATGGTTTGTTTTACATCGCTTTCAACAATTGTTTAGTTGGTGTTTCCTTGTTAATTTGGTGTTTCCTTGGTAAGTTGGTGTTTCCTGGGTAAGTTAACTATTGGTCCATATTTCCTGACACCGGTGACATTCATTTATTCATGATCCCTTGGTAAACAAACCAGTACTAGGCTAGGGGATGGTTCCTTGTCCATGGGCACTCCATCATAAACGCCGCGACTGGGGTTCGAACCCGAGACGCCCGGTTCCAAATCCCCGGCGCTAACCACTCGGTCATTTTACGCAGATGCAATAAGACCCCTTGTCGACAGACATAATTGATTAAAAATGATAGTAATAGCCGCGCTCCTTTGCGCTTAATGCTGCGGGGTTAGCATTACAACTGACTGACCTGTGTCAGGATAAATGGACCAGTTATACTGGTAACTTACCCAGGAATTGCCGTGATATATCTGAAAAATATTTAAAAGCGGCGTAAAACACCAAACAATTAATTTGATTCACCAGTAAATGATTGATTTATAGATTGAAACTTTTATAAGTCAATCATGGATTATTTCCCTTTGTATATATAGTATAATGGGTAGGTCTAGTTTTTATGAATTTACTGTTTTGCCCAAATAATGTCAAATTCTGGAATATCAATGGAAAAGCCTTAATAGTTAATAAGGGATTAGTTTGCAATAAAGACTAGGATAAGACTGCGAGAATGTACATGTTTGTCTATGTCTATATTACCATCGAACTGTGGTGCAATTGTTGAATACTGGGATCAAAACTGAGCAGAGCAATACTAGTGTGTTTCCGTTTTTCCATTTCCCACATACAGTAAATATGCAGCGAAAAGCTTTGAAAACATCTAGACCAACATATTGAAACACTATAGTATACAAGTGAAATCAAAACTATTGAATAAAGTTTGAAACATTGTGGCAAAATGAGAAATTGCTCATTATGAGCTATTTCTCCTTTTGCCACAATGTTTTAAATTGCCGTGTGCAATTGACTTGCTGCAGCGAAGTCATAAAGCGTCTGTATTTGGTAAAGTGTTGTTAACTATGCTTCTTATATCTCATTTGTTTTCAAAAGTCGTCACCTGCAGAGGCGTCGAAATGTTTTTTGTTTTTTTATTTGAGCAAGGGCTAAACTCAAGAATATCAGGATAAGGGTTGCCACGCCCACACGTCCAAACATCCTCTATATAGACTGACATTTCTTATGGCGATACTTGACGCAATCCTTAGGGCGCTACACGCTAATTTAGCTAATATTGCGGTTAGAATTTACTAAAAACTGATCAGAGATAAGCTAAACCCACTCAGCTATGTCATATCGATTGCAAGTATTACAAAATAGTGACATCCTAGAATTGTTTTGTTTACCCAGGGATCACCAATAAGTGAATTGTCGCCGTGATTTAACTGAAATAATGTTAAAAAAGGTTTGAAACCCAAATAAAATAAAAACAAAACGTGATGTAACTGAAATAATATTGAAAAAGGTTTGAAATCTAAATAAAATAAAAACAAAACAAAACAGTGCAAATGCAAATGAAATATGCTTGGTGGTTTGAGTGGCGGCGTAACGCCAATTTAAACAACTTTCCAGTTATATCACGGCGTTTTTTCTTGGTAAGTTACCAGTTCTAAAATCCCATTTTTCCTGACACCAGCAATTCAGTCGCAATCATCCGCACTGAGGAGGGAAAGCCAATACAAATTTGTTAACAATTTTTGGTATGACACGGGGCCGGGGATCGAGCCCGGACCCGAGGTGGACGCTCTACCACTACAACACCGATGCAGTTCAAAATAGTATGAGCCCATTATTGGGTTAAGGTGCATGTGCTTGCTGGCTTTTGTGCACAGTGTCGACCCACTGTTCACATATTACTAACTTACTCACAGGTAACCTTGTAATAAGCTTGCATCGAGTCGTGTAGAATCTGATAAACCACCTCAGTGGTTGTAATGGTAAAGGGGTTGTGAGTTCGAATCCAAGCTCGGCCAACATTCTATCCGACGTTTGACAAAAGTCACTGTGAACAAGTGTCATTCGTCTTTCACCAAGGGGCTTACAGTCTATGTGGAAAAGCAGCCAGTTGATTGGAAGATATATGTTGTATGGAGTACTGGTTTTTTAGGAAACTAGGAAACACATGAGTAGGTGGTGAACTGGCCGCCGTGATATGACTGTTTTTTTTTTTTGAAACGGCGTTAAACCCCAATCAATTAATCAAAGTAGTGGTAAGGCGTTCGTTTTAAGTCGACTGGCAGAGTCATACCACGGGTCGACTGGCCAAAGACTTTAACACTTTCCCTCATATAGACGCTTTCTGACGCCTCTACAGCAGACGGTTTTTTGAAAACATAGTGACAAAATAAGAAATTCTGAATTGGGATGATGTATTCGCACGAATATTGGATTTGTGAAGCGTTATTACACAAGAATGTCATTCATAGTGAAACGGCGATATGCTCGTTATCCCTTTCCCTCATATAGACGCTTTCTGACGCCTCTGCAGCAGACAGCTTTTTGAAAACATAGTGACAAAAGAAGAAATTGCACACAACGTGCAATTTCTCCTTTTTGCCACAATGTTTTCCACTATTGGTCATTGGTTATCCATTCACTTATAGAGATTTTCTATTTTCTGACAAAATATGTTCGAAGTCGTCTGCTGCAGAATTGTCGTATGAGGGAAACGGTTGACAATGGTAGTAATGGCTTTCCCTTCTCGGCGCTCAGGATAACGAGTGACTGGCTGTAGTCATGATAAATGTATCAGTAGTACTGGTAACTTACCCAGGACACACCGTGAAGTAACTGAAATATTGTTGAAAGAGGAGTAAAACACCAATCAAGCGAATCAAGATTGTGATAATAATTAGCTGGCGGTCAGGGTACGTTACCTTACACCGGTCAGAAATGCTAACTTTTACCGTTTCCGAAAGGACGGGGGGGGCTAATATAGACAAGAAACAAGACAAGCAACCTTGGAGTGACCTTTCATGTTGTTAACCCCTACCCAACATACAACAGAATTGCAGCGATATATTTTGAACACATCTAAAGATGCACAAATAAAAAACATATCTAGATATGAAAGTAAATTTATTGAATCGGGTTGAAAACACTGTGGCAAAAGTCGTCTGCTGCAGAGGCGTCAAAACGCGCAAGTATGTGGGAAATGGTTTAATTCTTAGTTAACCCCAAAAATCTATGTTGTAGGTACTGACAAGTATCGTCTTACACTGAACAACCCATATAGGGTTTAATCGCGTCAAAATAGATCTCGTGTTCTGTTCTAGAAAGACAGCATCTTCTGTTTAATGTTCTTGATTTTTTAAGTGATTTATTGATCAGTGTTAAACATTTCCTACTAACTACGGTGTTCCTTTTTCGCAGTTTCGCATCGCGTTTTCGTACTGTCGCGTCGCGTTTTCGTACTGTCGCGTCGCGTTTTCGTACTGTCGCGTCGCGTTTTCGTACTATCGCGTCGCGTTTTCGTACTAGCCCTAACGGAACACCGTAACTAACAGACACTTTAAACGCATTTGAAGCAGACGACTGAGGAGAAATTGTTCAAAATCGGGCGTCTTTATTTCCCATTTTATAAGAATTGTGGAATATTTTGATATTTTTTAAATGCAAACTATGCTAAATTTAAGTGAAACAGTTTGTTACGAGCTGACTCACCTGAATCTGAATTGTTTGCACAAATCTCAATATTGCCATTGACGCTGATAGAGTAAACGCGGCATTCCCATACATAACAAATATACAGAAGACGACTTTAAAAACATATTAGCAAAACTATTGTAAAATGTTTTTAACCGAAAATAGAATTATTTAAAAAGAAAACGTAGTGGCAAAAGGAGATATGAGTGAAATATAATATTGTGTAAAATTTATCATTTTCGCCATTCTGTGTTCGAATGTCATCTGCTGCATATGCGTCAAAATATAATTATTAAAAAAGAAAACATAGTAGCAAAAGGATTTAGATGTGAAACTACTCCTTGCGTGACATTTCTCATTTCTCATTTTCCTCACACTATTTTCGAATGTCATCCGCTACATAGGCGTCAAAATGCATCTGCTTGTGAGAAAAGTTTAAAATTGCGTAAGAAAGAACTATGGAAACAGTTGAAAACCAAATAGTTTAAATCCTTAGATTGACTCATGGCTTGAAGGACTTATCGGATTATACATTTTTTCTATAACATGACCTCGCCGGACTCTCAAATATGCAAATTAATATCCACTATTACAAATACAGTTCTAAACTTTTTTTTTCTATTTTCTAATTTGATCAACCTTTTCAGCGCCAAAGGCAATGTTGGTTTTTTTTGCAAACAATACTGATTCAGGCGAGTCAGCTCGTAACGAGCTGTCTCACCTGAAATCAGTATTGTTTGCTTTTTACTCATCAAAATAGTCCAAAACTGTTATTACATGAGAAATGGAGACGCCCGATTTTGAACATGGAAGAGTCTACTTTAAACAATTCGGCGCTGAAAGAGTTAAGAAATATTCTATTGAGCAAAGCGAAAATGGACCGTATTGCATTTCTATTTATATTGGGTATGGGGTTAACACCTATATCAACAATGTTTCAGTTATATCACGGCGTTTCCTGGGTATCTTACCAGATCCTTTTTTTTATCCTGACAAAAGCATGTCAGTCGTAATGCTAACCCCACAGCCCTTGGAGCAAAAAGAGGGAATGCCATTGCGAAGTCTTGTTTCTTAATTAACATGATGTAGAGGCGTTGTGTCGTTACAATTGATAGAGCTTCACTTCTACATTCAGATGTTCCATTTAGAGCGACAATGTAAAACCAACCTAAGTGTGTTTATGTAGATATATATATTAGACGTCCCGCGAGAAAACCAACATTGTGGGCTCTGCGTAAAGAATGTACCCGGATCAGCCTAAGCATGCCGCGCAGACTAAACCAGACAGACAATTTTCGCCTCCTTTGGATTTTCTGTTTCAGGCATCATTACTCTATACCTATATACCCATGAGATGGAATGTGTCGGCCCGGATTACCCTGCGTGGACTGCGCAGGCTTATATGGATCGATACATTACACATAGTCCATAATGTTGGTTTTCTCGTAGAACCGCTCATATATATGTGTTTAGGCACACATACTATCTGATTTATATATATATATGCGGTATGAGTACAGGTCTGTGAAAGAAAACCAAAAAAGGTTTTTAAATAAAATGACCTTATTTGACTCCTAAATACCCCTTCGGGTTTACTATTCAATAGGGGATTAAGATCAATGCCCTCCGAAATGAAAAGGTTTTTGACTTTTTTCCACCAGATTATGTGTTTCTATGGGAATGAAACTCTGTATAACCTCAATTTTGGAAACCTATTGATAGAATATGTGTTTTAGTAGAATACTGAGAACATTCCGTAATCCTTTCATAATACAACACATCTACAGCAGACGACTTTTAATACATATTGGCAAAAATGTTAATATCTCCATAAATGAGAGTTTAATGATGGAATAGAGTTGAAAACGTTGTGGTAAAATAAAAAAAATGCTCATTGTGAGCAATTTCTCCATTTACAATATTAAACCATTACTTCACATAGACGACATTTGACACCTGCCACTGAACATGACTTTCGAAGGCACTGCAATTAAAGTTAATATTGCTCAAAACGAGAAATTTTACATTTTATCGCAATATTTTTAACCCTTCATCAATATAAATCTTTCAGTTTTTCTAGATTGTTGAAATGTTTCGTCTAATGATAATGTAAAGCAGACGACCTTTGAAAAGTCATGTGAAGTAATGGATTAATGTTTTAAAAATCGTCTACTGCAATGGCGACGGAAAGCGTGTGTATGTGGGAAAGGGTTACCGTCAACTAAACTCTTGTAGTATCCGCAGTGATCCTGCCTTGATTCATTTGTCTTCACAGAGTTGTCGTTCCTTACACTCACATACTATTTATTTATTTATTTATTGGAGTTTTACGCCGCTTTCAACATTATTTCAGTTATATCACGGCGACAGTTCACTTATGCATGATCCCTGGGTAAACAAACCAGTACTAGGCTAGAAAATGGGCCACCATGACCGTAGTGCCGCGTCTCGGGATCGAACCCGGGACACCCGGTCTCGAAATCCCCGACGGTAACCACTCGACCACAGACGATTCCTCATACTTACATACATGTAATGAGTCGAAAGTGTTAGAGAATGGCTTTGATTATGTGTGCTATCATGAAACGGGGAGATAACCTTTTGGCAGAGTATCTGACCGTCCGTCTGTCCGTCACTATGTTTATGTCCAGTATATCTATGAACGAAATTTGAGTTACGATCACAAAACTTTATTGAAATGTTTGTAAATATTATGTTGCGCGACTTGGAATTTATGTTCGCCGAAACCCGGCTTTAGCAGTGGTATGATCTTTGACTTAGTTAGAATTAGCTTAATAAGATGGCTGAAATCTTGTGGCGTACATATAGGCATATGTTACTCTCACTTATCATGTTTCAGATAATTTGTCAGCATCTTAAGTTGTGCACATTGGGTTTAACATTCGCCCGAAATCAAGTTTCAGCAGCGCTATGGCCAGATATCTAGATAAGGAGCGTTTTTCATGCTCTAAAGTCCTTATTTGACCATCAAAACCTATTTTTATTATTTTGTATCATCCCAAAATGCAAACATGGGTCAAATCCCGCTGGCGAGGAAGTTACATCCCTTTTATATATAGATAATATATAGAATAAACATTTATTTTAATTGAGTGCCAGGCCCCTATTGCTTGAACGGTGGGAACATACTTTAAGTTCGCCGACCCATGACAGTCCGTAACGTCAGACTTATTGAACTTTTAAACCCTTTCAGAGTTATCCTTTTCGTGGCGATTTCGTTATTTCTGTGGTTAGGTTTTGTAAAGAAGGTGCCTTTGCTACGAAGACAATCCCACACTAAAGAAGATTACACATATAATGTTAACCAGATTCTAAGATTTACTCCGTAACGCACCAGGAAGTGGCGTCCCGCAATTTCACGGAAAACATTCTACTTGTTTAAAGCTGCTGCAGACACGTGTCAGAGTTACATATAGGGAGGAGTATACAGCTCTTTTCCTCACAATATCTCTCTTATTATCCAACCAAACCCTATGGTGTGGGTACTCAAAATAATCGTCTCATTGAGACGATTCTTTTGACTACCCACAACATAGGGTTAGAGTGTCAGATAAGGATTTAAGAACATTCAAAGTTACTCTTAACCCTTTCCCACATACAACACATCTGCAGCAGACGACTTTGAAAACATAGTGACTAAAAACATGAAAAATCTCCATAAAAAGGTAGCTTAATTGTTAAATAAAGTTGAAAACATTGTGGCCAAAGCAGAAATTGCTCATTATGAGCAATTTCGCCTTTGGCCACAATGTTTTCAAAAGTCGTCGTCTGCTGCTATTGCGTGAAAATGCGTCTGCATGTGGGAAAGGGTTAACTAGAGCTCTGTGTCGTTTGTATGATGAAGAAACCGGGCTGTCCCGGGTTCGATCCCCAGTCACGGCACCACGGTCATGGTGGAGTGTCCTTGGGCAAGGCACATTTGTCTAGCCTAGTATTGCCTGGTTTTTTTACCCAGGGATCGTGAATTAGTGGACGCTCGCCATAATACAACTGAAATCATGTTGAAAATGGCGTAAAACCACAATAAAATAAATAAATAAATTGTATGATGAAAGGGTTGAAACAAGAAAAGGCGTTAAGCCGGATGGGATTCCCACGCCTTATTTACTTTCCTCAGTGAGACAATCAACCATAAAAACCACAATTATGTAAACGTCTGTGGCCAGACATTGACTTTAGCCACTTTACCCTCATATAGACGCTTTCTGACGCCTCTGCAGCAGACGGCTTTTTGAAAAACATAGTGACAAAAGAAGAAATTGCTCAAAAAAGAGATTTTCCATTTTTTGACAAAATATGTTCAAAGTCGTCTGCTTCAGAATTGTTGTATGAGGGAAAGGGTTAACACATTACCCACTTCACTTGCAGACGTACTTTGATGCATCAGCTGCAGACGGCTTTTGAAATCATTATGGTAAAGGGATATTTATATCAGCAACTCTCTCATTTTGCCACAATGTTTTCAATTCTATTAGATTAAATAAACTTTCATTTTGAATGATTTTCAATATTTGTTTACCTATATGATGTCAAAGTCGTCTGCAGCAGATTTGTTGTATATGGGAAAAGTTTCTCCTTCATAAGCGTATTTACAATATTCCAGCTTAAAGTCGTCTCCTGAAGATTTATTGTATGTTGGAAAAGTTTCCCCTTTATAGTCGTATGTACAATATTCCAGCTTAAGTGTCTTTGAATAAGGATAATATGCATGCAATCTAGAAGCATTTCGAGGGCTTGGTGTGAAACGGTTGTAACTTAAAACCTATTTTGAAAACCCTGGTTTATGGGCAATTTTGACCCTTTTGTAAACAATGCAAATTTAGGTGCCATTGCCTAGAACGAGCAATAGCACCTAAATTTACATTGTTTACCAAGAAAAGTGATTTAACGCTTATAAAGACTTTATGGCGAGGTGATTAACCTTGGTAAAAAAATACCAATTTTAGATACAACCGTTTCACGCCAAGCCCTCGATTTGTATTCTTTTAAAAATAGAAATGACCATTTGAGCCGTCGCGCGAGAAAACCAACAGTATTGCCTCTGCGTAATGTATCGACCCAGATCAGCCTGCGCAGTACGCGCAGACTGATCCGGACCGACACATTCCGTCTCAGTGGGATAGAGGTATAGAGTAATGATTCATGAAACAGAAAATCCACAGGAGGCGAAAAGTGTCTATCCGGGTAAGGCTGTGCGGCATACTTAGTCTGATCCGGGTCGATACTGTACGCACAGTCAACAATGTTGGTTTTCTCGCGGGACGGCTCATTTTGCATTGTAAATAATATTTTATTAGAATGTTTTTATTTCTATTGAATTACCTACGATGTTTTTAAAAATGCATATATTGAAGAGTATCTAAGTTCAGCTACCTTAGACAAAGGATTAAAATAATTTAACATTTCACTCTTCTTTTTACGTCTCTTAAACAGAAAACATTTTGAAAAGATTTTGTAAAAAAAATGAAAATTGTTCAAAGGGAGCAAATGGTACTTTTATCACAATATTTGCGAAACAGTATTAAAGTCAATGGTTTTATTTCTATATTTATATGATTTTAAAAGCGGACATCTTAATTTTATCTAGCTAAATAAGATAAGGATTTGAAAAAAATCTTGATCGTTTGTTTAAATGATTAGTTCATAGTTACTCCCATAGGATTGCGCAATGGTATTTTCATTCAGGCTGTGTTTGTTTTACACGTTAGTTTTGACATGAGGAATTTAGTTCATGTCCGTCTTCCTTAACTCTTTCAGCGCCACAGGCAATATTGAGGTTTTTGCAAACAATGCCGATTCAGGTGAGTCAGCCCGTAACGAGCTGTCTCACCTGAAATCAGCATTGTTTGCCATTTAGTTACCAAAATAGTCCAAGACTTTCATAAATTGAAAAATGGACACACCCGATTTTGAACATGGAAGAGTCTACTTTAAACAATTCGGCGCTGAAAGAGTTAATCGATTGAAAAAACTCAACAATGCTGATAAAAACCAAACATGTGCAATACGATCAATATAATGACATAATTTCATATAATGAATGTATTAACCACTTTAATGATACAGGTAACTTTGTTCGTCACTGAAGAAGACGGCTTATCACTTAATTTTGAGTTTAACGCAGTTTCAACTGACTTTCAGTTTTATCACATGTCATCTAATGTATGTCTCCTTGCTTTCTCACACCGGTGAATCCAGGGGTTGTGAGTTCGAATCCCTGCTCGGCCAACATTTTTTCCCCCGACGTTTGACAAAAGTCAATGCGACATGCGTCATTCGTCTTCCACCAATGGGTTAAATCTATGTGAAAAAGCAGCCAGTTGCTTGGAAATATTGTTGTGTGGAGTACTGGTGTGAGAAAACCACGAGAAGGTGAACTGGCCGCCGTGATATAACCGATAGGACTGATAAGGAAGATGATAGGATCTCGTTCGACCATATTTTTGTTATTATACTCTACGTGAACATGTTCGTTTTTTATCAGCATTGTTGAATCATTTTCTTTATAGTTGCATTGCAATCTGTTGCATCACTTATTGGTTAATCATTTCCCTCGTAAAACAGATACGAGCCGTACCGCGAGAAAACCAACAGGGAGGACTCTGCGTTAAGCATCGACCCGGATCAGCCTAAGCATGCCGCGCAGGCCGACCTGGAGAGACAATTTTCGCCTTCTGTGGATTTTCTGTTTCAGGAATCATTACTCTATACCTCTATCCCCCTGAGACGTAATGTGTCGGCCCGGATCAGTCTGCGCGGATTGCGCAGGCTGATCTTGGTCGATACAATACGCAGAGTCCATAATGTTAGTTTATGCCGGATTTGTCGCACTATTTTATATCTATTCAATAATGATTCTTTCGTTTACATGTATATAGATTTTCTCAATTCTTGCCTTTATGTTTTCAAAGTCGTCTGCTGCAGATTGGTTGGTAAACCCTTTCCTACATACATCAATTGTATAGCAGACCAATTTCAAAAGTAAATGGGCACAGACATGAAAAGTATCTATAAATGAAAGTTGAATTATTGAAAACAGTTGAAAACGTGTGACAAAAGGACAAATTGTTTATGGTGAACAATGTCTCCCTTTGCCACAATGTTTTCAAATGTCGTCTGCTGCAGATGCGTCAGAAAACGTTTTACATAATACATTGGAAAAAAGGCTAAGAGAAATACTTCATAAATATTTCAGCTGACCTTTGATCCCAACCCATAGAGATAATCATTGCTGATTGTTGTTTAGATAGTTTAAGTAACCAGTTAAACGACTCTATATTATATCGATATAATGATTGATAATTGATTATCGATTTTTGGTTAATGGCGGTAACATATGGTGGATACGTTCATTCATACCTTTTTGACTATCGAGACAATCGACTGGTCCCCAGGACCGCTCCTTTATAATCTTACTTGGCTGTTACCCTTTACCAAGTTGCAAGTGCATCTTTGCCACGTTTTCAGTAGACCTCTTATACATGTAAAAAAAGGAGAGATTTGCTAATAATTCACTACCTTTGCCACACTGTTTTATTTTCAATTTCATTCAATACATATATTTCCATTGAGAGAGATATTTCAGTACTTAGCCTAGACGCCTTCAGGGTAGACTGCTGCATATTTGATGATTTCTGAAAGGGTTAACCGAAATACCTGATATGAAACTTTAAAGATCTGCCTGATTTTGATTTTGGTAATTCATATCTTAATTGAACAACAAACTAACCAGGAAAAATTGGAAGTTTAATTTCTAATACATTTTGGGAAAGGGAGAAGGGTCGTTTTGTGTACTTTTTTTCATTTCCCGAAACCTTTCAAAAAGTCGACTGCTGTAAAGGCATTCATGTCTGTATTTGGGAAGGGTTAGTTAATCGTATTATGTGGTTTTGGGCGAAAGAGGGGAGAGGAGAGAGAGAGAGAGGTTTAACAAAAATTGCGTGCAGTGTATTTTTAGCCCTATCTCACTTTACATTGTGAATTGAAACTGTACTGACGCCTTTTATTGTTTCTGAAAACAAATTAACATTTGTGATTGTAGGATACAGTGCGTTTATTAACAGAAATATTGTTTCATTTTAATAAGTATAAAACAAAGTGAACATTATTAATTACAGTGATTATATTTATATAGAACATAAACAAGTGAACATACAACTGTGCATCGAACATTTATTTCAAGCAAAATTCATTTTGGAGAGAAAAGTGACTTGTGATGAACGTTTTAAAGACTTATTTAAGACAACTATACATGTCAAGTGAATATGGCGCTAAAGTCATCAAATTAACGTGAAACTGCATTTATCGTTATATATTGAACATTTAATCACGGTTGTTATATCAATATAATTATCACGATGGTTTTGTTACAGGAAGTGGATTTCACATTCAGTCGAAGATCCTACATGAAGGAAAGAAAAAGTTCTGGTAAGATAATTTATAAACTTCATTTTTCTTAAATTTGTACTAAATTTATCATATTAACCTATGTCCATATAGCAGGTAGGTAAACGCCTTCTGACGCATATTTGAAAACATTTTGGCCATGAGCAATTTTTCTCTTTTTGCCACAATGTTTTCAACTCTTTTCAAGAATTATCTCGATAGCCTAGTTAATGGTTAAGGCATCCAATTCGAGAGCGGGAGGTCGAATATTCGAGTCTCAGTGGCGATATTTGGGTCCGTTCTGATATGGCCGGTTAGTGAAATACTGGTAGCGAATTATTCCAAATCTTTTAGACTTTCGGTTTCTCGTTTTATCATCTGTCATTTTTTGGTCAACCGAACGTATGCAGGATAATAACAAAATGAAAAATGAGCATATGCGATGTCTTTTTTTGAAGGACTAGTAGCGAATGTGCCTAACCGCCTCGTGTCTGACTTACCCACTTATGTGGTGAGCTTTGATTATATGATTTGTGTTGTGTGAAATAGTTGCTTCCTTTTAAATAGCTGCTTTTCGTCATTTTAAATAAAATGACTTTTTCAAAATACAGTGTTTGTGGTATTCTATTAATTGTTTTGGCTCTCACATATGAACTTCATCTCGGAAGTGTAGACACTTCCCCTTATATAAGTATCATTGTTTGAATAACCAAGATTAAGGCAAAAGAAAAATTGTCATTACTGACTGATTGAATTTGAAGGGAATGGACTGAAATCGGAAATTAACGGTTTTATGGTGTCTTATAAGCCAGGAATGGCTGGCCCTTCTATAGGGACGACACTACAATCAACATACACTTTAATTTATCATATATATAATTTATATATTTTCACTCCTCTACTGTAGATGATTCATGTGTTGGAAATGGTTAAAGTGTCTGTGATCTGCGTTGAAATCACATAAACAATTTTTTAACTCTTTCAGCGCCGAATTGTTTAAAGTAGACTCTTCCATGTTCAAACTCGGACGACTCTATTTTCATGTTATAGGTTTTTTGGAATATTTTTTTATAACTCACAGCCAAACAATGCAGATTTCAGGTGAGACAGCTCGTTACGAGCTGACTCACCTGAATCTGTATTGTTTGCAAAAAGCTCAATATTACAATCAACATACACTTTACTTTATCATATATATCATATGAGCCGCCCCGCGAGAAAACCAACATTGTGGACTTAGCGTAAAGTATCGACCCGGATCAGCCTCAGCATGCCGCGCAGAAGAACCCGGAAAGACACTTATCGCCTCCTGTGGATTTTCTGTTTCAAGAATCCTTACTCTATACCTCTATCCCCATTAGACGGAATGTTTCGACCCGGATTAGCCTGCGCGGAATGCGCAGGCTGATCCGGGTCGATATTTTACGCAGAGTCCATAATGTTGGTTTTCTCGCGGGACGGATCTATTTTATAGATATGTTCACTCCTCTACTGTAGATGAGTCATGTGTTGGACATGGTTAACGTGTCTGTGAACTTTGCATAGCAGTCTGCGTTGAAATCACCCAAACAATATTTTAACATACGAACCATCACATTTTGAAAGAACGAAATTCGTCCTCTACCCAGAATGTTTGCAAGAAGTCCTCTGGTATCACTGGCACCAGACTAACACACCGATTTAAAAGTAGAACATGAGAGAAAAAGGAGCTGTTTTTTTAAAGTCCTAACGGTTATATTAAAAAAAAATTTTTTTTTTGTTTATCTATCTCTTATCACACTGGTTGGATGCCTTACATTACAGTTCAATCAGAACCAGAGGTAGCTTACGCGTGTATCGAAAGGAATATAACAATTTGTTTATCATTTAATTTTTAATACTGATTGATTGGGGTTTAACGCCGTTTTTCAACAATTTTTCAGACATATCACGCCTGCCGGTTCACCTACTCAAGTTTTAATACAACACGTCAGAGCTGGAAAATGAAATTGTTAAAAAAAAAAAAAAAAATATTACATCAGCCGGTTACTTTGGTGCCAGTGTCTTGCTAATCCTCGGTTCCCTTTGGTGCCAGTGTCTGCTCATCCTCGGTTCCCTTTGGTGTCAGTGTCTGATCATCCTCGGTTCCCTTTGGTGTCAGTGTCTGCTCATCCTCGGTTCCCAGGCTATTCAAAAAAGAGATATGATATCATATATTTTATGAATAGCCTGGGTACCGAGGATGGTGTCTGCTAACTGATGTAACAACTCGTCTTTATCAATAAAATAGTTTTACCTTGAACTATAACAGGAAACACGTCACGTTGTCACTAGCAATGACTTTGTTAGACAATAAAAAGTAAATACGGAAGTTGTAAATTCTCATTGTTGCTCCAACGGCATAATTAACGCGTTCTTTTTTCTTCTTAATCCTTTCCCACATGCAGATAATGAAAATACATTCTGACGCGTCTGCGGCAGACGGCAGAGAACCCTTGTTAATGAAAATACTTTCTGACGCCTCTTCAGCAGACGGCAAAGAACCCTTGTTAATGAAAATACTTTCTGACGCCTCTTCAGCAGACAGCAGAGAACCCTTTATAATGAAAATACTCTCTGACGCCTCTGCAGCAGACGGCAAAGAGCCATTGTTAATACAAATACTTTCTGACGCCTCTGCAGCAGACGGCAGAGAGCCCTTGTTAATAAGTCTTCCAATTATGCCCCTTTTTGACTGCTTTTCCTGAAATGGTTTTATATGAGCCTAATCAAACTAACAGCAAGTATATTAAAAATGTTTAAAATATTCTAAGTAAGAGCAGTTTATTCTTTTGTCGTCTGCTGCAGATGCGTAAAAATGCGTCTGCAATATTGAGAATAGGTTTACTCATTCAGTGTCAATCGCAATATTGAGCTTTTTTCAATCAATACAGATCCTGGTGAGTCAGCTCGTAACGAGCTGTCTCACCTGAAATCTGCATTGTTTGGCCTTTGGTTATTAAAATATTTAAAAACTCATATTACATGAAAATAGAGTCGTCCGATTTTGAGCATGGAAGAGTCTACTTTAAACAATTCGGCGCTGAAAGAGTTCACAAGGCTGCAGGACCTAGTCCTTGTCGAGGTTGTAAAGACTTAACCCTTTCCCACATACAGCGAAAGGGCAGCAGACGACTTTGAAAACATACATGCAAACAAATGAAAAATCTAAATAAATGAGTTTAATTGTTAAATAGAGTTGAAAACATTGTGGCAAAAAGGGGAAATTGCTCATTATAAGCAATTTATCCTTTCGCCATAATGTTTTCAAAAGTCGTCTGCTGCAGAGGCGTCAGACAGCGTCTGTTTGTAGGAAATAATGGTTAATTTAGGTTTTCCTATGACTTATCCGTCTCGCGAGAAAACCAACATTTTGGCCTCTGCGTAAATAATCGATCCGGATCAGCAGGCTAATCATGCCACGCAGAAAAGACGGAAAGCGTCTGTATATGGGAAAGTTTTAATTTAACCTTGCTATAAAAAAAAACCAGTCGCTAATGTATTAAGCAAACTTATGGTGAATACGTCAATAATAGAAGTTTATGAGGATCGTTTTTGTTCAATTATGTTACATAACTAAAGACTGTCTTAGCTTAAAGGAAGGAACATAATGCCGGTAATCAAGCGATCCCCTTAAGCCTTGAAAACAAACCTTTATGTATTTGCGATACTTTACGCAGATTCCACAATGTTGGTTTTCTCGTAATTCGGCTCATTTGTCTTCGGAAAATTAGGACTAGACGACACATCCACATATATGGATACAAAAAAGTCGGTACATCACATGTACAATCCTTGATCAGCCGTATTTCCAAATCTAGTTAAGGCTAACAATAATGATTCAGTTCATTGATTGATTGCTTGATTGATTGGGGTTTAACGCCGATTTCAACAATTTTACAATCATATCACGGCGACCAGTTCCCCTACTCATCCGTTTCCTGGTTTTCCCACACCAGTACACCACACAACATACTTTCCAAGCAACTAGCTTCTTTTTTCCACATAGTCTGTTAAACAGCCTATTGGTGAAAGACGAATGACGCAGGTCACAGTGACTTTTGTCAAACGTCGGAAAGAATGTTGGCCGGGCTGGGATTCGGACTCACAACACCTGGATTGACAGCCCGCGTCCCTACCGACTGAGCTACCGGAGCTTGGCGATTCAGCTCAACCTGTGTGGATATATTAAATTATGTTTATCTATGCTTTATTCACAGTCAATATCTACATACGTTTTGTCGTGGATTGTATAATGTTATAATGTAGATAATCTAGACATTGTTCAAACCATTGTTTCGTTTTGAAAAGACTTACGACTCATCCCTGTTTTGTACACAATCCTTTTATATTATCTGAAAGATTGATCAAATGTTGTACGAGCGCTTAACCCTTTCCCGGATCCGTACGACTTTTGACGCCTTACGCTGCAGACCACAATTAAAACATTGTTGAATAAATGTGCAATTGCTCATAATTTCTTCTTTTGCCAAAATCTGTTTAACTCGTATTCAATAATTTTACGTTCTTTTCAGAATATTTTCAATATTTATTTGGGTGTGTTTTCAAAGTTATCTGTTGCAGATTTGTTTGTATGTGGGAAACGGTTAAAGATTGATCAAATTATGTATCAGCATAACAGTTGAATGAACAAAAAACAAAAGAGATTGTTATCTCGAACCGTTAACCCTTTCCAACGTGAAGACGCCTTTTTTTCGCCTCTGCAGTTACTAAGTTTTGAAAACATTGTGACAAAGGTAGAAATTGCTAAATTCGAGCAACATCTCCCTTTTTACACAGTGATTTCAATTATTGTCTGTAAATACAATTTCATTAACACATTTTAGAGGTTAAATTCGAGCAACATCTCCTTTTTTACACAGTGATTTCAATTATTATCTGTAAATACAATTTCATTAATACATTTTATTTTAGAGGTTAAATTTGAGCAACATCTCCCTTTTTACACAGTGATTTCAATTATTGTCTGTAAATAAAATTTCATTAATACATATTGGAGGTATTCCATAACTTTTCCGATCTGTTTTCAAAGTCGTCTGCAGCATATTTGTATATTTGTATGTGGGAAAGGGTTAACTCGAACTTATGACTCGATCCGGTTTCAAAGAGAGGTATCTTAATCTCAAACAATATAACGTTACGTCTGTTGACTGTTTACCTGCTTTGATCGTAACCCTTACCCACGCGCAACACATCTGCGTCAAACAACCTTGAAAATATATAGACAGAAACATGAAAAATCTCTTCAAATGAAGGTATAATTACTGGTAAATAATTGGAAAAAAAACCATGAAAAATCTCTTTAAATGAGGGTATAATTACTGGTAAATAATTAAAAAAGAAACATGAAAAATCTCTTTAAATGAAGGTATAATTACTGGCAATTAATTAAAAAAGAAACATGAAAAATCTCTTTAAATGAAGGTATAATTACTGGTAAATAATTAAAAAAGAAACATGAAAAATCTCTTTAAATGAAGGTATAATTACTGGCAATTAATTAAAAAAGAAACATGAAAAATCTCTTTAAATGAAGGTATAATTACTGGTAAATAATTGAAAAAGAAACATGAAAAATCTCTTTAAATGAGGGTATAATTACTGGTAAATAATTGAAAAAGTAACATGAAAAAAATCTCTTTAAATGAGGGTATAATTACTGGTAAATAATTGAAAAAGAAACATTTCTTTAAATGAAGGTATGTAAACAGCAAAATAGTTGAAATCATTTTGGCAAAAGGAGAAATAACTCGTCTTGGGCAATTTCGTTTTTATTCAATTTTTTTTTTTTAAATAATTGTCTGCTGCAGAGGCGTCAAAAAGCGTTTGAATGTATTTAAAGAGTTACGTATCGTCGTCTTTTTAACATCTTATGATAAAAGTTGTAATATCTGAAAAATATGAATGCTCTGTTAACGTCGCTCTCAACGATTGTTCCGTTATAACGCGATCCCTGGGTAAGTTACCAATACAACTGTTCAATTTATCCTGACACCAGCGAGTCAGTCGTAATGCTAACCCCACAACCCTGAGAGCCAAAGAGGGAAAAGCCAGTACTACAATGTTTAAAGTCTTTGGTATGACCCGGCTGGGTATCGTACCCGCGACCTCCCGCTAAGATGCTCTACCAATACACCATAGAGGCGGTCTATGAACGCAAAATTGAGCATAAAGGATTGAAAAAAAAATAAAATATGTGAAGTTGAGACATGATTAATTTTAATTAGTGACCCCGTATTTATAGACTCTTTTCAAAAGTTGTCTGCTGCATCGTCGTCTATTTTGAAACATCAAAGCAACAGTATTGATTATCTCTATTAAGAAAGTTTAATGATCAATTAGAGCTGTAAACATTGTTTCATAATTATGAAGAAAACGCTCAAAATTAGTAATTTCTCCTTTAATCACAATGCGGATTATTTTCACAAAATATGTCGGCCCAAAATACCTGACTCTATTCTGGTGGCATAGGCTTCGCAATATCGGTTAACCCTTTCCCTCATACGACAATTCTGCAGCAGACGACTTTGAACATATTTTGTCAAAAAAAATAGAAAATCTCTATAATTGAACGGATAACCTATGACTAAAAGTGGCAAAAGGAGAAATTGCTCGTTTCGAGCAATTTCTTCTTTTTGTCACTATGTTTTCAAAAAACCGTCTGCTGCAGAGGCGTCAGAAAGCGTATATATATGGGAAAAAGGGTTAAACAATCAAAGGGTTAAGAGAAATTGCATGTCGTTTATCGTAAGGCGAAGCTCGCATGACGTACCGTCCAGGGGGGGGAGTTTGTATCGTTTTGTAATAGGATAACATCAATGGGATTGGCATGTTGTTTTTTGTGTGTGTGTCTGTAAACGGATTAGCGCAATAACAATATGAGCCATCCCGCGAGAAAAACCAACATTATGGCCTCTGCGTAATGTATCGACCCAGATCAGCCTGCGCAGTCCGCGCAGACTGATCCGGACCGACATATTTCGTCTCAGGGGGATATAGGTATAGAGTAATGATTCCTGTAACAGAAAAATCCACAGGAGGCGAAACGTGTCTATCCGGGTAAGCCTGTACGGCATGCTTAGGCTGATCCGGGTCGATACTTTACGCAGAGTCCACAATGTTGGTTTTCTCGCGGAACGGCTCATATAATGGCGGTGACCGATTTATCCGTAACAGAAGATAGATAATACGCGACAGGCTAAAATCAGTCTTGTTGCGTTTTAGAGAACGGTGCAAGACTCGGGGAGTTTTCACAGTTCGCTAACTTAAAAATATATATAACGATTCTACACGTTAGCTCGTTCGCTGCCAATGGCATTTAACCCTTTCAGCGCCGAATTGTTTAAAGTAGACTCTTCCATGTTCAAACTCGGACGACTCTATTTTCATGTTATAGGATTTTTGGAATATTTTTTATAACTCACAGCCAAATAATGCAGATTTCAGGTGAGACAGCTCGTTACGAGGTGACTCACCTGAATCTGCATTGTTTGCAAAATGCTTAATATTGCCTTTGGCGCTGAAAGAGTTAAAGGCTTTTTGTAAACAATGCAGAGTCATTATTATCTGGACAACAAGAATAGTTAGAAAGGGCAATGAAAGTTATTCTACGGACAAGAAAAAGTAACAAAGGGCAATAACTCTGTCATTAGCTAAACAAGAGTTATGGTTTCAGGTTAGATAGCTCGTAAGGAGTTGTCTCGCCTGAAATCTGCATTGTTTGCCACTTAGACATCAAATTTTACAAAAATTTCCTATTGGACGAAAAATGGAGTGGTTCAAATTTGTTTAAACATGGAAGAGTCGACTTTGTGAAAATTCGGCAGTAAAAGCGGGTAAAAGAAGACCGGTGCGCATGTGCAACTACATAGATCCAACTCGAATAGCTTTGAAAACGTCATTAAATTCCAATTAATCAAACCACGTGTGTCCTAGACTAAGTAATCGAATCGCGTCCATTGACATCTGCATGCGTACGACGAAGACTCGGGTCCGCACAGTCTCACTAGAGTCTTCACTTTCCGTATACATGTTATGTAGTTCTTAATGTACCCTTCGACATAAATCTAGAAATGTAGCCCCTTTAGTTTTACGCCCGATTGCGGAGAGTCATGCCGCTCGAACTCATCTCTATCAAATATAAAAAAAAATACATCTTCCCAAAGACATCAAAAGTAAAAGTAAAGAATGTCTTTCCTTGGCGCTCAGGGATGCGGGATAAGCTCTACGACTGACTAGCTGGTGACTGGATACATGGAGCAGTTGTACGTGTAACTCACACACACAGGGAAGCAACCTGATATAACTGAAAGAACTGTTGAAATCGGCGTTAAAACATCAAATAAATGAATGAATCGCGCCGCATTTTACCTCTTCCAATGCCGCGCCTCAACAATATTTTTTTTTGCAGGACCACCTATCGTATTTCATAGTGATGTAGATAATACATACACCGTAGGCGCAATAAATTGTGTACCGAAATGTACGTAGAGGCTTGGCGACTACAGATGTAACCCGATACGACTCTGGGTGTGAGAACATATACAAATTGGCTTTTGTGAACAGTATATATCAAGATCAGACTGTGTATATGCACAGTCTAATGAAAAAAATAATAATATACTGTTCACTGTGTATTACTCACACACAAGGTTGTTGGAAGATTCTGTCAATTTGTGTAGATTTCGATTAGACTGAGTAGGTAAACACGATGATCTGAATCAATGTTCAGAAATGTCAATGAGTATTTTTTCTTATGCACTGGCTCATATTACATTCATCCATGGGAATGGACGAAGTGAACTTTTTTGTTGTGATTTTTATTATCAATTTTAGATTTTGTTTATGTCCTTTATACAATGATGTATATTACTGTTTTAACCCTTTCCTTCATATAAACACTTTCTGACGCCTCTGCAGCAGAGGGCTTTTTGGAAACATAGTGACAAAAGAAGAAATTGCTCAAAACGAGTAATTTCTCCTTTTGCCACAATGTTTTCCACTTTTAGTCATAGGTTATCCATTGAATTATAGAGATTTTCAATTTTTTTTGACAAACTATGTTCAAAGCCGTTTGCTGCAGAATGGTCGTATTCATGAGGGAAAGGGTTAATGGAAATCATATCATTATGCATGTTCATCATTTATATGACTTCGTTTTTATGAACATACTCATTGATAAATGAACAACACTCCCGATTCGAAAATAATTCACATAAATTTTATATGCACAAAAATTTGTCAATTTGTTATTCCATTTTATTTCAGGCGGTACCTTGTCCAAATCGTCCACGCTCTCTAGTCGAACGTCAACGTCAACGGCGTCCACATTACAGGCGGAAGACGTCACTCTAGTCACCATAGAAACCACAGACAAATACGCAATCAGCGCTCATCCACAAAGTTTCCATGTATCATTGAAAAGGCGCCCACAAATCAACGAGAATGGTACTGCCAATACTTTGATCTTAACCCATTCGGTGTTTTAGACCCTCTCCCAGCAAATCTACAGCAAATCTACAATCTAAAATTTACAGCAAACGATTTTGAAAACATCTTGGAAAAATATAAAAAATCTTCGTAAACGAAAGGACACTTATCGAATGAAGTTTTAAAATATTGTGAAAAACTTCCCATTATCAGCAATTTCTCCTTTTGTCTCAATGTTTTAAAAAGTCGTTTGCTGCAGAGGTTTTCTATAAATGAAAGGACATATATATATTAAATGAGGTTGAAAACATTTGGAAATTATAGCCAGCCGTTTCTCCTATTGGTAGAAAATGGTCTTCATAATATGAGAAAGGGTTAAACTATCCCATACCTCAGTTTCTCTATACATCTCGCTATGGAGCCGCGATAGCTCAGTCGGTAACAACAAGGGCTATCTATCCAGGAGTCATGGGTTTAAACACCGGCTCGGCCAGTCATTCTTTCCTAAGAATGACAAAAGTCATTGTGACTAGCGTCATTCATCTACGAGCAAAGGCTAAATTAAAAGCAGGCATTATTCCATCTTTTAAACCGAACTAAACCCTTTCCCTCATATAGACGCTTTCTGACACCTCTGCAGCAGACGGCTTTTTGAAAACATGGCAACAAAAGAAGAAATTGCTCAAAACGAGCAATTTCTCCTTTTGCCACAATGTTTTCCACTTTTAGTCATAGGTTATCCATTTAATTATAGAGATTTTCTATTTTTTGACAAAATTTGTTCAAATTAGTCTGCTGCAGAATAGTCGTATGTGGGAAAGGGTTAATTCGTGCTGTACTCTATACAAAACCGAACCCTCATAAGGTAGTTGCGACCTTTGGCGATCCAGACCAACTTAAGCATACATATTATCTGATCTGGCTCTGCACTGGTGACAGTGACGAAGAATGTGCACCTTTGATCAGACGGCGTATATCCACATGCAAATATTCCAATGCACTTGTCAAGTACGCTTTGGTTCTTTTTTCGGAACACAGCTCGAAATATATATATCGCTGTTTCAAATATTAATCGGGTTTTTACATTCATTCTTTTCCAGCTGTGTTTAAAAGACTCGACTTTGGACCAGACGAGACAGGAAAATGCCAAATGACCGTATTCCAGTTGCATAGCAACCCCTTATATTACATAGCAACGACGAGATTACGTCACTTAGAACTACAGGTAATTGGAACATTTCATTCAATACTTTTAAATCAATTATATTTCTATTTTTTTTCCAAACTATAATTAATAGTGTATTTATTTCTCACCTTAGTGATATTTTAGATGTCTCCATAATTGTTTGTTTTTATGGGGTGTGCGTTTATCTTTCATAACAGATTAGTTACAAGTTTGTATTTTTGAACAGTGTAGATTTCTTCCACAGGTGCCAGATTCGTTCAAAATCTAAAAATAGCTTTTAACTATATATATATATATATATACAGTAAAATGCATTTGCTTTAGCCCTATCACGATAAACACAAGTAGACAGAATCCACTTCAAATATGCAAGTCACTTGTGGACAGTGCAGATGTTGATCAGACCGTGTGGATGCGCATGATGATCTTGATATATAATTTACACTACACAAATGCCAACCGGTACCGTTTCCCATGGTCGGCACACCATATTAATGTGAATCTCTCATATAACGCATGGGGTCAAGTGATGCATTTCGACATTATGGCGTAGTAAGCGATGTTCGTATTGATGTGTATAGAAACCGACATTAACTTTTGTCATGCAGTAAGTAAAGCAAATTTACATCCATTGCGCAACAAGGCTTTCGCTTATATAATCCTACTAGACGTCTACTTCCGGGATAACTAACCAGTACATGCGCAGTTTTAGGTGGAAAAATACTAAAGGAGCTGTCCCGCGAGAAAACCAACATTATGGACTTTCCGTAATGTATCGAACCAGATCAGTCTGCGCAGTCCGGCTAATCCGGGCCGACACATTCCAGATCAGAGGGATAGAGGTATAGAGTAATGATTCCTGAAACAGAAAATCCACAGGTAGCTTAAAGTGTCTGTCCGGGTTAGCCTGTGCGGCATGCTTTAGCTGATCCGGGTCGATTCTTTACGCATAGTCCACAATGTTGGTTTTCTCGCGGGAAGTCTCAAATGTAGAACCTGCTCGGGATTCGAACACGGGCGACCTTTAACGCTCTATCACAACACCACTGGATTCGCCGTAATACATATTTATAATCATCATTTCAGAGTTTTTGTGACGACACATTAGACCCGGACGATCCAGATGAGAGATTCTTCTGTGTATTCCATTCCCAGTTCGGTGTTGATCTCTTACAGCCATATTATCATAAAGGTACGTTTGATTCCTATCTCTGTCCCGGAACCGATCCCTTCTCTTAGCAGTCATGGCGGAGTAAGTCATGGACACACACATTTACTAGCCTAGTACTGACAATTCGTTTATATTTGGAACACATGTATTTCTTTTTAACATACTTATGGTAAAAAAGACAAACAGTTACTGTTGTTTTAACCCATTGCTTCACATAGAAAACATTTGACACCTGCCATTGAACATGACTTTTGAAAACATTGCAATAAATGGTGAAATTGTAATATTTTCAACTCTTTATCAATATAAATCTTCCATTTTTTTGTCGAGATTGTTGAAATTATTCGTCTGATTATTGTAAGGCAGACGACCTTTGAAAAGTCATGTGAAGTAATGGGTTAATACAACATACAATAGTGGGTGTATTAAGGTTGTAATAACACCGAGTGCTCGGCGAATGAAAGTCAAAAGCTTTAATTCAATAGTTCGATTCATCTAGCACATGCCCAAATGCTTGGTGCGTTAGGACAAACTGAACACGCCCACGTTTAAAACAAGTAAACAGAACGGCTCAGCTGTGTTCTGAGCCTTCACCTCGGGAACGGAAGCAGGCCATATAAGATACTTAAACAATTACAGTGTATAACAAAGTAGCAATCCTTGGCACTTTCGATTGGTTATAGTGGAATTGAACAGTTCGTTTTCTAAATGTATCAAAGACGTAGCAAGAAGGGACAATGATGAACTATATCTAAATGATGCATCCTAGCCGATA
>JASEVX010000008.1:56183115-56187641 GCA_031761405.1 Serripes groenlandicus
AAGGTTTAATGCCAAACAACCTTTATATGACAAACATAACTACTTAATATTATATTTTACACACGTTGTAACACAATGAGGTTAGAGATATACACGTGAGGCGAGCGGTAGAGCCATATACGGGGTATGGGATAATCACGTGTATACGGCGCCAGACCTATAGTATATGCTGTATGCTGTTGAGACAGCGCGGGGAGAGTCAGAGAAAGAGAGAAACAGGCCGGAGAGTCTGAGAGAAAAAAAGAGAGAGAGAGAGAGAGAGAGAGAGAGAGAGAGAGAGAGAGGCGCGCGCGCGAGAGACAGACAGACAGACAGACGGACAGAAAGAGAGAGAGAGAGTGTCATGAGACTCTAGTTTAATTTAGAACTTACCTTCATAATACAAAAATATACTACTATACGATTTCGTTTATTTACCTGTGTTTTCCTCATGGACAATTTGTTGCAGCTGGCCAGACCTAACCTGACATTGTGGAATTTCGACTGGCGACGATCCAGTGCATACAGAACATCCGCACAGCCTGATAACGATCCTCCTTATAGAGATTGTCCATATAATTTTCCTGCTGTTTTCAAAGTCGCAGAAATGTTCGGCATGCCCTGTCTTGGGATCGCCTTTTGAGAGGTGGACACTCTTACTACAACAACAATGATTACAAACTATAATGATATGCGAGGAATTAAAAACTCGTACACAACTTAAACATGGGCGAGGGAGACGGACGGACGAACAGTCTAAATGACAAATAGTAGCAAAGCTATATACCTTTAAAACTTTTGTACGTTTCTGGGAAACTACAATGTCATGTTTGTGTACATTAATAGATCCAGATCAGCGTGTATATTCGCACAGTCTGATCAAGACCTACGTTCTTGACATACTTCTTACTCAGTCTTGTCAGAAAATTTAGTCAACGTGTGTAGAATATAATAAGACTAAGCAGGTGGACACAATTATTTGAACCTACACTGTTCAGAAATGCCAACGTGTACCTTCTCCCATGCACTGGATCATAATACATATATATAACTTATGATGCTTTAACTACTTTAATTAAAAGTAATGTGAATGAGATGGTTTCAGTATTAAACCAGTTACATCTAGAGCACAGGAATTAGGTTTGAGAGTAAAACGTAGAACATATATTGCTGGTAATAATAACAACCAACCGTCATGGTGGGACAGTGAATTGGATCATCTGAAATGTAACAAATACTCTTCGTTAAATTCATTCCGAAAAAGTAATAAACAGGAAGATCTGGAATTGTGTAAGGAAAATAAAAAGATTTTTAAAAATAAGAGCAAAAATAAACAAAACACTGCCTAGCATAACTGTAAAATGAAATTGATTCATGCTAGAACAAACCCTCGCACATTTTGGAAGTTAATACAAAATAATGATGGCAAAACCAATCATAACCCAAATATTTCAGAGTCTATTTGGGTAAATCATTCTTCTTCTCTTTTAACAGGAAATGATTCATTTCATTACAATATTGATGAACTTAGTGTGAATTATTCGTTATCGAGTGACCTTTTAAATGATGAAATATCTACAAACGAAGCTATTTGCAAAATTAACCCGAACAAAGCATCAGGTTGCGAAGGTATATTGGGTAATTTTGTAACTAATACTAAACGTGTTGTAACCCCAACCCTAACCTAACTATTCAACTATATATTGATGACGGGACAAATGCCACAGCAGTGGTCTGAGAGTATTATCTGCCCGATACACAAATCTGGTCTGATAAATGATCCAAATAATTACAGAAGAAATTCTCTCGTAAATGATATTTACAAAGTGTTCTCCTCCATTTTAAATAATCAATTATGTAAATGGGTATCTATAAACAATCACATTGATGAATCTCAAGCCGGATTTCGTAAAGGTTATTCTCCAACTGATAATATGTTCACTTTGCATGCTATAATACAAAAATATTTATCGAAAAAAGGCGGACGTATGTATATTATATTTATTGAATATGAAAAAGCATTTAATAATGTTTCACATAAAGCCTTGTTTGGAATTTTGGCACGCAAAGGAATATCAGGTAAATTTCAGAAAATACTATTAAGCATTTACAAGAACAACAACTCTTGCGTCAAAGTCGACGAATCCCGTACTAGTTACTTCCGTTGTTAAAAAGGCACACACCAGGGAGACTTAAGCTCGCCAATGATTTTTGATTTATTTATAAATGATATTTGTGCATATGTCATGGATAAATGTAACTCAGGTATCTTCGTAACCACTAACATTCTTAATAGTATAACATTAATGTTCGCCGATGATATAGCGAGTCCAACTGATACAGTCGTACAATTGCAGAGACAAATAAATGCAATTGAAGACTATTCAAATACTGTTGGTATGTCTATAAATCGTAGTGTTTAGAAATGGTGGTCCTCTGAGAAAAAGTGAAAAGTGGTTCCTTTATAATAAACCTATTGCAACAGTTTCATTTTACAAGTATATGGGTTTAATTTTCTCCCCTAAACTAAAATGGTCTAAAGCGTTTTTTAGTCTAGCAGCACAGTCTAAAAAGTCAAGAAACTGTATCCGTGCGCAACATCATCGTTTAGGAGCCTTGGATTACATTGACTATTTCAAAATATTTGGTACAATGGTCAAACCAATTTTGTGTTACGGGGCTGAGCTATGGGGTACACATATAGAGGTATTCTTGAAAAAAGACACACACATAGCAGCTTGTAAACAATTCTTAGGGGTAAATAAAGGAACCTGCAATCAAATGGTCTTAGGTGAATGTGGCCGATACCCTTTATGTATGGAGTATTTTACTAGATTTCTAAAGAACTGGTCCAAATTAATACAAATGCCAACCCAAAGATATCAAAAACAATTATGTTAACAAATTTAGATGATCACAGCAGACATACATACCCAACAGACGTTAGGAATTTATCGTTTTGCTGCGGTTTCGGATACATCTGGATTTCGCAGGATATTGGATATATATATATGTTTATCTCAAAATTCAAAATAAGGCTTAACAATTCTTTACAACAAGATTGGCATAACGCTCTAAATAATTATAGTAAAACACAGTACTATATGCACTTTAAATCACTTTTAAACGTAGAACGTCATTTAACTATTGATATACCTTTTTACCTTAGGAAAGCACTTGCAAAATTTCGGTGCTCGGATCATAAACTAAATATTGAAGTAGGCAGACATTATAATGCTCCGAAAGAAGAGAGGATTTGCACTTATTGTCTTGAAAATTTCGCAATCGTTGTAATTGAGGATAAATTTCATGTTTTTCTCTTTTGCAAACGCTATGAGAAATTCAGAAAAATTTATATAGGTGATATAAAGATTAAAACAGCCGACGTACTCATTAGATTTATGTCTTGTTGCGACAGATCAAATTTATTCAATATATGTAAAATATGTGCACAAAATATTGATGATGCGATTGAAGAGTTTAAACTTAGCATTTAGCATTCATATTTTCTGATCTTTATCTACACTGGTTGCTATTCATGTTTATAGTTATGATACATAACAACTACAGTAAAGTAATCTACAAATGTTTGTATGTTGTCGGGGATAAACCTATACATTGTTTACATTACAATCCATTGATCGTTATACTTTGAATCTTGAATTTTGAAAACATCTAGACAAAAATGTTTATGCACTATAAATGGAATTGGCATAAATTCTCCAATATATGCTTCAAATTTCCGTTAGCTTCAACATCGATTTAATCTGTTCACTACACGTTTTCCTATCTATGGTATATATCTTGTAATATAACATCTAGGGGTTAATATAAATAATTGTATTTTGTGGGGACAAATATATATATATGTATTATGGGCCAGTGACTAAAATATTTTAAATCAAATATTTGAATTTGAATTTGAATTATATATCAATAACAATGCGACGTGTGAGGGGAAAGGGGAACTTGTAACATCTGCAAACAGCGAATTATCAGATAAGCATTCGATGTTGGTCTACACTTTGAACAGTCATAAATATATTTCTTCTGAGTATAACCAAAGGTTTTGTAACGTGAAATAAAGTAGTTTATTTTGTTTATGCGAAACTTAATTGTTAAGTGTATAACTTCTAATTTAAACAGAATTGAGTATACAGTAGTATTCGATTGGATTGGTTTAGGTTAGTTTAAACTTATCTCACTAGTTTAAACAGGTTTACATTGCGAAACAAGCTTTCGGCTTATATTAGTCACGATCGATGTTTGCTTCCTGGAGACTTAAGCAGTACTCTCGCTTATCACGGGACTCAACATCTCTCTCCGTCTGTCTGTCTGTCTGTCTGTCTGTCTCTGTCTCTCTCTTTTTTTTTCTCTCTCTCTATCATCTCTCTCGTTCTATATATATCTCTCTCTCTCGTTCTATATATCTCCTCTCTCTCTCTCTCTCTCTCTCTCTCTCTCTCTCTCTCTCTCTCTCTCTCTCTCCTCTCTCTCTCTCTCTCTCTCTCTCTCTCTCTCTCTCTCTCTCTCTCTCTCTCTCTCTC
>JASEVX010000008.1:56187841-56302841 GCA_031761405.1 Serripes groenlandicus
GCATAAAAAGGAAATCGTTACTACCAGCTACTTTCGTATATTAAAGGGGTCACCATTAAGCTTCTAAAGAAATCCGATTTACGTTTGGTATTACATAAAGTATAGATATTCCGATACATTAAATATTATTTAATAGATTCGTCTGTATTTTAACTTCCCCCCTTCTTTGAATGTTTTTATGGTTAATTCAACAATATTTAACGTATTTAATCATGTGACATGTACATGTACTTCATCCTGACAACAGTCCAGCATTATCAATTATATCCCCGGATACCTGACAGCAAAGAGGGAAATCGTTAATATCAGTTCATTTCGTATAATTAAAGGGATGGTCTCCTCTACCATTGCAGACGCGCTAACATCTTCTGCAAGGGTATGTGGATGTTTTGTTTATTTACTATACAATCCTGATTGAAAAGAAATCGATCTTTGTGTTTGTTTGTTGTTACATTGTTTTACACAGCTTTCAACATTATTTAAGTAAATTCACGGCGTTCCATGGTTAATAACTAATGTTGCTAGTAAGCATTAAATCACAGCACAAACTGTATTGATACCGTGACCTGGCCTCATTAAATCACACCCTAAACTGTACTGCTACGGTGACCTAGCTCCATTAAATCACACATCAAACTGTACTGATACCGTGACCTATCTCCTTTAAATCACATCCCAAACAATACTGATACCGTGACATAGCTCAATTAAGTCACACACCTATTAAATCGCACCACTAACTGTACTGATAACCGTGACTTGACCCAATTAAATCACACACCTAACTGTACTGATACCGTGACCTGGCCGCATTAAATCACACCCTAACTGTACTGATACCGTGACCTGGCCCAATTAATGGCACCCCTAGCTGTCTTGATACCGTGACATGGCCGCATTAAATCGCACCTCTAGCAAACTGTACTGATACCATGACCTGGTCCAAATAACATTTTTATATATATATATATGTAATATATTGTTCCGTTACGTTCCGCATTATACAGTTACCTGTGTGGGAACGGAACGGAACAACGACCTACATAACTATTCATTACTTGTAACATGTGCATAATAGTGACGTCTAGAGGTAATCAAAGTTCACTTGCTATGGATATGAATATATATTTTATTGCAAATGATACAGTATATAATTAGACGTAATATATATATAATATATATACGAGGGGTAATCCAAAAGTAATAGAACTTTCTTAGTGATTCTTGTATTAGTTAATACATATTTCGGAAATTCATACCATATGTATATTTGTTTTTGCTCTACCTAATAGCGAATTAATATTTCTAATATTGCCATTAGTTTAGTTAGAAACGAGTTGTGGCATATGCGGGCCACAGCGTAAATTTACAAGAAAGTACCAGTTTAAGCTGTGTATATTTCAAATTTACACAAACAGAAGATACCGAAAATGTGCATGACATTAATTTGTTGTTATGTTGTTCTAATTTCAAAAGTTTAATGCCGTTGTTCCATAATAACTATCGAAATAGTTAAGTTGGTTAACGACCTGCAAGAACGTCACGCAGAAAAGACGTCAAATGAACAATTGCAAAATGCTAAATAGTAAAATTATATCACAATGTAGACACAATTAAAAAAAGTCAGTTCACCAGGAGTCAAGCAGACATTCGCGATGTATACATACACTTTTGTTTATGGTTGAAGTCACCAGTATCCTGTTGTGATATAGTTTGTGACGTTTGGCATCGATTTTCGCGCATGCGCATTTCGATATGAAGAAGTGAGTGGTCAAAATATTATTTTATTTTAGATAAGTATGAACATAAACTGGTAACATAAACAAATATAAGAAATGTTTTGAAAATATGTCTCAAATATACGCCTGATTATCGGTGGTGAACGTCAAAACGCTTTCTCCTCAGATCGTGACCTAGTTTCATATTGACAAATATAAAGGAAAGTAACCGGAAGTAAAATGTAAACTTAGAAAAACGCTTCCATGACATTGACGAGTTATGCAGACAAAAGATGTCGCTCGAAAAATTGATTTCTTATACGTCACGAAACGAATGCAAGGGCCGAATGTTGGAGAAAGAAGGATACGACATGTTTATCTTCCTGGCACCAACTAGTCATTTTAAATGCTGACGATATCATCCTCAGCGCCATGGAAAATTACTTCAATTGTTTAAATTATCTGATGTGATCCTACCGGGTATCGAGCCACGGTTATGATCAACAACCGCCAGAACAATTGTGTAACTTGCAATTTAGTTATCTATTCCAAGAGCTACATGTAGATCAATGTTCTCTATTCCCTAAACTAGGACAGTGAAATAATACAAGTTTGAATTTTTCTATCGTTTACTTGGTATGGGATGAAAACGTTCCTCGTTCTTGCTTAACTATAAAGTGCCAAAACCTTCGAATTAACTTTGGCTTCCATGTGATATGACTTGTTTTATGCTATATTTGTTTTAACGACGTTTTCCATGTGATATAACTTGTTTTATGTGATATTTGTTTTAACGCCGTTTTCAATGTGATATGACTTGTTTTATATTATATTTGTTTTAACGATGTTTTCCATGTGATATGACTTGTTTTATGTTATATTTGTTTTAACGACGTTTTCAATGTGATATGACTTGTTTTATGTTATATTTGTTTTAACGATGTTTTCCATGTGATATGACTTGTTTTATGTTATATTTGTTTTAACGACGTTTTCCATGTGATATGACTTGTTTTATGTTATATTTGTTTAAACTACGTTTTCAACACGATTTCGGTTATATCACGGATAAATTTCACTTATTTATGGTCCCAGGGTAAACACAACGGTACTAGGATAGGAAATGTGCCTTGCACGGATTCAGGATTCTCTTATCCCGAAACTAGGACGGTGTAATAATGAAGTTTCTAATTCTCATTCTTTTGCTAGACATGGGGTGAAAACGTTTCTCATTATCGTTTTACTGGCGGAAGGAATAACTTGCAAGGCCGGTAACTATAATCGTACTTTTTCAGACATACAAAAATAACAACAACATCAAAACGAGGCTTAATTGATTTGATGGAGTAAAATACCGTTTTCAACAGTAATTCATTCATGTCCCGGCGGTTTGCTCATGTAATCATATGATCCCGGCTATTTCATAGCAATGCTCTACTTGATACCGACCTTCTGGTGTATCAATCATAGAACTACATACCTTATCTGCATACGTTCGAGTGACGTATAAACGAGTCCATTGCCAATTTATGAGCCGTCCCGCGAGAAAGCTAACATTGTGGACTCTGCGTAAAGCATCGACCAGGATCAGAATAAGAAAGCCGCGCAGGCTAATTCGGACAGACACCTCTTGTATCCTGTGGATTTTCTGTTTCATGAATCATTAGTTTATATCTTTATCGCCCTGAGACTAAATGTATCGGCCCGGATAAAGCCTGCACATATTTCGCAAGCTAATATGGGTCGATACATTACGCAGATGACGTTAGTTGGTTTTCTTGCGGGACGGCTCTTAAAGGCGTATCCTCTGAATTTTTCCAATGGACAGAATTTTCTTAAATTTTGTCCAGAGCTTCCTTACTCAAAGACTAACTCAAAACAACATTCAAAACAATGGGTCGCGGTTCTACTTTTTTTGCTATGCACTCTTTTAAAACCCATATATGTGCTCAGTTTAAGGAAATATAACGGAATGTAGAGAAACAACACTATTTCATACCAGTGAACACAAACACATACATTTATATATCAACATGTTTTTATTTCATATTACAGGAATCAATCATGTGTCAACTTCATCAATATTGACCATTTTTTAAAAAAATTATATTTTAACACTTTATATTCAATAATTCAAGATGGCCGCCATGATAAAATTTGTATAAAATTGAACACGGGTACAATACAAAAGTTGGAATTTAAAAAATTTTAGTGGACAGATTTTTTTAATACTTTTCATATGAACACCTTATTATAAGGGCTGTTGAATGAAACATAAAAATCTATAGGTCGCGGTGCTAATTACAGAGATATTTCCTATTAAATTATCTCCCTTTATGATTTTTTTTTCATAAAATTAGCCCAGGAAAAATACAATTTTGAATTAAATATCTCTTAGGACAGTATTTTTTTGATAAATTTGTAATATAAATAACTGGTTATAAGGGTTCTTGAATGAAGCTTAAAACAATTGTTGCAGTGCTTACAAGTTGAGTTTTACATTGGATTATCTCCCTTTATGATTTGTTTTTAATAATAGCCCAACAAAAAATCATTTAAAAATTAAAGGCTTTTTAGTGGACATATTTTTTCAATATTTTTCAATATTTTTTCAATATTTCTCATATCAATAAACTTGTTAAATGGGTTGTTGAATTAAACAAAACAAAACACTGTTGGCTATGTTCATTCGCTAAATTTCACATTGAATTATCTCCATTTAAGAATTTTTTTTTTTAGGAAAAATTACAAATTTGAAAATCTTCTAGTCTATACATATCTTCAATAACTCTCACTGTTTCACATGAATTATGTTGAAATACACACATTCATTTCAACTTATTTTGACGCCTCTGCAGCAGACAGACTTTGAAAACATTGCGACAAAAGAAGAAATTATAGCATTCAATCATTATGTGGGAAAAGGTTAAGCAAATAAACCACTAGTTGCTGTACATATTACCAGGAAAATATTTACTGATGTATTTCACATTGGTTAAATAACAAAAATAAAAAGTACCTCTTTAGGAAAAGAAGGCAACAAGTCAATACGAAATCCTTAATGACCCCCTTTCCCACATACAAACCTGCAGCAGAAATTTAGACAAAAATATGGAAAGTCTATGTTAATGAAAGTAGCATAGAAGAAAAGAGTTGAAAACATTGTTGCAAACTTATTGCCCACTATGAGCAAGTTATCCCTTTGTGACAACGTGTTCATAAGTCATCAAGTGCAAATGCCTCAAAATGCTCTGCAAGTGGGAAAGGGGTATTGCATTTCTGCAAAAAAGAGATTTTGTATAATTTGTTACAAGCATACCTAAATAAAAGCTGTGTTCAATGAAGTAAAAAATCTATTGGTTTTCTTCATTATTACATACAAATTACATTTAAGATTCTATCAGTGTTGTTAAGTGAAAACATAACCCACTAAACTGTCAAACATACAAGGTTACTACAGCAGAAGACTATACAAACATATCTAGACAAAAATATATCTAAGTATAACCTATGATGTGGCATCTGATCTTTTTCAAATCAAAAAATATTATGTCATGCTCAGACTTACATTGGTGGTAATCAACTATATTGTGAGGTTATCAGTTCTAGACACAGAGAAAGTATGAATTTATCAATCTTTCATTAATTTTCTTTTTTTTAAATATAACTTTTGGGGAGATTAGCTAGATATTACCATACTCATAATAATAAAGTGAGTGTCTAAAACACTGACAAATTGAGTAGACCAAGATAAGAAGACAATATTACTCTAAGCTGGGTATGCACAGTGTACTCTTAAACATTTTTCAGTTCATACTCCTAGTGTCAACATATTTCAAAATTCATACATCAACTTTCAACAACAAATAATATGGTTTATGATTGGGGTTTCATGCCATTTCAACAGTATTTCGTTTATATCCCAGCAACAGTTTGCTTATACATAATACAATTTCATTAGTTAGGCTATGAAAACGTGCCTTGCCTACAGGCAATCTACCATGACCTGCTGTCGGCAAGAATCAAAACTGCCTTTTTAAAGCAGCATAGCAGCAGTTCTAGTTATTCGCTCATGCGAGCAATCAGAACTGCTGCAGGGCTGTTTCCTTGATGCGGTATTTTCATTTGTTAACTTTTCATAATAAACACATCAGAGAAATTAATTACATACCAATGCATGACTGATTGTATCATATATCCAGTGACCATTTTAAAACATCAATAACTTTCTACAATAAACAGCAGTCTGAGCATGCATATGTTCTGATCAATCAGATCAAGTTGCACAGAGGTGTAGGTTGGTCTGAATCTATGCTAGTCACAAAGACCTTCAGTCTAGTTCTCACAGAATGATACTCAAATATGCTATTGAAACTGTTTCATTTTGTGCATGTAGAAATACAGCAAACAGTGTCTGTACACATATCCATTGGCAAAAAATGAAGACTCAGATTAATGAAACATGCAGGTTCACAACATAGGAACAAATTACAGTTTTATGTTATTCAAAATGAACATTTCTTCTGCAAAGTTACTCACAGTGTTTATCTGTAGAGCATTACAAGAATGGGTGAATGTCATGTAAACAAAAAAATATCTTGGGAAACTTTGTTCAACAAAAAGTATTATGAGCAAGATGTCATACATCAACCTTAAAATAAACATACAATAATTATATTTATAATTGAGATTTACACCATTTCTACAGTATAAATTTCAGTTATATCCCAGCGCATTTCACTTTTCAAATCAGTACTAGCAGGGTCACATAGATACTAGGTTAAGAAAATGTGCCTAGCCCACATGCACTCAACCATGATCTGCTGTGAGCGGGTAAAAAGGCGGACACACATAGTTTTACCAGATAATAGGCATGTTAACCCTTTCCCACATACAACAAATCAACAGCAGACAACTTTGATAACATTTGGGTAAAATACATAGAAAGTCTCTATAAATGTAGGTATGCTTTATACTGAAAACAGTTGAAAACATTGTGACAAAACTGAAAAGAAGAAATTGCTCAATTTGAACAATTTCTCCTTTTATCACAATGTTTAAATCGACTGCTGCAGAAGCAATTTAACATAAGAAAACGTCTCAGGTCTGTATGTGAGTAACAGTGCTCTGTGAAAACCACCCTGATCTTACAGCAGACTCATGATAGTCAAACGAAGGGAAACAATTGGAATAGTTTGATAGGCTCTGCTTTCCAAATGAGTTTGGGACAGTTAGATTTAAAGATCTAGCAAGCGCATATGGATCACACTTATTCTGCATTACAGCCTTACTAAATCACTTTTGAAAATACTTCTTGACTTGAGTAGTTAAAGAGTTTTTGTCAGTAAATTGTACAACTGGTTTCCTTCATGTTTTTCTTGTCTTCTGGTTTATGTCTGACCATCTGTTTACACAATGGGAAACTGTTTCTTGAACTTTCACCATGGTTGATGCATCGTCATCCATAATTACGACATAGACATTCATATACCTATTATCTTTGTCGAGCACAAGACAGCACGCCACATCCGGTTCCAAGGATTTAGAACTATCATGCCAGTTTCTTCAACACTGATGGATGGGCATTGATTCACCTTTACTTTCATGAAAGCTACATTGTTATGCCACTCTATATAGCTCCATCCGATCCACCCTTCTGTAAACCCATGTCATATTTGAATTGAATATATGGAGTCTTGTCTACAGTACTGAAAAATAGAACAAAGAGGTTGATAAATACCTGGCTTTGATATAATGTTAACTAAATCATATTGCAATCTACTTAAGACATATAAACACATGTGTAATAATTTATGACTATGATAGAATATTTTGTGTGTATGTTTTATTTCTAAAGTGTTATTTCATAACCCAAATTGGGGACCCATTCACAATCAAAAGACACCTCTTTTTTTCACAAAAGTAGGCCTAAATTTCATAAAAGCTGACTTTTATCACATTTTACATGTCACTATTTTCGTAATTGAAAGGGCCCTGGTCACAAAACAGCATAAAAAACACACTGATTTCTACAGGCTACATTGACAATAAGTTAGCTTTGTTTTAATGGGGTATTATGCCGTTTTCAACATTATTTCAGTTATATCAGGGACATAGATAATATCTTATCTATGTCCCTGGTTATATCACAGCGACAGTTTACTTATTCATGAATCCTTGGTAAAATTCCTTGAAATTTAACTAAAATTTAAATGTGTTCAATTTGATAATACATCAAGATAAAAATCAGATAAATGACTGTCAGACGAAACCCCCACCGGGCCCACCCCCTTCCATTTTTGTAAACTCAGAAAAATAATAACATCATAGAAAATTATAATTAAATTTTTAATAGTTAGTAAGTTACCTAAACTAAAGTTGCCCCTTGCTCGGCTGGTGTCGTTTGGTTGTTTCGACAGTATTCACAGTTCCACATACTATAACGAGCCGTAGCCATGTCTGGTTTCAGGAGAAATATTACTTTAGATAGTGTTATTTCACTCAGTCTTCACAAACAGGCTGATCTTCCAAGTAAACGAGTTCTAGTCTACAATTCTCCTTCCCGGCATGTTTTCCGCTTAGTTTGCGGCGAATCCGATACCGATTATCATTTATCGACGCAAGTTTCCGTCAATCTTTTGAAAAGATTGCGATTGCTTTCGCTTTCTGCACGTTTAAAAGATAACAATCTGCCATTCTTTAGCCTAGCTAGCGCGGACATCATGATTTTACACCGAATTTACACCTTGTTATGCTTGTTGATATCGTGTTCCGGATATTGACAGTTTCACAATTTAATTGAGCGCAATGAGCATAAAAGAGCAAAGAACTAAAATGAATCGGAATGGACCATGCGCAAAAAAGATGCGCAGCCTATGCAAAGATGGCTCTTTTAAACGGAAAAGGTTCCAATTTGCAGATGCTGTATTGAAACACGTTTGGAAAAGAAAAGCCTTTTATGCGATGTAATACGTCCTGTATAGGATGTGAATGTCAATTTTGTTCTTCTTGTTTTTAAGAAAATTCGAAGGAATTGGAACTAACGCAACGGATGACCTTCACGGCTTGTTGTCAGGTTTTTGGTTGTGGCAGATGTACATGAACCCAGTGTCGGCTAGTCAGAGAGGGCTCACGGAGTATAATGACAGGATGGAACAATATGGCCTGGATCAATTCGACATACAAAAGGTAGAAAGAGTTATCATTTCAGTAGGAACACACAATGAGAGAACGATCAATTCGTTAATCTATTTTATAAACCATAACGTGAACCATTTATTCGACATACAAAAGGTAAGAGATAAATGTAGAGTCACAGTCACTTCGTGCTCAATTGCGTTAAACACTATCCAGCTTAATGTTAATTTTAATGTTTGGAAATACCTGTATTTTAGCAAGTACATGTCAAATCGTTTATAGTTATTCCATTGCCCATAAAGTGAAGTTATTCCAGCAAACATATTTTTAGAACATTTTGTTAAAATGACAAATTACTCACAACGAGCAAAATTTATTTCTTCCACAATTTTTAATCATCCACTTGTTATATACCCTACCATACATATAGGTTTCATACCTTATATGAATTTGCATGAACGAATTATTACTATTGGCAGGCAGACGGATTGACGGATAGTGGGCTAACCTTTTGTCCAGTCCGATGAAAATACCAAAGTACTTTCATATCATCTTGAAGTCTGTAAAGATGAATGGATGCTTCTAATACGAGCACAGGCAGCAATAAGATTTGCTATCTGGACATAGAGGTTCATTTTCATCCATATAACAATCATAAGGTAAGACTCAATGTACAGTCATGATCAAACGTTTTGTTTCACATTAATAAATAATCAACCGCGGTGGCAGTGTATTGGTCAGCATTGAAACCGGTCGGTCAGAGTTCGAATCCCAGTAGTTATAGGAAGGACCCTCAAATAGTTTACGTCGTGTCGTAATTATCTACCATAAAACAACGTGATCATGTGACTCATCGTTGTAATCCAATACAGGCATTAAGTCGCTACGATATGAGCTGTGCTCCAGGATTGATATTTGGGGTTTAACGGGGTTTTCAACAATTTGTCAGTCATATCACGGCGACCAGTTAACCTACTCATGTGTTTCCTGGCTTTCTCACATCAGTACTCCACACACAATTATTTCCAAGCATTTTGCTGCTTTTCCAGGTTACATTACACCAAATAAATTCCTTATTTGTTTCCATGTAAATTGATGAGTTTCAGTCCTGAATTGTCACACTTTCTAAGCGTTTCTCATGTTGAACAATATATATCATTGAAAACGATCCAAAGAAAATGGGGAGTTGGTGGGGGGGGGGGGGGGAGGGGGTCATGCATTATGCAAGAAATAACTCACCAAGCGAAAATGGTTACCGTCATTTTGGACCAAATTGGGCACGGACAAAACCGGTGTTTAGCATTCTCTACTTTCACTTTCAAACAAGGTAAAAATACTAAAAGTGATCAAATCAATCATTTCCAGTGCATCCTATACACATTCACAATGCATTTAAACTCAATGTCATATATTCAAGACATTCTGGTGATGGTATACACTCATTTCTACGCAAACAAAGTTTTTTTAGGGACTATAGTAGCGTAGTTTGACCTCCACATAGACTGTTAGCCCATTGGTGGAAGGCGAATCACAGTGACTTTTGTCAAACGTCGCAAAGAATCTTGGCTGAGCTGAGGTTCGAACTCACAACCCCTTGATTGACAGCCCGCGTCGCTACCGACTGAGCTACCGGGGCTTGGCAGAAACCAAATCGATACTGCCTTAGAGAAGTTCCTTTCAACATTCTATGACTAATTTGTGATCAGGGCAGAGATAGATCAGTCTGCGCGGATGCACTGCCTGTGTTTGATCTACAATGCCGTGCGCCATTTATATAATATTTTATCTTATATAAACCTTTCCCACATACAACACATTTGCAGCAGACGACTTTGAACACATCTTGGCAAAACTAAAAAGATCTCTATAAAAGAATGTATGATAATTGAATACAATATCAAAATTTCAAAATATTTTGGTAAAAGGAGTAATTGTTCATTATGAGTAATTTCTCAATTTGTCACACCGTTTTCAAAACTCATCTGCTGCAAACATTATTTTCCTGGCTTTCTCTCAACAGTACTCCACACATCATTATTCCAAGGCAACTGGCTACCTTCCCGATTAAAGCTTTACGCCTGTTGGTGGGAGCGGATTGACGCTATTCAGAGTGACTTTTCTCAATTATCAGAAAGAACGAATGGCCGAGCCGTGGTTCGAACTCACGACCCCTTAACATTGGGCTTAACGTTAAAACCCACATAAAACTATAACACTGACAAGCAAACAAACATATACACTTCGCTACCGACTGAGTAACCTGGGCTCGGCCCAGAGACATTTCAGACGGCTCATTTTCGTAGAGGACCCCTCATATATAAAACCAATTTTATTTTATATTATTCTTTTCGATAACATGGTTGATGTAAAATGGCTTACCTTCAATTAATTTCCGGGTTAAAATAGAAACTTATCATTCACTGACATCAGCTTTTAAATGAAATCCGTTTGTATGAACTCATGTTTGTTACTAGTGATTGAAGCAATGGTTTCGTCTGTTTTAAGAGGCGCACATTTCCTATTTCAAAAATATTGATTACAAAGGTAAAACGTAGATTAAAGTTGAGATTTAGTTTCATAACACAAAGGATCTAAAAATAGACGCGTTGGATTTATTCATGAAATTCCATGCCGTCATGTTCTATTTAAAGTAACTATGTTACCTGTATCTATAAATAGATATATGTTGTACTTAGTTCTGCTGGATTTGTTTAATATGTGTGAAATGTTCTTCATTTGACTTAACTGAGCGTTTTGCTACTCTTACATTACGTATCTATGATTATGACTTAACGTGGAAGAAATGTAGGCTAAAATATGACTTCATATATGTGAAGCCAGATCTCCACCCACTTATCCTAAACAAATTATAAATTTGAATTTGCTTAAATTCATTTTCAAAAGTTTAAAGATATTTATATATATAAAAGTGTCAGATTCAAATTTCATTCTCGCATAAGCTGAGCAAACATGAGAGGATTTTCCATAGATATTGTCCTATGAGCAGTAGGCTAAGGAAAAGGAAACGTTATGCCAAGTGCATACTTATCCACCTACACTTCCTGGAAATTGAATTGCAATTGCAAAAGTGTTTGTCAAAAGGTTATTGAAACCCTCTGTGACTAAATTGCGAACAGTATAGAGCAAGGTTATAATGTGCGTAATCTATTTTCACAGGTCACATTTGCCCTAAGGTAGATTCTTCTAAAGCATCGTTCATATTACGATTACTTGGAAACACTGTTGTGATTAGTACTGGTGTAAAACAAAAATCAAACAATACATGGGTAGGTGATATATGACTAAGACATTGTTGAAAACGGCGTTAAACCCCAATCAATTATTTATATCAAGAATCCTCGCCGGTCACAAATGCCTCGGGGTTGATCCTTCTAAAGCCAAGTTCATCATATTATGAATCTTCGCCGGTCACAAATGCCTCGATGTTGATCGTCCTAAAGTCTCGTTTATCATAAGAATCTTTGCCGGTCACAAATGTCTCGATGTTGATCGTCCTAAAGCCTCGTTTATCATAAGAATCTTTGCCGGTTACAAATGTCATGCAGATGATTTTCTTAAAGCCCTGTTCGTCATCAAAAATCAGAACCGCGTTGACAGAAATGTTTTGCCTTGATGTTTTCAAAGTCCTCGTTTCTGTAAAGTATATACTATATATAAGTATATTCATAAGATCAACCCGGTGGTTGATAGTCCGCGTAGGGTCCGGGAAGGTTCTGGTTCGATCCCCGGCCAGGTCATACCAGATACTATAAAGGTACTACTACGTTAATGATTCAACTGAACAGTTGTATCAATCGGTGTAAAACACCAAACAAAGAAATAATACAAATACATATAAGGTAAAGTAAGCAGAAAAATGTTACAGATAGTTACTAGCCGTTCCACGAGAAAACCAACATAATGCGTAATATGGAGCAAGATTAGCATGCGCAATCCGCGCAGACTGATCCGGGCGGACACATTCCGTCTCACGGGGATAGAGGTATAGAGTAATGATTCCTGAAACGGAAAATCCACAGGAGTCGAAAAGTGTATATCCACGTAAGCCTGCGCGGCATGCTTAGGCTGATCCGGGTCAATACTTTACGCAGAGGCCATAATGTTGGATTTCTCGCGGGACGGCTCATTTTATTACTAATGCACAGTTTCTACTTGAAGTTGTGTATCTGAAGACCTTGGAGGTGCTCGATGTCAGCTATCAAAACTTATACAAAGCTGAAAAAAAAGAGTTGTATCTACCCAACACAAACTAACTTACTCTACAGTTGATCTCATAAAGAGGCAAAGAAATTCAAACGACTTACCAGTTTGGTCAGGTGAAAAATCAGACAATACGCTTGATGAATTACCCCGAAAGTTTCGCTATCTTTACATGAGGTATTTGAGACTGCCTGTACCAGTCACACCTTTTGTGTTTGCACCAAATGTGTTGCAGTATTTGGAATTGTTTTTCTGTCAACTAACGCCATTCCTAGGCCCATGGACTGGTTTACACCATTTAACTTTTTTAAACTTGTCATCAAACAGGTTCACGTTTATTCATCCGAAAACTTTTAGCGACATGTACAACCTTAAGACACTTTTGTTGCAGAATAACCAAATCGGGAAACAGATAATGTTTGACGATTTCCAAGCTATTACGCTTAGAGCATCTGGATCTAGGTAACAATGGTATACAGAACCTACATTCGACACTCTCCAGAAGTCAATGAGAACTAATGCGTTTAGACTTATCGTGTAATTCATTTACAGATATATACCGTTCGCTATTGACAAAATGGTTCGTTTGGAAATTCCGAATCTGTCGGATAATCAGTTAAACTCCATACCGCTTGGTATTTGCAAGGAACTCGCTAAGCTTGCCACAATAACAAACATCTCTGTCGATTTGAGGGGAAACTTATTATCTTGCGAGTGTGAACAAAGAGACTTTGTCCAATGGCTGGTGAACACAAAAGTATCGTGTGTTGACAGAGCCAACCTGACGTGTAGATACGGTAATATGACCGCAATAAGCTTGCTGGATATCAGAACTGTTCGAGATCAATTGCAATCTCATTTGGATTATACTGATTGTAAGTGTGATAAGTTTGGTTAGCATACTTTTGATTGGCTCGCTCGTTGCTGTATTTTATCACAAACGCTGGTAGTTACAATACCTTTATATATTGAAATCGAAATAACCATTGACGTGTATATATCATATGAACCGGATTATCCGTTAAATGCAGATGTAAATCTCAATGAGTTTGTCAAGAATTGAATCCATCCTTATTTACTAAGCAAAGACATGTCTATCATTATTTGGGATGATCTTGATGCTGGAAGGAGTATGGATGCGGTTATCACTAAAACTCTTCGCCGCACACGGAAGGTCATAGCGTTTTTGACCTCTACGTACTGTGATTCAAATAATGTGTGGAGATACTGGGAGTTCAACCAAAAGATTCCTTCTAGTACCAGTCGTGATAGGGGAGATTACTCCGGAAGACTTCAGGAGGCATCAAGAAGTTTCGTCACATATGAACTCTACGGGAGCGGACTTTCTGCGGTTTTCGGGAAGGGAAGAAGACGTTGAAAGATTCCTAGAAGCTTTATATGGCAAGTTAAGTGACTGAAATATAAATGTTCATCGACTTTTACTGGCAAATGTCAAGGAAACCTATAACGAATTTCTGTCTTTTGTTATTTCAAATATTAAAAGTGTCAAAACTGTAAGTGTAACGATATTTCAAATTATAATACTATTTACGTTGTAAGCGCGTCCAACGAAGTGTATACTTTATATTCTCCACAGCGTGTATGAATAAGTAAAGGATAGCAGCATGTCTTGCTACATGTGTATGATATACATTCTGACGCTTCTGCAGCGGACGAACTTTGAAAATATTGTTGCAAAGGAAGAAATGGCTTATAATGAGAAATTTCACCTTTTTCCACAATATCTCCACGTTTGTTTTTCATTTCCATGCGAAATTACATTCCTTTTAGTTTTAGTTTTTTATCGAGATATGCGAACATTTAAAGAGATTGTGTATTTACATCACTGAGGTAACAGACGTCCAGACAAAATGTTCACATACCCGACGATATGTTGAGTTTCTTGCAGTTACTGAGCATTCAAAATCGATACAATCAGAGGTCAATATAAATAAATAATGTCACATGGAATAAAACAGGGGGGAGGATTACAAGCGTAAAATATCATCTTATTATTAATAACTAATAAAATGGGAAGAGAGGTCCGAGTATTTTTCATTTTTTTCACTTAAAAAAGTCCGTGTTTTATTGTGAAGAGCATGCTTTTACAATGTAACCATTACCAACATGTCAGCTACGAAGAGCTAATCCCCAGTTTATATGTATATGAGTTCGAACTCCAGCTCGGTCGGCCAACATTCTTTCCGACGTTTGATACAGCCAGTTGCTTGGACAGACTTGCGATGGATACTGGTGTGAGAAATCCAGAAAACACATGGGTTAGTCAACTGGCCGGCGTAATATGATTAAAACATCATTAAAAAAGGCGTTAAAACCCGCCCAATGAATTAATTATGAAGAGACCACCTACCATTAGTGTTTAAATATTTTAGGAGGAAAATTGTTAAAATGTTAAAATAATCTTAAGACACAACAAAAGCAGAAATGAGCCGTCCCGCGAGAAAACCAACATTATGACCTCTGCATAATGTATCGACCAAGGTCAGCCTGCGCAGTCCGCGCAGACTGATCCGGGCCGACACATTCCGTCTCAGGGAGATAGAGGTATAGAGTAATGATTCTTGAAACAGAAAAGCAACAAGAGGCGAAAAGTGTCTATCCGGGTAAGCCTGCGAGGCATACTTAGGCTGATCCGGGTCGATACTTTACGCAGAGTCCACAAGGTTGATTTTCTCGCGGGACAGCTCATATGGTTATAGTTTTTGTTATATATGCACGAAGGATAACTACTATTTTTGATGACTTATCAAAACGCTTTTCGTCTCCCTTAAGTGTCGCAAAATGTTCGCATTTTTTTTTTTATTAAATCAACAGGAACCTGTTTTCGCGGCCTAAATCCCTTGTTAATTCAGTGTTATAAAACATTTTGGTATATTCATCACATGCGGCACATTGACTAGTAAGCGCCCCCTTCTTCATTTGCTTTGCGATTAGTTATAAATTGTTCATCAATCGAAACTATTTTACCGTAAATAATCATACATGCATTTGGTTCATCGCATGTATACGGCTAGCCTCTCGACGTTGCAGAGTGCACATAATTAAACAGAGAAGACAATTGAGACCTAGACATGGTAATCCGTTGGTCCATTAATAGTTATTAATCTTTAGACTATGACCAATACATATGAGTAATTACAATCGCGACTGTCAGTTTGGAATCTCATTAAAACTCCGAAACTGGATCATTTAGGTTTTTGAGTGTTTAAAGTGTTTTACGCCGCTTTCAACATTTTGTTTCAAGTTATATCACGTGGTTTCTTGGGTTAATTACCAGTGTTACTGGTCCACTTATCTTGAGTCCAGCCAGTTAGTCGTAGTGCTAACCCCGCAAACCCTGACTGCCAAGGAAGGTAGCCATTATTACTACAATTATTCAACATTTTGTTTCAAGCTATATCACGTGGTTTCTTGGGTTAATTACCAGTGTTACTGGTCCATTTATCTTGAGTCCAGCCAGTTAGTCGTAGTGCTAACCCCGCAAACCCTGACTGCCAAGGAGTGTAGCCATTATTACTACAATTATTCAACATTTTGTTTCAAGCTATATCACGTCATTTCTTGGGTTAATTACCAGTGTTACTGGTCCATTTATCTTGAGTCCAGCCAGTTAGTCGTAGTGCTAACCCCGCAAACCCTGACTGCCACGGAGGGTAGCCATTATTACTACAATTATTCAACATTTTGTTTCAAGCTATATCACGTCATTTCTTGGGTTAATTACCAGTGTTACTGGTCCACTTATCTTGAGTCCAGCCAGTTAGTCGTAGTGCTAACCCCGCAAACCCTGACTGCCAAGGAAGGTAGCCATTATTACTACAATTATTCAACATTTTGTTTCAAGCTATATCACGTCGTTGCTTGGGTTAATTACCAGTGTTACTGGTCCATTTATCTTGAGTCCAGCCAGTTAGTCGTAGTGCTAACCCCGCAAACCCTGACTGCCACGGAGGGTAGCCATTATTACTACAATTATTCAACATTTTGTTTCAAGTTATATCACGTGGTTTCTTGGGTTAATTACCAGTGTTACTGGTCCATTTATCTTGAGTCCAGCCAGTTAGTCGTTGTGCTAACCCCGCAAACCCTGACTGTCAAGGAGGGTAGCCATTATTACTACAATTATTCAACATTTTGTTTCAAGCTATATCACGTCGTTACTTGGGTTAATTACCAGTGTTACTGGTCCATTTATCTTGAGTCCTGCCAGTTAGTCGTAGTGCTAACCCCGCAAACCCTGACTGTCAAGGAGGGTAGCCATTATTACTACAATTATTCAACATTTTGTTTCAAGTTATATCACGTCGTTACTTGGGTTAATTACCAGTGTTACTGGTCCACTTATCTTGAGTCCAGCCAGTTAGTCGTAGTGCTAACCCCGCAAACCCTGACTGTCAAGGAGAGTAGCCATTATTACTACAATTATTCAACATTTTGTTTCAAGTTATATCACGTCGTTACTTGGGTTAATTACCAGTGTTACTGGTCCATTTATCTTGAGTCCAGCCAGTTAGTCGTAGTGCTAACCCCGCAAACCCTGACTGTCAAGGAGAGTAGCCATTATTACTACAATTATTCAACATTTTGTTTCAAGTTATATCACGTCGTTACTTGGGTTAATTACCAGTGTTACTGGTCCACTTATCTTGAGTCCAGCCAGTTAGTCGTAGTGCTAACCCCGCAAACCCTGACTGTCAAGGAGAGTAGCCATTATTACTACAATTATTCAACATTTTGTTTCAAGCTATATCACGTCGTTACTTGGGTTAATTACCAGTGTTACTGGTCCACTTATCTTGAGTCCAGCCAGTTAGTCGTAGTGCTAACCCCGCAAACCCTGACTGCCAAGCAGGGTAGCCATTATTACTACAATTATTCAACATTTTGTATCAAGTTATATCACGTCGTTACTTGGGTTAATTACCAGTGTTACTGGTCCACTTATCTTGAGTCCAGCCAGTTAGTCGTAGTGCTAACCCCGCAAACCCTGACTGCCAAGCAGGGTAGGTAGCCATTATTACTACAATTATTCAACATTTTGTATCAAGTTATATCACGTCGTTACTTGGGTTAATTACCAGTGTTACTGGTCCACTTATCTTGAGTCCAGCCAGTTAGTCGTAGTGCTAACCCCGCAAACCCTGACTGCCAAGCAGGGTAGCCATTATTACTACAATTATTCAACATTTTGTTTCAAGCTATATCACGTCGTTTCTTGGGTTAATTACCAGTGTTACTGGTCCATTTATCTTGAGTCCAGCCAGTTAGTCGTAGTGCTAACCCCGCAAACCCTGACTGCCAAGCAGGGTAGCCATTATTACTACAATTATTAAAGTCTTGCTCCGGCCGAGGATCGAACCCGCCATAACCAGCACCCATGGCGGACACCCTACCACTACATCTCTGAGGCGGTCGGATCATATATAGGTAAATTGGCGGACAGCTAATGAGACTACACTTCTATTGTTTGTGTTTAAGTATGCATCTAGGACTACAATATATATATAAACCATTCCACAAGAAAACCAACATTGACCCGGACAGACACTTTTCGCCTCCTGTTGATAGTCTGTTTCAGGAATTTTTATCTTTTTTTCAGTAATTTTTATACCGTCAATTATAAAGATTTTTTTTGCGTTTTTTTATAGATGTTTTGAAAAGTCGTCTGCTGCCGATTTATTGTATTTGGGAATGGGTTAAAAAGGTCATATGCTGCAGATTATTTGTATAATTGTCGTACGAGGGAAATGCGGTTAATTGAAATAAGAACAATAAGACTATTTGTTACCCAAATGTATTCATTTTATTTAATGTATATAATTATTAATGTACGCTTATATGTGTATATGCTGCTTGTTTATGAGCCGGAGGCCGAAGCACTTGATTAACGTTTTGAATTGAAAAAAATTGAAATAACACATATCCAGATTTGCAATATTTTGGTCTCAATGAGACGATTCTTTTGAGTACCTACAACATAGGGTTTAGTTAGATAATAAGACAGATATTGTGGGGAAAAGAGCTGTTATCCCCTCCTTATCTGGACCTTTGTTTGATAATACATGTGTACTAGTGAACGGCTTAGTATGACAAAGCTTTTCCTCTTTAGATGTATGTGGGAAAGGGCGAAACGAATTTAATTTAACAGATTTAATGCATTCTATGATTTTGTTTACTCTCCCCGTTAACTATTTGGCGAGCACATGACTGAATGTTTCAGTTTATTTTATTCATATATTCACTGTTTGAAGCAGTGAGTTTATACATGGATATTGTAAGTACATCGATATATTTCTCCAAATACAACATAACGTCATGAACTAAAGATAACTAAAGAAGAATATTACAGGTGCAAACTGCTACAAGGAGTGTAAATATCGAGTGAGTGTGATATAATAATTCTGGAGCACCGCTAACAGAATGTCTTGTTTTCTCGTCTAGTATCCAGTCTTTCACGGTGATTTCCAGGAGCCTCAGCGACATTGGACCATTTTCCAGCACAACCTTGTGGAAACTTTTAATGTCAAACTTTGATCCTGAAATAAACACAACATATTAAATTAATATTGAAAAAAAATCGTTTTTGTTACAATTTGAAATACGAATCTAATGCTGCTCTCACACATTCCCGAATTCCTTGCGATTGCACTTGCGAGTAGCACTCGCCAATTAATCGGAATGATCGAGATATGGTCGCAAGACATTCGTAAATGTTCTTAACCCCTCGCCACAATTGGTTTATTGTAGCGAATATTAACAACATGCTCCTAACATTCGCAAGGAAAGCATATTCTTCACTTGTTCGCTACATACTCGTAAGTATTCGTAAGCCATTCTTAATCATCACAATGTATTTGTAGCGCTCGCAACGCATTTGCAACATTCGTAAGAAATTCATAAGAATTGAAGCTCTTCTTACGCCTCTTGGCATGATTAACTTGACTCGATGTGTACTGTCCGGCGGCTGGAGAACAAGTGTCAAAGAGACGCAGTCGCAAGGACAATCGATTGCGCAATCGCTTCATTCATAAGAAATTCGTAAGAAATTATAATAATGAATTCGTATACAGTCGCAATGATCGGCAGAAATTCGCAAGCACTCGCATTAATTCGTAAGAAATTCGCAAAGATTCGTAAGGCTTCAAATTATTTATTTTTTCCCTGTCCATTCTCCTCTTTCTTTGCCGAATACAATATGTTCATAATCGCAAGAATATTAGGGACTGTGTGAGAGCAGCATTATATGTATGCAACATTTATAAAAAATATTTCAGGTTACATTGATCTAAGTAATTTTGATGGCTCGTTTAATCGTTTGACTGGTGGAAACGATTTTGAGACATCGGTGCCACAAGTATAGAGCCAGAGGTCAGGCAGCGGATCCGGCACTAAACAGTTGGCTGACCACCTCAACATTTTTACTTTGATATTCCAAGAATTGAATATGAACACATCCTATATCAAAGCTTGACAAGTCCATTTCAAAAGAATTGCGAATTGAAAGGGCTAATTTTGAAATGTATCAGTCGCGGCTGATCCTTAGAAATCTGATTGCATTTAAGAACAGTGAAGACTCGTATGATATACTCGGTTACACATAGTTTCATCTAAGTCTTCACTATCCGCATACATTAACCCTTTCCCGAAAACATGCAGCAGATGCATTGGATATAGTCTTGGCCAAATAATGGAAACTCTCTAAAAACAAAAACATCATTATTGAAGAGCAATTTCTCTTTTTGCCACAATGTTTTCAAAAGTTGCTGCTGCAGATGCATCAACATGCGTTTGTAGTTGAGAAAGACTTAACAAAAGTAACACATCCTTCGAATGGCAATACTTTAAGGTTAAGCCAATAAGAACAGTTTTGCAACCGGCGGCGTTGAAAATATATAGGCAACCCACGCACAGTCTCTGTAAGTGAATGTATAATTCTTAGACAGAGTTAAAGAAAGTATGACAAATGAAAGAAATGCTCATAATGAGCAATTTCTCCCTTTGTCACAATGAATGTTTAGTCCTTGGACAGAGTCGATGAAAGTATGGCAAATGAAAGAAATGCTCATTATGTGCAATTTCTCCCTTTTTGATACAATATTGCCAAAAATCGTCTGCTTCAAATGCGGGGAAAATACGTCTGCAAGTCGAATAGGGTTAAATAGTGGAAAACCAATGTGTCTAATGGTCAGCATTAAACGCATGGTAATATCTATTAAAAGCCCTACCTAGTTTACTTTTTGCCAATGTTCTCAGCTCTTTTATTTTGATCTCCCCTATCTTGTAGGCACATGCTTGACCGGGTATCGAGATGTATCTGTCTATCTCACTTTCAGCTGCAGCCTGGCTCCACGATGTACACTCCATTAGATACTGAACAGCATCAAGCCGGGTCCACCTAAATAAGTATACAATCAACCTGGAGCAACATGGATCAGGCCCCGAAACTTAAAAGTCTGAAAAAGTTCCAAGTGCTTAGAAATGACATGAGCCGTTCGCGAGAAAACCAACAGTATGGCCTATGCGTAATGTATCGACCCGGATCAGTCCGCATAGGCTGATCCGGGCCGACGAATTCCGTCTAAGGGGAGTATGTTTATAGAGTAATGATTCTTGAAACAGAAAATCCACAGGAGGCGAAAAGTGTCCGCCCGGGTTAGCCTGCGCGGCATGCTTAGGCTGATCCGGGTTGATACTTTACGCAGAGTCCACAACGTTGGTTTTCTCGCGGGACGGCTCACATGTAAGCTTCAAATATGACTTCCGATTGGTTAATTTCGAAAAAACAATGCTGCTGACCAATCAGATACTAAAGCACAAAGTCTAAACCGTCTTTTCCCACAAGATGACGGATTTTTACGTCTCTGCAGTAGACGAAATACATACACAAGCAAAGCATACAGAAGAACCAGTACATGATGCAGTTTATATGTACTATATATTAAAGAGACAATAATGCTATGAAACGATGAACTTGCTTACCGCATATAATGTATTCCAGTGTCGACAACTAGTCTGCAAGCTCGTAATATTTCCAATGTGTATTGCCCCATCCTGAAAACACAAGTGATAAACACTCTTTGAAAACTCATTGAGCACTAAAATTGATCAGCGCCACGTTAAAACCGACCATAGGGCATTAACAAACAAAGTAAATAAATAATATACTGCGCAGTCGATCTCCCAGTCTGATCTAAATCAAATATGTTCGCTTAGAAGTACAAGACGCATGCAAGAAGCACTTGCCACATCTCGAGGGCTTTGCGTGAAACGGTTGTAACTAAAAACCTATTTTGAAAACCATGGTTTAGGGGCAATTTTGACCCCTTTGTAAAAAAAACATGCAAATTTAGGTGCCATTACTCAGAAAGAGCAATGGCACCTAATTGTCCATTGTTTACCAAGAAAAATTAATTAACGCTTATAAAGAGTTTATGGCAAGGTGATTTACCTTGGTAAAAAAAAATACCAATTTTAGTTACAACCGTTTCACACTTAAGTACATAGTACAGATGTGCAGATTGAGGTTGGCTTCCCTATAGTGCAGCTCAACGGAGTTCGCTACTGGAAGATGTTACAAATTTCGACTAAGATTCGCTAAAAGGGCACAATCAAGCATGCAATCAGAAACAGACACGCGCACTAGAACTGCAAACTTAGTGTGTGTGATTTTTTTTTAATTATCATTGAACTATGTTTTAATTTTAATACTAACACACTAAACAAAAACAAAATTTATATTCTAAAAGTTTGCGTTTTTCTCTCTGCTTACTAGACTTAATTAATAATTAGAGAAAAGAGCCCAAACTCTTAAAATATCGATTTCTTTTTTTTATTCAATACGTCAGAATTGAAAGCGTGATTGACATAAATATAGTTTGACGGGCGGACAGGCGTATACACGACGCAGAAGTGCTTACTAAGTTATCTCCCTTTCAAGGCAGGTAACTCAACAAGTAACTTTGTGGAAGACAGTGGTGCAGTGGTAGAGCAGTGAAAGAGTGTCGACATATCATACCAAAGGTCCCGGAGCGCATCCCGTGATGAGCGGGTTCTGCCTTTGGTTCTGCATTTGGGACATTTCAACACAAACGGCGCGATTGCTGGTTTTGTCTCAAGGAGGCACACATCAAACATGATTAATATAAGCTTAAAGCTTGTTTTGCAATTGATGTACAATAAATTAGTTTAAAATAACTCAAAAGTAGAACTTACAGTGCATAGTCGGTATCATACAGGCCCATCTCTTCACCCAAATACTCTGCGTATAATCCCCAACCCTGGGAAAATATGATGACTTAAAGATGCTGAACTTCAGATTATAGAAATAATAGTCAAAATTTTAAAACTGTTTAAAGGTTGTCTTGAACTATTAGACTCATAACACAGGGATAAAATAAGAGTAATCATTTCACTTTCCAGTACAATTAACATCTAAATATTGATCGTGTATGCTTCATTTTTACTGGGTGGACATACCCAGTAAGCCAAGTTTTGTACATTTTCATGACTTTCAATTTACTATTGTTCAACATTTACTGCCAAAATAGTTTTTGAAAGATTTAATACTTCCTTTCTGTCACTATAAGCAATATTTGAAGAAGTTTCAACATTTCAAAAATTTTGATCTCAATCTGGAGTTCAGCACCTTTAATTGGACATGGAAAATATCAAAATAAAATGTATTATCAAAATGGCTGAGCCGTACCGCGGGAAAACCAACATTGTGGACTCTGCGTCAAGTATCGACCCGGATCAGCCTAAGCAATCCGCGCAAGCTAACCCAGACAGACACTTTTCGTCTCTTATGGATTTTCTGTTTCAGGAATGATTACTATATACCTCTGTCCCCCTGCGACGGAATATGTCGGCCCGGATAATCCTCCGCGGCCTGCGCAGGCTGATCTGGGTCGGTACATTACGCAGAGAGCATAATGTTGGTTTTCTCACGGAACGGCTCATGTGTCAATACTGACTTATCCTGGCCACACACAGAATATTTAGTAATATTTTAAATACATGTACATACAGTTGACTGGTGATGGAAGTTACTATGAAATAGGTTAAAACATATTAGACCAAAGAACAGTCTATCGATGCTCCGTTTAAGATAACCTTGTCGTTATAATTACACCAGTAAACAAATATCTACTGAAGAATCCGTGTTACCGGATTCAAATAAAACGTGTTTTCTAACACTTTTTTGAAATTTGTTACGACTTATTTGCGAACAGTCCAAAGCCAGATTAGAACACGCAAATAAGCCATTGATCTGGGTCTACACTTGTCGTAACAACCTCAAGGTTTGTTTTATCGTGACGAGCACCTGACAGGTGCTCGTCACGATAAAACAAACCTTGAGGACAGGTGCTCGTCACGATAAAACAAACCTTGAGGTTGTTACGACAAGTGTAGACCCAGATCAATGGCTTATTTGCGTGTTCTAATCTGGCTTTGGACTGTTCGCAAATAAGTTATCAAAATATTCCAAAACTCTTTTTATATCAAAAATGGAGTCAACCGATTCTGAGGAAAGAAACTAATATGAGCAGTACCCCGGGAAAACCAACATTGTTGAGTCTGCGTAAAGTATCGACCCGGATCAACCTAAATATGCCGCGCGGGATACCCCGGACAGACATCTTTTGCCTCCTGTGAATTTTCTGTTTCAGGAATCATTTCCCTGTACCCCTATGCCCCTTTGCGGACAGCGCAGGCTGGTCTGGGTCAATACATTACGCAGAGTCCATAATGTTGGTTTTCTCACGGAACGGCTCATATATAGAATTCGTCGAAGAAAGAGGTTCATAAAATATCCTGTTATCAAAAATATACCAGCAATGTTTGTCTATTGTTTGTCTCAACAAAATACCAGGAAGTTTTGATTTGTCTCAACAATATACCAGAAAGTTTTGATTTGTCTCAACAATATACCAGAAAGTTTTGATTTGTCTCAACAATATACCAGAAAGTTTTGGCTATTGATTTGTCGCAACAATATACCAGAAATGTTTGGCTATTATTTTGTCTCAACAATACATAAATGTTCAAAATGAACGGTACCTCCAAGTAAGCTGTGTAAAACGGAACGGCGTTCGGCACTGTAGTGTACGATGATATAGGCGACTTTCTAAACATGGGCAAATTTAATCGGGATAGGTAACTTTTCTGTGAATAAATTGAATTAATCAAAATTTAATAAGAGTTCCTATTCTATTTAAGCAAAACTAATTTGCATTATATTACATGAAACTTTGTTAAAGAATTTTTTTTATATGTATGTTGTATGAGAGGCGTTTTTACCCTTTTTAGTTTTTAATGAATACAATATTTCAGTCCATACCACAGGTGCCGGTCTCGTTTAAAATCTAAAAATAGCATTTGACTATATATTGAAATATAGTCAAATGCTATTTTTAGATTTTCAATGAGACTGGCACCTGTGTCCATAACGTACGCAATGAGCAATACAGAAACATTGCGATTGAAATTAAAGCATTTATTCAGCTTTTCATTGGCTTCTCTTTTATCATCGATTGCAAGTTAGCTCGGTGCTCCATGAAAATTACACTTAGCGTACTTTTTACATTGTAGATAAAGATCTACGTGCGCATTCATGCAAAAGAATCTAAATGGATACTGTATCATTTTTGTTATTACTCTTTAAATCTTCTTTGACTAAATTAGCAAACATGGCAAACCCTCATCAGTGTATGCGGAGGAGTAGGTTGCTCTGGATATACACTGATCGCAAATACCAATAAGGCAAGACTTTGCTTGTTTGTTTAGTCGGTTTGGAGACATTAACAATTATCCAGAGGCTAGAAATCGACAAATCAGAGGTCTAAATTTAGTTCTCAAAGATTGAATACGTTTGGCCCCAACTTTGTGATAGAAGAGTGCACGAGGCATATATGGGTATGTAACAAGATGCATGGATCAATTGTTATGTATATTACTGGTGCATGACAGCCAGGAAACGCGTTCGGTGAACTTGCCGCTGTGAAATAAATGAAATACCATTGAAAATGGCGTAAAGCTCCAATAAAAAGAAACAGGGTACCATTTCACTTCTATTTACAAGTACTTGCTTCATCATTCCCAGACAATTGGCGGCCTCATTACATAGCTTTAACCCTTTCTCATATAAACACGATTTATGAAGCCTCTGCATCAGACTGCGTTTAAAACATTTTAGCAAATGAGAAATCTCCCCTTTTGTCACAATGTTTTCAACTCTTTTCAACACGTACATCTTCGTACATATAAAGCGTCAATGATTTTGTCTAGATGTTTTCAAAGTCGTCTGCTGTAAAGGTTATTATATGTTGGAAAGAGTTTAAATCTTGTGGAGCTAAGCGACTATGACATGTTGTCAACCTCTATTTAGTCCTTCACTATATGCAAACGCTTGTTAACGTATTTACAGCAGTTGATGTATGAAAACAATGTAACAGATGATATGTTTTTCATTATCAGCAATTTCTCGTTGTGCTACAATGTGCTCAACTCCTTCAAGAACTTCATTTTCAATAATATTTTACTTCTTACTTTCCATATATTTGCCTATATGTTTTCAAAGTCGTGGGTTGCAGATATATGTTATGCAAGTGGAGGATTAAATAAAACAAACTGTGAATTTTATTATGCGAGTACAATCAAAATTAAAGAGTATTTCCATTAGTGTATATTAACCTGTAAGTGATGTCCTGGATATGCCTCGTGCATTGATATTCCCATTATTTCTGTAAAAGACCTTAAAATATAAAACATAAAACACATATCATACAAACCGTTGATACACTTATTGTCACCACACGATAAAATAAATAAAAAAACAACACCACAAAAACATGTTATTATAATGTCAGTATATATATACAAGTGTGGTATGAAAAAACAGGGCCTTTAAGAATAGTAGAAATGAGCCGGCCCGCGAGAAAACCAACATTATGGCCTCTGTGTAATTTATCGACACAGATCAGCCTGAGCAGTCTGCGAGGACTGATCCGGGCCGACACATTCCGTCTCAGAGGTATAGATGTATAGATAAATGATTCCTGAAACAGAAAATCCATAGTAAGCGAACCGTGTCTATTCGGGTAAGCCCACGCGGCATGCTTTGGCTTATCCGGGTCGATACTATTCGCAGACGTAACAATGTTGGTTTTCTCGCGGGAATGCTAAAATGTGCATGCCTCCCGGAATTACGAGACGAGACAGATATGTAAGCCTGTTTACCTTTCATAACTTTCTCATAAATTTCTCATAAGTTTCTAGATCGGTCGGTTCAAACCTTATTCTTTAAATGGGCTGCACTCCAGATTAGAATGAATAGTAAGGACAAAGTTTCTCAAAATGTTCAAAAGTTGTCTTGAACTATTTTAATTTTAATTATGGCATACAATTTGAGTAATAATTTCCTGTTTCAGTACAATAGACACTTAAATATTGATTGTTTATGCTTCATTTTTACTGGGTAGACATACCAAGTAAGCCAAACTTTGTACATTTTCATGACTTTCAATTGACAGTTTTTCAACATTTACGGTAATTTTGAACTACTTATTACTTACTTTATTGTCAACATTAGCAATATTTGCAGAAGTTTCAACATTTCATAGTTTGGATCTAACCACATTTAAAAATGCTAGTAATAATTTGTCTTCCTTTGCACTAAAAGCATTTCGACTGGCTCGCTGGCTCGGAATAAATGAACCATTATCACTGGTAACTTACCCAAGTGTATGTGATGCTTTTATATTGATATGGTATCTAGTTTTCTAACACCTTTGTTTGCAGACAACGTTTTTGATAATTATGGCATGATCAGAAATAGTTCATAATGAGTTATTTCTCTCTCACGTTGTTTTCAACTTTAGTCAATAATTGTTCTTTCAGTTTGAGAAAGTTCCCATATTTTTTACTAAACGTGTTTAAAGATGTCGGCGTAGTTACAACTTTGTAGTAATCAACGTTGGTAATGTCCTTACGTTTCATTTGGTCTTGCAATACTGACATAAAATCGTCCCGTGGAATCGGTAGAGGACCGTGAATAATAAGCTATTGTACCTACTCTGGTAGTATTCAAAACTCTGAAAAAAAAAATGAAGAAATAAAATCCGAAAATATAGGTTAAAAATAAACAAATAATGAAAGAATAACATCTGGAAATATAGATTAAAAATAAACTGAATAATTGTAAAAGTTTGTCAATATAAGTAGATACACTATCAAAGTCATGTACGTAGTGTACACCTTCCTCTGTGGTGTAGTGGCAGAGAGTCCGCCTCGGTGCGGGAGGTCGCAGGTTCGATCTCCGGCTTGGTCATACCAAATACTTTAGAAATGGTAGTAATGGCTGCCCTCCTTGGCGCTTAGAATCGCGGGGTTAAAAGTACGACTGGTGTCAGGATAAATGTACCAGCAGTACAGGTAACTTACCCAGGAAACGCCGTGATATAACCCAAACATTGTTGAAAGCTGCATAAAACACAAAACAATCAATCTACCAATCCCTTTGAAAAGATATGTAATGATGAAATAGTGTTGTCAGATTTATGAAGTATTACCTTTTCGATGGACAACTCTTTCTTCAAATGTGAATACTTACTATTGTAGTATTGTATCTCAATTTAGTATATACAATGTTTCATAAGTCTCTTAAACTGTTATAAGAAATAGGATAGCATGTAACACCGTCCCCTCTTGGTAACATACATGCACTATAACGCTTTCATTGTCAGTAAACACATACATGGCCGACCCATGCCATCGGTTCTGCTAGATACTGCAGCAATGCATTGCAATTGAATTCATTTTTGATTTTGTAAACTATGTTAACAAATTAATTCATATAACCAAAGGAAATTACTTCTTGAAGTAAGCACAAAGCATTACGTGCATTTACAAAAACATTTTTTAAACTTCTGGGGAGTTGCTATAATTTTGTTAAACTGAACGAATGAACAGGCTTATCTGAACAAACACTTTCTACAAATTTCAACGTCTACCTTTCTGCATGGTCAGGCTCAAATAATGCTTGGATTTATTTATTTATTAATTGGTAATATAATTAAGTTACTTACAGTAGCCGGTCATCTGGAACATTATCGAAGTACATGTCAAGTTTCGGAAGTATCTTTTGAAAAACTGTATCATTTAATACTTGTAAAAGTTCACTCTGAATTTATTAATTGTACCTTAAGTTACTTACAGTAGCCGGTCATCTGGAACATTATCGAAGTACATGTCAAGTTTCGGAAGTATCTTTTGAAAAACTGTATCATTGAATACTTGTAAAAGTTCACTCTGAAAAGTAATCATTAGTCGCCGGGCAGAAGCCCGCGACTTCTATTTTTAATAGCTTTTCGGAAATCACATGGGAGGAGGGATAATTATTGAAAAGAAACACATTAAGATGTTTTGAACATATTACAATTGTGTTTGTTTAAAAACACTAAGTAATGACACATCTAAAATGGAATAAACATTTCGATGTTTTAGGTTTTTTTAGTTTCATTTTGTTGACTTGCATTTAAGTGTTTTTGTCTTATTTACGAAGACAAATGTGGTCCCTGCTAGACTTGCAACCAACTGCTATATGTCAATATTGAGATATATTGAAATAAAAATCACGTCAAATTCTACTTTCAATAGTAATGTTAACTTACTGAATGTTATTTTCATGTTCAAAAATATGTCTTGATCTGTGAAGAATTCATTTGATAATGTTAACTCGTGTATATCTAAAATATGAACTGTTTCTAACCTAGAACTGTTGATTACGTCACTACCGAGTACCGCCCGCATAGATTTGTAAATTTTGCACACGCTACTATATACTACTGTACTTACTGTGTGTGCGTTAACCAATGCGCGCACCTGCTTGCTTTTATGTAAGTCACGTCGAATTCTCCTTTTAATAGATAAGTATCAACATAAACTGGTAACAGAAACAAATAAGAATTTTTTTTGTGAAAATATGTCTCAAATATAAGCCTGTTTATCGGTCGTGAACGTCGAAACGCTTTTTCCTCAGTTTGTGACCTAGTTTCATATTGCCAAAATGTAAACAAAGCGAAGTGACCGGAAGTAAAATGTAAACTTAGAAAAGTGACTTATGCAGACAAAAAATGTCGCACGACAAATTGATTTCTTAAACGTCACGAGTCGAGTGCATGGGTCGAATGTAGGAGAAAGAAAGATACTATAGAAATGCTTTTTTCTCTCGAATGCAGTGGAATAAAACATGCACTAAAGCTTTGCCTGATTTTTTATTCAATTTCTTCGATGTCTGACACTCGACTCGATCCTGAAACAAAGCAAAGGTCAACATTTTGAAAAAATGCTCAAACACCTTATTACAGATAGATAGCTAATATTACACACTTAAATGATTAAATATATGTGATATTAAATGTTTATTTGGCTTGAAACAAATTAAGAGAAGAACAAACTCTGATAAACAATAGATTTAGAAATAAAGAAAAACTGCTCTTTCGCACCCAATTAATTTCATACTTGCCACCTATTAAATAGTAATGGGACTCGCAACTGGCATTTCTCTTGCGCCAAACTTATATTGTATGCATCAACGATTTATATAAACAATTTAGCTGATATGTTGTTTCAAGTGTGGTCTACTTTTTAAACATATGAGGATAAATTTTAACATCTGTGAAATATTTATTATAATTATTATTAAAAAGGAGGAAGTTAATGTCTTCAGCAATTTAACCGTTTTCTCAATGTTTTAAGCATTTAAAGGTTTTCATTGTTGCTTCAGACATGGAAAGGGTTTAATAGCTTTGTATTGCAGGTAGATTTAAATCCCAAAATGTATTAATTTGTTGTGGTTTTATTGACAAATACAAAACATCCAAAATCCTGACCAAAAGATATCCTGAAATTTGTAGATCTATGTGGAATTTCAAAAATCCTGGAATTAGTCCTTATGAAAACATTATGTGTATGTTTAGACTAATGAAAGTCAAGAATACATGTGTGTTAAAAAATTAATCAATGCAGTCTTTTCCGGCGACATTGATGCCTTGCATCAACTTTCTCTTGTATTGAATCAGATATAAGCTGGGGAATCCGCAGTGGCCGAGTGATATGGGTCGGATGATGGGGGCCGAGTGATGGGGGGCGTGTGATTGAAGTCGAGTGATCGGAGTCGAGTGATGGGGGTCGAGTGATGGGGGTCGATGGATGGGAATCGAGTGATGTGGGTCGAGTGATGAGGGTCTTGTGATAGTAACCGGGTTAGATCCACATTCGCGTCGGTCATTGTGAAGAGCCATTGGGCAAGACACTTTCTCCAAGTCTAGTACATGGTTTAGAGAATTATTTCTACTTGATGGAAGTTGATTTAACATTGACATATTTCTCAATATAATAAGGCAGAAACTTCAAAATAATCTGCATAAGCCTGCTGTCAAATTTTCCTTTGATTCATCTTGTCTTAAATGTGTATACTTGTGATCTCTTGCACTCAGGTGAGCGATATACTGCCAATAAGGTCCGCCTGTTTCCAAATTGGCAGTTTCATAATATTTACTATTTTTGATATGATCTTTCAACTTTTTAACAATAAATACATAAACATTAGCTGCATTAGTTATTTCCTTTCACATTTTTCCTACTTCTCCAGGCCATCAGCACTTCAGTGCTTTGATTTTACCAAGGGACTATGAATAAATGAACTGTCGCCGGATTGAAAACAAAAAGAACTACTTTTGAGCAATTACCTGTTTTCAAACATCGTCTGTTGCGGAGGAGTAATTAAGCGTCTGTTTGTTGGAAAGTATTAAACACCATGTTCGTATCATGTTTTGAACGAATCGAGTGCGCACAATGCAGACCATAATCAGTCTGTACATTCGTGTAATATAATCTCGGTCTCCAAGGTTCGCTTCTTATGTATCATTATGTAACAACCCTATTGTTCATAGATGTTAAGAAACTTGTCAGAAATAACATTTAGGAATTAAGCGGGATAATGGTTAATTTTCTTTTTTAATGGTGCTTTACGCCAATAACAATAATATATCTATAGGTGCTACCTATTTACGAAAAAAACGCAAGATAATTATAAACAAAAATTAAAAGCATACTTTGGCCATAAAAAAGGATTTATAAGTAGTTGACTTGACAATAATAATGTTAATGTCATTTTCCTTGCATTATCAAAACATATTGCTGTCCTCTATTATGACGAACAGAAAATAATAAAGTAAAGACTTTCAGAAAATCAAGGAATACATTTATAATGAACGAGGTTAAAACATGAGGGCCAAGATGATCCTTAATCGATCACCTGCATTATGGTAAAGAAGTAAATTGATCAGCCCTTTTCTTACTGCCTTTTCAACAATCAATATGACTGGAACAAATTATGAAAGGGGTCACATTTCTTCTAAACCCTTTCCCTATTAGAGACGGTTTCTGACGCCTTTGCAACAGACGATTTAGGAAAAGATTGTCATCAAAACAACAATTGCTCCTTATGAGAAATTTATCCTTTTTGCCATAATGTTTGATAAATAATTATACTTTGAATGAGTGAGTCAATAGCTCATGTATAGGAATTTGGAGTCTTTCATGTTGATACCACTTTTTTTGCGGGAAACGATGTCGCTCCATTGATGTTACGCCAAGATGAAGTGTAACGGAAATGACGTCACGTCTTTCTTTGGCTACGATACAGTCAAAAGTTAGGTTCGGGCATAGAAGGCTAGAATGTTAATTCCCACATAACACAGTAAGCACTTTAATGAACTTGAATATCGATTTTAAAAAAAATGATTAAAAAGACGATAATAATTTTCAATCCGTGTTTTTCGGCTCATTTTATATACCCAAAATATCGAATTTAAAAAAAAATATTAAAAAGACGACAATAATGTTCAATCCGTGTTTTCCATCTCATTTTATACATACCCTAAATGGCGGCCCCCATGGATTTGGCCAGTTTCATTTCAGAAAGCTTCATGGGTTATTGAAAAAAAAAAAAAAAATCTCACACCTGTTACCTATGAACGAAAAAACCCATTTATGAGGGAAGCCATTTATTCCATGTTAAAAGTTTATTGTATGACCCTACCGGGGATCAAACCCTGATCTCCTACGTGCTTGCACGGCCGACGCTCCAATTGCTTAAACATGGCGATGGTTAGTTAAGGGTTAAGCGGCATTCTTGCTTTTTCTTTTGTACACAAAAACAAACAATTAAAATTGTGTTCTCTGTTTTAAGTTTACTGGGATGGCTTTCATGGGGACATTTAAGGGTCTCGCTTGGCACGACAGACTGGTAACCACGACAGTATATTTATCGCACGACAGTCGCAAGACTGTCGTAGGACGGACTCACGACAACCACAAGTCATAGAAACCACAAACAATCGTCGAAAAATGTGCAATTTTGCCTCACGGCGGCAAGTCGATGCCATGATACTAAAATGTTCGCAGGACTGTTTTGCCCTAATTTTCTGTCGTGTCGTGGCACAAATGCGTCGTGGATTCGTTGTGACCAATCCTTTACTGTATCTGTATTCTTGTTCAGGTATATTTTTCGTTTTATATTATATATATTGTAATTATAGTATGTAGTTCTATATATACTACAATTACATTTATATATACTACAATTACATTTATATATACTACAATTACATTTATATATACTACAATTACATTTATATATACTCGAGAGTACTTACAGATTTATCATATGTTGATATTGTATGTATATACCAGGTTGCTACTATGTACACTGGTGAGGAAATGAAGTATATGTCAGTCTGTCTGTCCATAGTAAATAAACTGATACATACTGCGTTGTTTGTGAAAAATCTTTCGTCCTCCTTCACACTAGCATAGTATTCCAAAACGGTTCCTTCAAATCCGATTCTTTGGAGAGTCTGTAGGCAACAAGAAAGAGGTTATGTTTAGCCTTTCAACTGCTTCACATTTCATTTGAATCACGTCTATCAATTTGGGGTCTTAAAATGCATCTGCGTACAGTGAAGACTCTGACGAACCTGTGCATCCGCACAGTATCATCCGAGTCTTCACTCTCCGTCTACGTGATACTTCATAATATATTTACTTTCAGACCAAAGTATAGAAATGAAATCCAACTAGCTGGCCGCCGATTGATCTTGAATTGCTCACTTTACGGAGATATAATAAAAAATCAAAGTACTGAATGTTCTAAAATGCGGGGGATGTTGGCTCTAGAGTGTTAACAAGATTTTCATTCAATTTGATCTAGTGACCTACTTTTTGACCCAACATGAACCATGTTAGAACTTGACCTAGATATCATCAAGAAAAACATTCTGACATGCTCAAGCTAGAAATGTAGTATCCAGAGTGTTAACAAGATTTTCCTACAATTTGGCATAGTGACCTTGTTTTTAACCCGACATGACCCATATTCAAACTTGACCTAGATATCAGTTAGATAGAATTCTGACCAAATTTCAATCTGCTGTTTCCAAAAATCATGCTTTTACAGAGTTAACAAAATTTTCTTTCAATTTGGCCTAGTGACCTAGTTTCTGACCAAATGTGACCCATATTCGAACATGACCAGGATATCATTAATACAAACATTCTGACATTTCAAAAATTGCGGCCTTTAGATTGTTAACAAGCGTTTCCTTCAATTTGACCTAGTGACCTACTTTTTGACCCATCATAAGCCATGTTCAAACGTGAAACGTGACCTACATATCATCAGGAAAACATTCTCATAAAGTTTCAACATGCTCAAGTTCAAAATAAGGCCTCTAGCGTGTTAACAAGATTTCCATTTAACTTGGCCTAGTGACGTAGTTTTTGACCCGGCTTGACCCATATTCGAACTCAGCCTTGATATCATTTAGATAAACATTCTGACCAAATTTTGAGCTGCTTTAGTAAAAAATGCTCAACATGCTCAAGCTAAAAATGCAGTATTCAGAGTGTTAACAAGATTTTCCTTCAATTTGGCCTAGTGACCTTGTGTCTAACCCAATATAAACCATATTTGAACTTGACCTAGAAATCGTTAATAAAAAACGTTCTGACGAAATTTCAAACTGCTGAATCAAAAATTGCGGCCTCTAAAGTGTTATCAAGCTTTTCCTTCAATTTGACCTAGTGACCTACTTTTTAACCCGAAAAGACTCATGTTCGAAATTGACTTACATCATCAAGACAAAAATTCTGATAAAGTTTCAACATGCTCAAGTTGAAAATGTGGCCTCTAGAGTGTTAACTAGATTTTCCTTCAATTTGACCTAGTGACCTAGTGTTTGACCTCAAATGGCCCAGTTTCGAACTCGTTTCCCATATATTTAAAAGAAACATTTAAGATCCTTATGTCTAACTTAAATTTCTAAATTATGTATACAACTTCATGGATTGTGCACGTTTACTTTGTATAATGTGCATATTGTTTAGCTTGTTGTGAACGTATTTAACTGAGCCCTGGACAATCAAGAAAACTTGTCCATTTTGAAAAAACAGAGGGCAGCACAACAAATTTACAAATTTACACTTCCTGAAAGCTGGGCATGACCATATACGGAGGTATTCAGCATAGCTGAATCCCCCGCATAAAAACAAATTGCTCGTTTATGATAAAATGATTGTCATGAAAAACAAGCCAGAGATAAAAACCTAACCAGAACAAATCAAAGCAATAGTTTGTATTGCTCCTATTAGCAATATGGTAAGGATTGTACCTGCAATCAGAAATGCTGCTACAATATTTCTATCAAAAAGCCGTTCATTGAAATAGTACGAGTTAAACGTTATAGTGGAGTTGTCGTATACTCGAATTATCACATGTTAAATGTAATTAATTCACTCTTTTATAGCTGACATGAGCTTTAATATAAGGAGTTAATGGCCATTCAGAAATGTCGCTACAGCGCTTTCCAGGACATGGTAACGAGTTGTCGCATACTTAAATTATCGAAAGTCCCAATGAATTGATTTACCTTATTTATTTATTGTATTGATAACTCAAGGGAGCAATATGTAAAGCATTGCATGGGGAATCAGCATTGCTGTTACCTTGTTTTCCGTAATAGATCAGTTCTAAGACATAGTTCGACTTAAAGGAAGTATTCGCATTGTCACATATTTAAATATAAACCCACTAAATAAAATTGATTTACCTTATTCATTTCCTTCCTGATACGATCGACTTCGGTAAGACCAATTGAGTGAACGGCTGCCGGGTCCATTTCAACTGAAAGGTGAAAGTTCAGGCAGGCTTTGTAAAATCCGTTTGTTTCATCGACGGCCCATACTCCCCATTCCTTTCTCGTGTTTGGAAGATATTCCTGTGTTTAAAATATTACAGTGCATTGGTTTTTGTTTCCACTGATTGGATCAAATAGTCAATTTAATTTAGCTGAGAATCAATGAGGTTCTTGACAAGCGTACATTTTATAATAATAACGGACTGAGCTAGCAGAGGTATATAATCATGGGATGCAAAACTTAAGTTTTCATGGTGAAATAATCATTTGAAATAGTTTGGAAATCTTAGTCAATATGAGAGGTGTTCGAGAAAATAAGTTTTTACGCTTTCCTTAATACGCTGTCTGACCCCTCTGTAACATATACATTTTGACACCATTGTTGCAAAAGGAAATTGTTGTCATAATTACTTCTTTTGCCACGATGTTTCCAGCTCTATTTGATTATTTTAATATTTCATTTTAGGATAGTTTCCATAGTTTTACCTAGATCTTTTCAAAGTCGTTTCTGCAAATTTGTATATGGGAAAGCTTAGCTTTAGGTAAAGATAGTTCTGAATGTTCTAAAATTATTTTTTGACATTCTAGGCCTTTGTCGTGGATACTCAAAATAATCGTCTAATTGGGTTTGGTTAGACAATAAATAGAGATATTGCGTGAAACGGTTGTAACTAAAAACCTTTTTTTGAAAACCCTGGTTTAGAGGCAATTTTGACCCATTTGTAAACAATGCAAATTTAGAACGAGCAATGACACCTAAATTTCCATTGTTTACCAAGACAAATGATTAAACGCGTATTAAGACTTTATGGCGAGGTGATAAACCTTGGTGACAAAATATCAATTTTAGTTACAACCGTTTCACTCCAAGCCCTCGGTATACTCTTCCTGTTCTACTCGTCTGGGAAAGGGTTAAGTGGGTAGATACTTGCACTCACAATGATGTACGCCAAAACACATTATTTGGCATAGAACTAAGAAAAATATTCATGGGCGGGTTCATCGGCGTGTGCAGTAGATGTAAGAAGTCGTGTCTATTTTAGACAAGTTGCACACAATTAGAGAATGTTTCCTCTACGTTCCCTCCACTTCGTGAACTGTTCGTAACATAAACGTGACAAATGCCACAACGTGGCGCGATCTATGTGTCAATAGTGGTATGTGCCGACCTTGCTGTGTACTACTAAATGACAAACCCTCACACGGGGTAAAACGTGACAAAAAAGGTGACCAAAATTCGTGCAAGTGTCATAGTCGATTTAGCATGTTTCTTTGTACGCATCAACGCTTTTTTATTCAGATGAATCCGATCGTTAAAAGCCTTTGGTCGATTTTCTCAGATTGGAGATCTCCTGGATTTGGTGATTTTGATGCGTTGTATTTCAGTCCGTCTTGACTAATAATCTTGGTAACGTAACTTTAAAAACCTGCTCGGACAATATGTTTCAACGATATAGAAACCATAGTTGAATTTAACGGTCTCCATCTTCAAATTATATGATTAAAAGTCTTTCTTGAAATGTCTGTTCTCTGGAATGAATTGATTGCAGTGCGCTTACACGATAAAGACGGGAGACACATTGACACACATGGTCTGTTGACATTTGGCGGTAAATATTCCGTTAACTACAGAAATTAATCATTATGTTGTCAGTCTACCCCATCTACTTGTGTGTCAATCGCCTCAATAGTGTAGTGGTTTAGCGTCCGCTTCGGGCGCGTAATGTCACGGGTTCGATTCTTGACCGGGTCATTTCAAAGAATTTAATAATGGTAGTAATGGCTGCCCTCCTTGGTGTTCAGAGTTGCAGGGTTAGCAGAACGACTTACTGGCTGGTGTCAGGATAAATGAACCAGGAGTACTAGTATTTTACCTAAGAAGCGCCGTGGTATAACTGACAAATTATTGAAAGTGGCGTTAAACACCAACCAATCAAACATTCTACTTTGCTAGTCAGGATATAAGTGTAGGTCCAGATATATATGAGCCGTCCCGCTAGAAAACCAACATTATGGCCTCTGCGTAATGTATTGACCCAGATCAGTCTGCACAGTCCGCACAGACTGATCCGGTCCGACACATTCCGTCTCAGGGGAATAGAGGTAAAGAATAATGATTCATGAAACAGAAAATCCACAGGAGGCGAAAAGTTTCTATCCATGTAAGCCTGCGCGGCATGCTTAGACTGATCTGGGTCGATACATTACGCAGAGGTCATCATGTTGGTTTTCTCGAGGGACTGCTCATATATATAACATATGGCGGGACAGAGATGACGCTGATGTGACTTTTCGTATGCAGAGACTCTTCTATGCCTACACTATATACACAGATGATGATCTGGGCCAGCACTGTACACAGAGGATGATTTGGGTCAGCACTGTACACAGAGGATGATCTGGGTATTCACTGTACACATATGCAACAAGACTCCATATCGCCACAGCCAGATTATATAAATTACAATACCTGGATTAGAAAATTCCTCAGATCTTTATATGCATCTATAAACACCTGGATCGCTGCTTCACCTCGCTGTTGTAGACTGCCTCTGGAATAAGTGTTTACAACGTGAGAATGTACATATAATGTATAATATATATTGGCATTGTTATGTTGACGTTTTGATCTAGTACATACACCCCAGACTTTTGATACAAAAAATTGATCAGATGTATTTACGTTTATTCACATGTTAAACTATTGTTATCTGTGACTAATAACGATGCTCGAATCCCGAGTTCTTGAATCTAACCGTTTGTATCGGTCTTTCGGCAATACAATACGTTTACAGCATTCAGTTACTGTTTGCGTGTGTAAACCTCCTTTCTTCATCTGACGCCACTCGGTTTTCGTTATCGCTTTCCCAGATACAACAAATCTGAAGCAGAAGACTTTGAAAACATCTTTGCAAAAATATGAAACAATCGCTGTAATAGAAAGTGTAATCATTGACTAGTTTTGAACAAAAGTCCGGGTTGCGATGGATTTTCTTTTTTGGAATAAGATAATAAGAATAAGGTCAGTTTGTTGTAAGACCACTTACTTATGCGTTCATATCAAATTCCTTCTCATAAAACACTGAATTTGGAACTATAACATGTATTCCAAAAGCAAACAAGGTAAGACAATTCCTAAACAATTGGAGGCCTACCACTCTATTAAATGTCTTATATGAATTAGCCTCAGGAATTATAGCTAATAGAATGAAATGCTGAAGGAGGATTGAAAATGATAGACGTAAAAAATTACATAAACAGTATGATAATTAAATGGCAAATAATATATTTGATGTCAAGAAGATTTTTAATTAAGGAAAACAATACAGTGTAAACATTTCAAAGTCATTTTTTGGGTTGATGTTCTTAAGTCGTACATTTTGTTTATCGAAAAACAAATTTCAAAGAATGGAAACAAATAGTAAATATGCCTTTGTTTTTTAGTGATAATTTGAGCGTCATATATCTTTGCTAGAATTTAATGAAAATGGATTTAGACTGGTTAAAGATGTACTGGATGAAAATGGAAATTATATTAGCTTAGCATCTATAGAAAATACTTTTGGAAAGAATATAAACTTCTTATTATTCTATGGACTAAGAAATAAGGTAAACGCTTTCATTACAAAGACAAATATTTTAAAAACAAAAAATACAATTATTGGTTTTCATAATCCTACGATAAATTGCTACTTATATCCTATTTTAAGAAAATATACTAATAAATAGGTATATAGTACATTGATAGATAACCCAGAAGTACCTACCAGTCAAGATAAATGGATTTTATTGTATCCCATTTCAAACATTAATTGGAACATAACATGTAGTAATATCTTTAAATGTACAAAAAGAATATCCAATGGTTTGAAACCAGAATAGTCCATAGAATATTAGCGACAAACTCTCCTTCATATAAATTGAAATTTGTAGAAACAAATTTGCGTTCTTTTTCGTAAATCAAACGAAGAAACTCTTATACATCTTTTCTATGAATGCGAAAAGGTTAATCATTTACTTCAAATTATTTTAGATAAAATTAGGGAACTAGATCCATCTATACAAATATCGAGCATAGACATAATTTTAGGATTACGTAAAAACGATTTTAAACTGGATTTTTTTTTTTCGAAATATAACATTATATATATTTATGTAGATCAAAATTAATTGTTCCTTCAATAAATGGTTAAGTCTACCATGGAATGTTTACAATTCAATAGAATCAGCCGAATCAGACACAGAAAGCTGGACAATTGTAAGATATGTGTTACAAAACCAATTCTGAGAAGTTTGTATGTATATGTATATGAATGTGTGTGTGTGTATATATACGTGTATAACCATGCATATATATGCATGTATGTATGTGTATGTGTGTATATGCGTATTTGCATAACAAGGAAAAAAAATAGCATGTGCTTTTGTTTTATTTTATTTTTCTCTTTTTTTTGGACCTCTTTTTACCTTAATATTTAATGTACATGTATAACTGTATTAACACACGAGGAAATAAAAAGCCTCTATAACTATACACACATCTTTAGTGTCGGATACTTTAAACCGGAAGACACCGGTTCGATCCACTTTCGAAGCGGTTATGGTGCAGTGTCCTTTGTCAAGACACGTATCCTAGCATAGTACAGTGTGTGTTTACCCAGGCATCATAAATAGCTAAAATTATTGATAATTGATAACTATGTTGAAAATGTCGATAAATACAATAACATATGGAAAACCTTAGAAATTGCATAATGCATTAACGAGTTCACATTTACTAACAAATATAATAAGTCGAAAACAGGTTATCACTATATGAGCGGTCCCGCGAGAAATCCAACATTGTGGACTCTACGTATAGTATCGACCCCGGACCAGCCTAAGCATGTCGCACAAGCTTACCCGGAGATACATTTTTCGCCTTCTGTGGATATTTTAGTTGAACGCCGTTTTAAACAGCGTTTCGGTTATATCACGGAGGCCAGTTCACAGTATAGTGTGTTTTATGGCTGTCTTGATCCAGTATTCTACACAGAATTCTACCTAGGCAACTGGCTACCTTCCTACATAGACTCTTAGACAATTAATTGGTGGTCAAACATAAAACGTTTATAAAAATATCTACCAACCGTTTAGACATTTCTACAGTGGAGGAGTTCAGTTGATCGTTGAATATACCTGTAGAAGTCAACGAAGATTTGTCTATGTAATAATCAAGACTAGGTACAACACTTGTCTGAAATAAAAATAAAACCTTATCAAATACTACATATATCCTTTAGTGATTGCAAATATTTGCGTTTCAAAAGGCAAATATTTAAACATTGTTATTTCTTTTAAAATTATTTCTCAAATGAGTATACCAATGTAATCGTTTCGGTATATTTGCAAAAGATGTAAAATGGGTAATTGACCTAAAAAAAACAACAACTAAGATTTGTCTATTATTCAAGAAGAATGTGACTTTTCACGCCATGCTCCCATATCCAATAAACCTGTGGATAATTTCACCAATGTTATGTTATTTAGACGTTTGCATAAACCGATCCGTCACATACAAGTCATTGTCTTGTACATTGTTATATGAACCGTCCCGTGAGAAAACCAACATTATGGCGTCTGCGTAATGTATCGTCCCAGATCAGCCTGCGCAGTCCGCACAGACTGATCCGGGCCGACACACACGAATAAATGACTCTTTTGCCATCATACTTTCAACTATTTTCCATAGTTTTTCCTAGATCGTTTCAAAGTCATCTGTTTCAGATTTGTTGTATGTGGAAAGGGAAAGAATTGGACCAGGGGCGAAATCACATGGTCCCAACATAACGAGCTCTCGAACATGTGCTAGCCGAATCAACCAATCAAATTACAGCTTTTGACTAGCACACACCGAGTTAGGGTAATCTGAATACAGCTTTTGACGAGCACTCACCGAGCGCTCTGTGAGTTAGGGCAATCTGAATACAGATTTTGACGAGCACTCACCGAGCGCTCTGTGAGTTAGGGCAATCTGAATACAGCTTTTGACGAGCACTCACCGAGCGCTCTGTGAGTTAGGGCAATCTGAATACAGCTTTTGACGGGCACTCACCGAGCGCTCTTTGAGTTAAGGCAATCTGAATAAAGCTTTTGACGAGCACTCACCGAGCGCTCTATGAGTTAGGCCAATCTGAATACAGCTTTTGACGAGCACTCACCGAGCGCTCTGTGAGTTAGGGCAATCTGAATACAGCTTTTGACGGGCACTCACCGAACGCTCTGTGAGTTAGGGCAATCTGAATACAGCTTTTGACGAGCATTCACCGAGCGCTCTGTGAGTTAGGCCAATCTGAATACAGCTTTTGACGAGCACTCACCGAGCGCTCTGTCAGTTAGGGCAATCTGAATACAGCTTTTGACGAGCACTCACCGAGCGCTCTGTGAGTTAGAGTAACCTGAATACAGCTTTTGACGAGCACTCAACGAGCGCTCTGTGAGTTAGGGCAATCTGAATACAGCTTTTGACGAGCATTCACAACACAACCAAAATGTCGTGCATACGAAATATAAGGACGCGTTTACTGTACCATGGAGACGTTGTGAAGTGTTCGATTCTTTCGTATAGCAAATCTCATTAACGTTTTCAGTCCATCAATCTGTAAATAAATGTTACGTATGAGCTTTTGCTTGAGAAAAGTAACACAATGGCGATTCTGAACAGTGTTGTTTCCTGTCATCTTGTCGATATCCTGCCGAGCCCCGGTAGCTTAATCGGTAGCGACGCGGCCCTTCAATCCGAGGGTTGTGAATTCGAACACCAGCTCAGCCAACATTTCTTTCCGAGTTTAACAAAAGTCACTGTGACAAGCATCATTCATCTTCCACCAATGCGATCTCAGTAGCCATTTGTTTGCAAAGACAGCTGTGTGGAGTTCTGGTGTGAAGAAGCCAGGAAACACATGAGTATGTGATTTTACCGCCGTGTTATGACTGAACAAGTGTTGAAAACGTCGTAAAACCCAAATAAAACCAACTAACAGAACACATTGTTCACATGCTCTGTCTTATCAGATTGATACATTGTATGACAGAAACTTCAAATAAACTTGTTTAAGTTGTCTGTGAACAGCGTAAATCATGATTCTCCTGTGTGGATGCATATGCTGATCTGGATCTCTACTGATCACAAAAGCCAACTTGTATCTGTCTCCATTCACTGGATCATTTTGTGTTTATTTGAACCGCTTCTGGTGATTTGAGAGTATTAATGACATTTTGCGAAGAAAGAATTCACCCGGCGAAAATGGTTACCGTCATTTGGGACCAAATCGGGCCCAAACTAAACCGGTTTTTCACATTCTCTTCTTTCACTTTTAAATAAGGTCAAAATACTGAAAATTATCAAATCAATCTTTTCTGGTGCATCCTATACATATTAACAATAAATTTAAACTCAATGTCATATATGAAATGCATTCTTGTGATGGTATACACTTATTTCTACGCAAACAAAGGTTTTTTAGGGACTATTTAGCTTAGCATGATCGCGGATGTATCTGGCATAATTTAACCTATAGTGGTACATTTATATAGGTTACTAAGTAGGTTAATATGGGAGTTAGTTATTACTCATTTACTCGTAGAATGACATGTGTTAGATTGCAGTTAGACAAAAATAGACATACACTGAGATAAAAAGACATACAGACAGACAGACAGACAGACATACAGACAGAGAGACAGACACAGGTATACATATATCAGGGAAATGGGCATATAGATAAAGATTTTTAAATCAACTCTTGAGAAAGAATCAAAGTATTCGATTTACTGGCAACTGAATGGTCGCGAATTGTAACTTGCTGGAATGTGGATGCATGCTCGGTTACAGGGGGTTATATACATTGAGTCGACTTGAGTTGGACGGTAGAAAATTGTCATTTATAATTCCGGTAGTTACCTCCCTTGGTTAAAGTTTGAAATCGTATGACTATATAAGCGGCTATATAAGCGGGACTCTGTGAAAACAAACCTGAAGACATTTCCGACCAGTGTAGATCAAGACTATTCAGTAATTTGCGCAGTTTGATCTGGTTTTGCACTGTAAGCTTATTAACCCTTTCACACATAGAACAAATCTGCAGCAGACGACTTTGAAAATGTTTTATCAAACAATGGAAAATCTCTATAATTGAATGGATAACATATAACTTAAAGTAGAACACATTGTGGCAAAAGAAGAAATTGCTCGTTTTGAGCAGTTTCTTCTTTTGTCACTATGTTTTCAAAAAGCCGTCTGCTACAGAGGCATCATGTGAGTATTCATTTGGATCTTTAGCGTAAATGCGTAGGCAGGTCTCTTTTTCAAATCGTGTAAAAGTTATGATAAAGTTGGTTTTCATGGAGCACAGCATATATAGAATACGCTTCTGATACCTCAGACAATTAGTTATACCTGAATTGCGTAATTTAAAACAAATAAATGACTATAGTATGAACAGAAAGAAACGACAGAAGGACGGACATACATACATATAGCCAGGCAGACAGACATACAGATAGAATGAGCAGAAATAATCCACAGAAATACGGACATACCCACAGACAGACAGTGAGACAGATAGACAGACAGACAGATAGCATGAGCAGAAAGAAAAGACAGAAGGACCGATATACATACAAACAGCCAGCCTTCCAGACAGACATACAGATAGAATGAGCACAAATAAACGACAGACAGACAGACAGACAGACAGACAGACAGCATGCGCAAGAAAGACACCACAGAAAGACGGAGATACTCAAAGACAGAGAGTAAGACATATATCATGAGTAGAAAGAAACGACAGAAAGACGGACATACTCAAAGACAGACAGTGAGACAGATAGACAAACAGACAGACAGACAGACAGATATCATGCCCAGAAAGACACCACAGAAAGACGGAGATACTCAAAGACAGACAGTAAGACATATATCATGAGCAGAAAGAAACGACAAAAAGACGGACTGACAAACAAACGATCAGACATATAAGTCACCTGGGCAGGCACGTCATTCAATCGTGTTATAAAATCTTCGAAATCTGCTTCCGTGTTCGCTGTGGCAGATTTATATGGCGTTTGCATCGTACCGAAATTATTGATAGGATTGACCGCTCCATATCTGGAATAAAGATATGAGCCGTCCTGCGTGAACATCAACAGTATTGCCTGTGCGTAATGTATCGACCCAGATCTGCACAGACTGATCCGGGCCGAGACATTCCGCCTGAGGGGGGTGGGGGAGAGGATAGAGGTATAGAGTAATGATTCCTGAAACAGAAAATCCACAGGAGACGAAAAGTGTCTGTCCGGGGTAGCCTGATCGGCATGCTTGGTCTGATCCGGTTCCATACTTTGCGCAGAGAACATAATGTTGATTTTCTCGCGGGACGGCTCAATTATTTCAAATCACTGTCTTACGAGTGTAGGTCTCAAACCTAAGCACGCTGCAAGTACTCAGACTAAGGTGTGACAATGATTATACATGTACAGTCAAACATATGTTTAAAGATCACCCATGGGAAATGAATAATCTGGTCTTTGTTCACAGGTTGTTTTTCATTGCACGATTATTTATACAGAAAATGATATACTAAAAGTTGGCAAACTAAAAGTTTGGTCGCTATAGACAGGGAATTGCTATTCCAATGTGGTCTTTAAGACAGGTTCGAGTGTATTTGCGAAACAAGATGTTTGTTTTTATATGATTAAGATCTATATGTGAACCCGTCCGTGAGAAAAGGTCAAAGTTGAACATTATATAAATATCATATGGCAGCATGTGTGACATTGACAATATCAATGACACACATGCTGCCATATGATATTTATTTTATTATGCAGAACAAAATTAAGTGACGTCACTGCTGTATGTGTATAAGCGAGGCAATCACGTCATGATTTAGCTCAAATATTAAAGCAGTTATTTGCCCTCATATGACATTCAAAATATCACTGCGGTCACATGACCTGACAGTCAATTTTCGCTTGGTCACGTGTCAAAAATGTTCAAAATGTTTCTGATAGTCAAAATATCTCTTTTTCGGGCAATGGGATTTTACCATTGTAGACAAAAGTGAGGTATGATAATTTTATTTGTGAACATGCAGAATACATATGAACCGTACCACGAGAAAAGCAACATTATGGTATCTACGTAATGTATTGACCCGGATCAGCCTGCGCAGTCCGTTTTAGGGGGATATAAATATAGAGTAATGATTCCTTAAACAGAAAATCCACAGGAGGCGAAAATTATCTGTACGGGTTAGCCTGAGCGGGCATGCTTAGGCTGATCCGGGTCGAAACATTACGCAGAAGCCATAATATTGGGGAAGGCTTGAGCTTGAGCATTTACACAGTTCGATCAAGATGTACCCTGTTCACATATTCCCTTCACAAGATTGTGTCAACTCGTGTACATTATTGATACGACAGAGCAGATGAACCGGCTGATGTGTACACACGTGTGCCTTTTCCCACGTACAGCTGATATGAACATGGACTGTTGACTAAGGCCAACGTGTGCATTTTCCCACATACGCGCTCATATTGTGAAGTTATGTCTAGATCAGGTCCTAATTCCACTAACCTTACTTAGTGATAAGTAATACTGAAATACTTGAAAGCATATGTCATCATCTTTGTTTTACAAATAAAAAATGTCTAAAGATTTCAAGGTAACTATTTATGTCAAATTAGTCATTTACATAACAAATTGTGAAATATAAATGTGTTCTAATATTATTTAAAATTTTAAGTATTACTTATCGCTTAGTAAGGTTGGTCTAATTGGAGTCTAATAAACATGTAAGTATGCTGTGATACAAGTTTTAATTTTTGCATACATCGAAGGAACACTCGAACACATCGATTACTCGAATACATCGATTACTCGAACACATCGATTACTCAAACACATCGATTACTCGAATATATCATTGACTCGAACACATCAATTACTCGAACATATCGATTACTCGAACACATTGATTACTCGAACACATCGATTACTCGAACTTATTTACGGGTCCCTTTCGAGTTTAAGTTTTTGGTGATTGATTGATTGATTGATTGATTTGGGTTCATCGCCATTCTCAACCATTTTTCGGTCATTTTTTTAAAGCGCCGCTTTAGAAAACATTTCAGTTATATCACGACATTTCTTGGGTAGGTTACCGGTACTACTTGTCCATTTATCCTGAGCCCAGTCAGACAGTCGTAATGCTAGTCCTGAGCGACAAGGATTATTTTGCATGGCCCGGCCGCATATCGAACCCGTGAGCTATCGCACCAGAGGCGGACGCTCTACTACAACACCACCGAGGCGATCCCAGAGTTATCGAGAGTAGGTGATATTAAAGGTTTTGAGTCAAGTTAATGTCCCGATAAACATTCGTATCCAAACAGATTGATCTAGGTGTGTTCCTGTTCGCAACTGTGTAATATGAAACGTAAACGAAACTAAACTATTTACCACATACAGCAAACTTGTTATATGGAACGTAAACGAAACTTAACTCTTTACCACATACAGCAAACTTGTTATATGGAACGTAAACGAAACTTAACTCTTTACCACATACAGCAAACTTGTTATATGGAACGTAAACGAAACTTAACTCTTTACAACATACAGCAAACTTGTTATATGGAACGTAAACGAAACTAAACTCTTTACCACATACAGCAAACTTGTTATATGGAACGTAAACGAAACTAAACTCTTTACGACATACAGCAAACTTGTTATATGGGAAGTAAACGAAACTTAACTCTTTACCACATACAGCAAACTTGTTATATGGAAAGTAAACGAAACTAAACTCTTTGCCACATACAGCAAACTTGTTATATGGAACGCAAACGAAACTAAACTCTTTACGACATACAGCAAACTTGTTATATGGAACGTAAACGAAACTAAACTCTTTACGACATACAGCAAACTTGTTATATGGAACGAATACGAAACTAAACTCTTTGCCACATACAGCAAACTTGTTATATGGAACGTAAACGAAACTAAACTCTTCACCACATACAGCAAACTTGTTATATGGAACGTAAACGAAACTAAACTCTTTACCACATACAGCAAACTTGTTATATGGAACGTAAACGAAACTTAACTCTTTACCACATACAGCAAACTTGTTATATGGAACGTAAACGAAACTAAACTCTTTACCACATACAGCAAACTTGTTATATGGAAAGTAAACGAAACTTAACTCTTTACCACACACAGCAAACTTGTTAAACTAAACTCTTTACCACATACAGCAAACTTGTTATATGGAACGTAAACGAAACCTAATTCTTTACCACATACAGCAAACTTGTTATATGGAACGTAAACGAAACTAAACTCTTTACCACATACAGCAAACTTGTTATATGGAAAGTAAACGAAACTTAACTCTTTACCACACACAGCAAACTTGTTAAACTAAACTCTTTACCACATACAGCAAACTTGTTATATGGAACGTAAACGAAACTAAACTCTTTACCACATACAGCAAACTTGTTATATGGAACGTAAACGAAACTTAACTCTTTACCACATACAGCAAACTTGTTAAACTAAACTCTTTACCACATACAGCAAACTTGTTATATGGAACGTAAACGAAACTAAACTCTTTACCACATACAGCAAACTTGTTATATGGAACGTAAACGAAACTTAACTCTTTACCACATACAGCAAACTTGTTATATGGAACGTAAACGAAACTAAACTCTTTACCACACACAGCAAACTTGTTATATGGAACGTAAACGAAACTAAACTCTTTACCACATATAGCAAACTTGTTATATGGAACGTAAACGAAACTAAACTCTTTACAACATACAGCAAACTTGTTATATGGAACGTAAACGAAACTAAACTCTTTACCACATACAGCAAACTTGTTATATGGAACGTAAACGAAACTAAAATCTTTACAACATACAGCAAACTTGTTATATGGAACGTAAACGAAACTAAACTCTTTACGACATACAGCAAACTTGTTATATGGAACGTAAACGAAACTAAACTCTTTACCAGATACAGCAAACTTGTTATATGGAACGTAAACGAAACTAAACTCTTTACCACATACAGCAAACTTGTTATATGGAACGTAAGCGAAACTAAACTCTTTACGACATACAGCAAACTTGTTATATGGAACGTAAACGAAACTAAACTCTTTACCACATGCAGCAAACTTGTTATATGGAACGTAAGCGAAACTAAACTCTTTACGACGTACAGCAAACTTGTTATATGGAACGTAAACGAAACTAAACTCTTTACCACATATAGCAAACTTGTTATATGGAACGTAAACGAAACTAAACTCTTTACCACACACAGCAAACTTGTTATATGGAACGTAAACGAAACTAAACTCTTTACCACATACAGCAAACTTGTTAAACTAAACTCTTTACCACATACAGCAAACTTGTTATATGGAACGTAAACGAAACTAAACTCTTTACCATATACAGCAAACTTATTATATGGATCGTAAACGAAACTAAACTCTTTACCACATACAGCAAACTTGTTAAACTAAACTCTTTACCACATACAGCAAACTTGTTATATGGAAAGTAAACGAAACTTAACTCTTTACCATATACAGAAAACTTGTTATATGGAAAGTAAACGAAACTTAACTCTTTACCACATACAGCAAACTTGTTATATGGATCGTAAACGAAACTAAACTCTTTACCACGTACAGCAAATCTGCAGCCGACGACTTTGAAAACATTCACAAAAGAAATAAGAAAAAAGATGGATACTATCTATAAAGAATACAAAATTAGTGAAAATAGTTGACACCAATTCTGGCAAGGATAAATAGCTCTTTTGAGTATTTCCTCCTTATGTCACAATGGTCTCAAGAGACGTCAATTGCAGATGCGTCAAAGTGCTTCTACGAGGGTCAGTCGTTAAGTTTCCAGACTCTGCGTATATATGGGAAAGGGTTAAATGAACGTAACGACGTTTATGTATAGCAAGAGCAGGCAGGATGATCTTTTTCTACACTTGTAACTCATAGCATACGAATGGTTTTCCTTGGATGTCCCATCTTTCAAGGAGGAACATGCAAAACTGCCTAAAGTCGAGCTTAACGCTCACCAACATACAACATTTCTGCAGTAGACGACTTTATAAACATTTAGGCAAAAGTTAATCGACATCTCAACAAATGAAAGTAAATAAAGTTGAAGACTATCACTTTATTATTTTGCCACAATGTTTCAAAAGGAGAAGTTTAAGTACATTTTGCATTATAGGATCTTACACAGAAAGTAGAATTAAAAGAAAGTAGTAACTCATTTGATTTGTTTTAGAAAATGAAACCTCTACCAACCCATATAATACCAATGCATATTTCTTATTGGATAGTACGCATGATTTCGTATATATATCACGGGTGAATAAGTTTAAATAATGTATAGATATGTCACGGGTACATGTATATGAATTAATGGGAATCAGAAATGAAAATAGGTCTTTTCATGAAACGGATCGGTGAATCTTAACGATTGAATATAGTAATAAAGCGCTTCCTTTGCTTAGCTTTCTCCAGATAGAAAACCATTTTGATGCATAGGGGTGGAAGCAGGCAATTCAACTGTTAAAATAACATTGTGTGAATAAGAGCTCGTGAAGAGTGATTTTCTTTTTTCTCACAATGTTTTCCATCCCATCCCAAAATACTACATACTTTGTTTATAATTTCCTTTTTGCTCATTTGATTTTCGTTACGCAGATACATAAACCCATTCTGACTTAAAAATGCATTTTCACACATCTGCAGCAAACGACTTTTGAGAACATTGTGTGAAAAGGAATATTTGCAAGTAATGAGAAAAGTCTCCGTTTGCCACAATGTTTTCAACACTATTTAATTGTTAAACTTCTTTTTATTGAGATTTTTCTGTAGTTTTTTAGAGATGCTTTCTATGTTTTCTACCAAACATGTGCCGGGTTAAGACCCTATATCGCATGTCGCGATTCAAAAGTGTCTCGATTAAATCAAAAGCTGGTGACAAACACTTTACATTCATTAGTGAATTCAATACAAGCGTACCAACATCTTCTTTCAAAATATAGTTACAACTTTCATGAATTGAGATGTCGCTTTTCATCATTTTACAAAAATAAATGTAAAGTCATCAAATCCATAGGAAGGGCGTCCGTATAAAAGGCTCGTCTGTTATACTCATCAGTTGTATCTGTTAAAGTTGTTTTAAACCCTACATTGACTGTGTAAAGTCTTCACAAGCATACTGGTAAGTTTATGATTTTAAAATATATATGGTAAATGTAAGATGTAACAATACACTAACATGTAGTACAATTTGTTACATCCTTTTTTAACCAGTCAGACGATCAGACTTGTCAAACACGTTAGCTGACATGAATCTACAACGAACATCGGTTGCGACGAGACCCGTCAATCCAGAAAGTTTCAGTTCAAACACTAACTCGGCCACATTCTTTCCGACGTTTGAAAAAGGTCAATGTGACAAGACTCCTTCGTGTTCCACCAATGGACGAACAGTCTATATGGCAGAGCAGCATGCTTGACAATACTGTTGTGTGGAGTACAGGTGTGAGAAAGCGAGGAAACATTTGAGTAGCCGTGATGATCGACCACTTGTTGACAACGGCGTTAGACCCCAATCAATCAATCAATCATGGCTTAAAAAAGTGGGAAAGAAGCAATCATCCAGGCATCCCTTTTGATTGATTAATGTGGGTTTAACGCCGTTTCAACACTTTTTCAACAATATTACAGTGGGCAGTTCACATACACATGTGTTTCTTGGCTAACAACGTAGACCGTTAGCCCATTAACTGAATAGACGAATGCCGCATGGCGCATTGACCTTTGTCAAACGTCGGGAAGAATGTTGGCCGAGCCGGGGATCGAACTCACAAGCCCTGGACTGACATCCCTTGCTACTTCCGGTTGAGCTATCAGGGCTCGGATGAATAAATTCCCCGTGAGTCGACTTAGTTTGTATGTACTTACCTTGCCCAAGCATTGCCTTCAAGGAAAGTTTCTAACGTATCGTTAAAAACATCAAAGTTTATCTTGCTCGATCGGTTTAGACGAGTTCTGTCTATAGCCCCCAGTCGTACCATGAACTCTTGCGTTTTGTTCTGTTAATGAGAAAACAAATAGTGGAAAATAATATCAGACGATGTGGATTGATCACTCAGGCATGTCAGCTGCGAATTAAACCACTTCTATCTTGGATTTTTAAAATGGAATTATCAAACTTTGTACTTGGATGAGTCCATAGTTAAAAGTGAGTTGAGTACTTAACAGTATAGAAACCGGTCAGACGGCGTGTATAAATCGGTCTATACTGTTTCTACACTGGTGGAATAGGGTTCATAAAAATCGATTTCAGCAGGCAAAGGGTTAAACAAAGAATACACTACTTCAGTCTTTCCCACATGTAGACGCTTCTGACGTTTCTGCAGCGGACGAATTGTGTTAACATCGTGACAAAAGCAGAAATTGCTTAAAGACGAGAAATTTCTCCATCCTTTTGCCACAATATTTTCATCGTCTTTAGTAATGTAATTTATACCTTAATTTTCAGACATTTTCTACACTTTTGCGTAGATGTTTTTAAAGTCATTTGTTGTAGATGTGTAGGATGTTGGAAAGGGTTAAGCCGAGCTGTTAATACAAAACCAACCACTTGAATAATTACTTAGTTTACCTATCGTATCACATTTGTTAAATCTCTTAACATTTGTTTGTCGAGTTTTTAAATAGCTTACCTTTAGTTTGTACCTCCTTTCGTACATTTATATTTGACTTTTGTTTAAATCGAATTGTTAATTCTACTTTTTGTATGTCGAATAAGTGTCTGTTCGGGTAAGCCTGCGCGGCATGCTTTGACTGATCCGCGTCAATACCTTACGCAGTGTCCATACTGTTGTTGTTTTTTCGCGGGACGGCTCAATTGATGATTGTGTTAATCCTTTGAACGGTGTATTGATATACTGTCAAACTTGTCTTAAGAAGCAACAAAGGGGACTTTTCAAAACGTGTGGCTGCTGAACACAGGTGGCTACTTAATACAAGTCAAATAAAGAAGAAAAATGTTTTTTTGGTTAATCTTCAAGTGGCTGCTTAACATAAGACAAATGAAGAAGAGAATGATGTTTTCATTAATCTTCAAGTGGCTGTTTAACATAAGACAAATAAAGAAGAGAATTATGTTTTAATTAATCTTCAAGTGGCTCCTTAACATAAGACAAATGAAGAAGAGAATGATGTTTTCATTAATCTTCAAGCTGCTGCTTAACATAAGACAAATAAAGAAGAGAATGATGTTTTCATTAATCTTCAAGTGGCTGCTTCAGAGGTGACCGCTAACACAAGTTTGACTCTATATGTATCTCTTACCTTTTGTATGTCGAATAAATGGTTCACGTTATGATTTATGCAATGAATTAACGAATTGATCGTTCTCTTATTGCGTTTTCATACTGAAATGATAACTCTTACTACCTTTTGTATGTCGAATTGAGCTAGGCCATATTGTTCCATCCTGTCATTATACTCCGTGAGCCCTCTCTGACTAGCCGACACTGGGTTCATGTACATCTGCCACGACCAAAAATCTGACAACAAGCCGTGAAGGTCATCCGTTGCGTTAGTTCCATTTCCTTCGAATTTTTTTAAACAATAAGAACAAAATTGACATTCACATCCTATATAGGACATCGCATTTTTTTTTTTTTTCAAAAGTATTTCAATATAGCATCTGAAAATTGGAACCTTTTCCCGTCTAAAAGAGCGTTTTTATGATATTAAATTTAAAATGGACTCGTTTATACGTCACTCAAACGTAGGCAGTTAAGGTATAGTTCTCTGATTGGTACGCCAGAAGGTCGGGATCAATTGATTGATTGATTGGAGCTTAACGCTATTTTCAACAATATTTCAGTCATATTGGCCTAGTATGTTGGCCTAGCTGGTTCGAACTCACAACCCCTGAGTTGACAGTTCTAGTCGCTACCAACTGAGCTACCGGTATCATGTAGAGCATTGATACGAAATGGCCGGGTAACATATCATTACATGAGCAAACCGCCGTGAAATAAATGAATTACTGTTGAAAACGGTATTTTACTCCATCAAATCAATTAAGCCTCGTTTTGATGTTGTTGTGATTGTTGTATGTCTGAAAAAGAACGATTATACTTACCGGGCCTACCAGTTATTGCTTCCGCCAGTAAGAAGAGAATGAGAAACGTTTCCACCCCATGCCTATCAAAAGATTGATGTTAGCATTTGTAATTCAGTCTCGATTTTTGTGCACTACTTTTTTGGCGTTCTTGTGTGATAGAAATGGTGTTCACAGTCATTTACATCACGTGCATTCAAAATGTCATTTGTAACTATGGTAGCTTTGCTATTGAAATTCTACCAAAAATTGAAGGAATGGCTTCTCTCCATGGCACTGAGGATGATAAGGTTAGCATCACAAATGACTCGTTGGTGCCAGGGTAGATAAATAAGTCGTACTGGTGCCATCACCATGAAACGGCGTGATATTGAGCCGTTCCACGAGAAAACCAACATTATGGAATCTGCGTAATGTATCGACTCAGATCAGCATGCGCATTCCGTGCAGGCTAATCCGCGCCGACACATTCCTTCTCAGGTGGATATAGGTATATATTAATGTTTCTGAGACAGAAATCCACAGGAGGCGAAAGGTGTCTGTCCGGGTAAGCCTGTGCGGAATGCTTAGGCTGACCTGGGTTGATGCTTTACGCAGTCAACTCTGTTGGTTTTCTCATAAAACTCTGCCCGACGAGTAAGGTATGGGCCGCGCCTCACACACGATGTCGTTCTTCTATAGACTCCTCATCGACATTGTTCTTATCAAAAACGAGCAATTTCTCCTTTTACCACAATGTTTTCCACTTTTAATCATAGGTTATCCATTCAATTATAGAGATATGGTAATACATTAAAAAATACAACAAAAGAATACTTGCATTTTTATGAGATAGCGAGAATGATTTTTTCAACACTATCGATATGTCCTATCATGAGAATTGTGCATCAGTAACTCAACATAAACAAAATCGTGAGTCAGTGAGAAGTGACGGGTTGATACTTATTCATGCGAAGATAATTGCATTTCAGGTATAGATCAAATTCGAGCAGTGAGCCATGGCGAAAGATCATGGAGTGTATTATTTTCCAAAATAGGGATGAGCATACTAATATGCGCCCTGTAATGCTAATGTCCTGAGTTCGAGTCTTAATGGATTACATCTTTTTATTTTTTTATTTTCTATGTATTTTCTACGTAATTGTAATAACCTCCCCAATAATGTTTTCCCTTTTTCTGAATGACATAGAATTGCACCTACATAATAATCTAAATGCCGGTATAACCCTCGATCAGCTGACTATATACCTTTTACTATTTGCAGACGACGCGGCTGTTTTATCCTAGACTGCATCGGGTCTACAGAAATCGCTTGATAGTCTAACTCAATACTGTTCTAAATGGAATCTATCGATCAATATTGACAAAACAAGGTTGTTGTATTTAATAAAGGGGGGCGTCTCAAGGAAGACTATAAATGGTATATTAGTGGAAATGAAGTGACTTGGTTAATACATTTAATTACTTAGGAATAGTTTTTTCTAGTGGTGGATCATTCATACATGCCACTAAAACAATGGCCGGTAAAAACCTTCGGGCGATGGGATCGTTGTTTAATAGTACAACAAATATGGACGTCCCAGGTGATATTATGCTGAACCTTTTTGATTCATACGTCGCCTCAATACTGAATTATAATTGTGAAGTGTGGGGTTTTAATAAGGATGAAAACCTTGAGCGAGTCCACAGAAAATTGTGCAAGTGGTTAATTAATGTAAAAAGGTAAACAAACTCGCTAGCTTTATACTCAGAACTTAATATATTCCCCCTTTACATAACTAGGCAGATCCGTATAATTAAATATTGGTTAAAACTGTACGGATCAAAATCATCTAACTGTATATTATCTACCATAGTTGCTCACCAACGTAGAGAATTAACGAGAAAAAGTGATGTTAATAACTGGTCAAATAAGGTTAAACATCTGCTAGAGTCGTCAGGTTTTTCTGACATTTGGTTATATCCCGAATCCGGTTTAGTGAATAGGTTTATACCTATAATTTCCCAACGATTTAAAGATATATATGTCAATCAATGGCAAGCATGCATCCAACTTTCTCCTTCACTATATCTTTACAGATCATTTAAGACTGATTTCGCCCGAGCAGGATATCTGGACTTATTAGAAACCAAATCATTTCGACAATCAATTGCCAAACTTAGACTTTCATCCCATAATCTAATGATAGAATGTGGTAGACATAGACAAATTGACAGAAACAACAGGAAATGTGAGCTTTGTACTTTAAACAATTTAGAAGATGAATACCACTTTGTTATAATTTGTCCATTTTTTACCCAAATAAGAAATAAATACATTGAAAAATACTACTTAAGATACCAAATGTAACAAATTTACAAAACTGATTGATTGATTCTACAAATAAAACAAACCTAACAAAACTTGCTCTTTATTGTATATATGCTTTTAAGCTGAGAAACCAATATATGTGGAATACCAATAACTGATGTACTAATATGATAAGATTTGTATCATATATATATTATTTTATTTTATTTTTTGAATTCTACTCGCTCACCATCTAAAATAGTAATTTTCAAAAGAGGTTTTGTTATTTTTCAAATTGGTAGTTATATGCTATCATTCATGTATGTTAATCATAATTCGTCTGGTTTTCCCAACTTGGATACATATCAGTATCTAACTTGGTTAAACAAGATTCATTATTTAAGGAAAATCAACAAAATAAGATAATCATCAATTAATAAATGTATTTATTTTGTTTGGAAACTATAAATCAAGGTTTTGGATCTTTATGTAATAGAGTTATAATGAATATTAAAAATGAAGACAAAAATGAAATCTAAAAATAAAATAAACAAATAAAATAAAGAAAACTTTAACAAATGTATGCATATATGATACATGTATATGCAACATTTACACAGCACAGTACATGTGTCAGTATATATATAGTGCACCATTTTAATTCTCATAGCATTAGAAAAAAATATAATCGCGAATTGAGATTTTTTATTCGACATAGTGGACCTCTGGCGGGCCGATATATATAGAGTTGTCTAACCTATTTCACTATGATTCGATTGCCTGCCTTGAAATTACAACAACAACATGAAATATGTATTTTATTTTTGTCTTTAAAACACGTATATTGCACAAATTATGTAATATATGGATATAAAACCATATAAAAGAATATGTATCTCTTTGTTAAAATACGATTGAAATAAACTTATTTAATATTTTATCACGTGGGAACTTGGCGGAAGTGAGAAAATGTGTTCAAACAACTTTTGAATGATTGAGGTTTTTTGGCATTGAATCGTTTAAAGAGGCAAAATCATTATAAGTAAGCCACGTCACATAAGTTAATGTTTTTGTTTTTCTTTTTAAAAAGTGTTCCAGAGCATGATCACAGTTTTCATTGCAAATGAAATATAATTGACATCAGATTTCGCGACATGACTTTGCGGTTTATCGTCCCCTATAGAACACATTCTATGAAGTGTTAAACATGATTGCACCATCAAATCAGCGAAAACACGATGCGAAAGTACGAAAACACGATGCGAAAGTACGAAAACGCGATGCGAAGGGGCGAAAGTGCGATGCGGAAGTGCGAAAAATCGGCTCCACAGATTTTCTTGAAATCTGGTAACTTGTAGTAGAAAGGGTGATCGTAATGATAAGTACTTCTTAAAAAAATATCTCTGGTCAATTTTTAGTAAATTAAAAATTATGTAATTACTTTGAAAATATTCCAGCGAAATTTTCATTAACAATCGGATATTTTTATCTGAATCGTCATGGCAGATACATTACATTTATATCAAGACACAGGTAACTTTATTCTCTATAATTCAGTGTTACTGGTGTTTAAATACCAATTCAAACAGTGGTAGCGATTTCTTTAACCACGCTGTCATTGTCACAAAAACATACGTTTTGACGTCGAAAACGACGTTATTTCAAAAGTATGATTCCCCCTTAAGCCTGACAAGTTTTACTTATAAGATCAGCGGGGACGTACAAAATCATCTATCTTTCCCAACCATCCTAGATACCGATTGATTGATTGATTGATTGATTAGGTTTAACGCCGTTTCAACAATTTTGTAGTCATGTCACGGCAGCCAGTTCACATACCCATGTATTTTCTGACTTTCACACATCAGTACTCCAAGCAACTGGCTGCTTTTCCAAGTAAATTTTTAGTCCATTGGTGTAAGACAAAAGACGCTTGTCGAATTGACCTATTATGTCAAACGTCAGAAAGAAAGTTGGCCGATCTGTGGTTCGAACTCACAACCCCTGACTTGACAGCCCGCGTCGCTATCGACTGGGCTACCAGTAATCGCCACAATCCTTAACACAATTATTATCCTCAATTCACGAAGTAATACTTTGTCTAATTGCCTAATTGGCTGTGTACATGTATGTTATTTTGCGCCGCTTTAAACAATGTTTCAGTTATATCATGACATTTCATAGGTAAGTTATCAGTCGTTATGTTAACCCTACAATTCTCACAGCTACGGAGGGAAAGACATTTCTATCATTTTTAAACACTCTGATATGACCCGCACGGGGATCGAACCAGCGACCTCCTGCACACTTAGTGGACGTTATACCACTACGACACCAATGCGGTAACGATTTAACCAAGAAGAAATTGGGTAACTTCGAATATCCAAATTTTTTCAAAGTTTCATTTCGGTTCTGTTTTTAGCAAGGGGCTCGTTAGAGCCAATTGCTATAGTAGGCGAATTCCGAAACGACGCATCATTTTGAGACTGGAATCTAGACAGGTGTTTTACGATATCGGCAATGAATTACTTCACATCTGTCTTTCTACAGCAGCTCTCCGTGTCTGAACACCATCTCGGTTTCATATAGATGTGTTGGTGGTTGCAGATCGTACATAATGTCAATGAAAGTGGATGATTTGTGGAATATTTTGCTAACAATAAACTGATTGTTGCCAGCTAATACCCATGTTGTTCATCCCGTACCGCCAATAGTTCCTGTCTAAAAATCAAAATAATGAAAATTGCTGGCATCTGAAGCCGCAAATGGATTTGATTCGACATCACCTACATAAAAGAAAAAACTCGAAAGAAATTTTATGTTAAAATATATGAATTACATAATTTAAAAATAAGATGTATTCCTACGCTTTGGACATACTTAATCTCGCGTAAAAGTTCATGAATGATTCCTAAATATTGTAAATCGAGCGTAGTTAGTGCAGCTTTTCGATTCCGACTCAAAATCAAATGCAGATAGTTGAGTCCAAATGATAACATATATACTCAAAAATTTAAATTATTAGAATGCTAATAAAATAAATAGTTGACAAAATATAATAACATATACGGTACATGAGTAAGTTAGCCTAGGCGTCGACATTTCCGAAAATCCTTTCGAATAACGTTAATAGATAGAGTATATCATTCTAGATTATCAACCAAAATTAACCCTTTGCCTTATATAGACGCGTTCTGACCGGTGCCTCTGCAGCAGACGGCCTTTTGAAAACATAGTGACAAAAGAAGAAATTGCACAGCACGTGCAATTTCTCCTTTTGCCACAATGTTTTCCACATTAAGTCATAGGTTATTCATTCAATTACAGAGAGTTTCCATTTTTTGACAAAATATATTCAAAGTCGCCTAATGCAGAACTGTCGTATGAGGGAAAGGGTTAACTATAACAACCCCAGAAGATGATATAAGAAGGTCAAATCCCAGTGATATAAACTTCCCCCGACAAATTAAAGCAGTATGTGAGTACTTTCTTCATGTGTCATTCACACATTGAACACATTAAAGGTGTATGTGCATACTTTCCGCAGGTGTTATTATGATTGCGTTTAAATTGATGACTTAACATTTGAAAGGGGAGAATGCTGTGTATATCGTCTGAACTAATTAACTCATTGATGAAAGTGTATCCATCAAAGTTTTTTGCGATAAACCTCTATTCTGTGTAGACAATATTGTGCATTCAACTAAAATATTATTCAATTAACGGACATAACAAGGAATTCTTGTGAAGTGTAGGTGATATAAAAATGTGATTGGTAAATACTTGTACTAATATATTCCGTGATTTGCAGTTAGCCTCTTGCTGGCAGCACTCTGAGTGCTTTGATTTTCTATGTCGCGTGATCCCGTATTGATCTGATAAATACACTTCAAGAAAAAAGAAGTCTTTTATCATCTCGGTTTGTGCTTGACGTAAAGATGTTATGTCATAAAAACTGTATGGCAACGCTTGTAGATCTTGCAGAAAGAATAGATGAGCCATCCCGCGAGAAAACCAACAGTATTGCCTCTGCGTAATGTATCGACCAAGGTCAGCTTGCGCAGTCTGCGCAGACTGATCCGGGCCGACACATTTCGTCTCAGGGTGATAGAGGTATAGAGTAATGGTTCCCGAAACAGAAAATCCACAGGAGGCGAAAAGTGTATATCCGGGTAAGCCTGCGCGGCGCCATGCTTAGGCTGATCCGGCTCGTTACTTTACGCAGAGTCCACAATGTTTTTTTTTTTCGCAGGACGGCTCAAATATAGAACTCAATACCGACTGTTAAAGTAATAGAATGATAGTTTGCAAAGTACCGAGTTACTACACGTATACAATCAAATGATAGTGTGTATGGTAGTTGATACTCGTATACAATAGAATGATAGTGTGTATAGTAGTTACTACTCGTATACACACTGACGAGGCCCCCTATTTGCCACGGCGTGCTTCATCTATTGAAGATACGATCGGTACTTTTAAAATGCTTCCGGAAAGGGAATACGCCCAATGTAAACGTGGCGGCCAGAAGGAAGTATTTCAACACTTAATCCTTTAACACATACGACACATCTGCAGTGACTGTGAAAACATCTACGTAAACCTATGGAACTTTTCTATATATGATATAATCATCATTGAATAAAGTTTTGATCAATATCTCCTTTTGAAACAATGTTTTCAAAAGTCAAAATGCGTCTGCAATGAGGGAATGGCAAACTTATGAAAACTTTTGATTATAAAAATGTAATCCCTGAATAGAGATATATGAGGATGTTTTCGTTTTGCCACAATGTCTTCAAAAATCTTCTGCTGCATAGGCGTAAAAAAAACGTCTGTATGTGGGAAACGGTAATTACACAGACACGTGTTTTAACCGTTGCATTGTGCACGTACGGTCGTGCGTATTTATCTATATCGTTGACTCACACATTCTTTACTGATGATTGACAAATTGTCAATGCGACAAGCACCATTCGTCTTCAAACAATGCACTAACATTGTTATCTATATCTTTGATTCACACAGACAAAACAGACAGACAGTGAAGTTCTACTCAGATTGTTGTATTTAATCATTATTGTACATATACTAGTTAAATTATTTTCTCTTTTCAACATTAATACAATATGTATACCAAAATGGCCATCAGGGCCGGTAAATATCAGAGTTTTGGGAACTTTACATAGTGACAAGATTTTGCTAAGCTTAGATAATTCCGAAGCGCTCAAATAAGACAAAGATTACACTGCGTTAATCTGTAGGCTGATTTGCATTGTACACAAAATGATTAAAGTCGAATTTAGAATGATAACGTTTATTGAAGTCGGATACAGTGTGAATATTAATTGATATATTGAGGTTAAAAGCATTTTTTTAAAAACATTATTTTTCAGCTATATTTGTATGTGAAGTTAGTCAGTGTGAAGATGGTTAGTGTATCATAAATGTTATCGTTTCAAAATAAATACGAATCTCGAACATTGTTGAGTTTGTCAATAAACATTGTTGAAAAGGTGGATATTATGTTTTTTTCAATTGATTCTCTGGATTTAAAAGATACTTTTATATAAATTCAATTGTTCATTGATTCATTGGCGTCACTATTCTTCAACGATGCTTAAATGTTTAAATTGTGAACAGCATTTTGTCTAACTCAGTCACATCAGTCACATTATCACGGTCAGGACATACATCCATGTGGTTCTTGCCTTTATCACACCAGTACTCGACTTAACAGTCTTTCTCAAGCAACTGGCTGCTTTTCCACACATGTTTTGTGGTAGAATGACGACATAGGTTCGAGCAGCCGCTGGATAAAGGTTCGAGCAACCACGGGATAAAGGTTCGAGCAACCGCGGGATAAAGGTCTATGTACAAAGACGTGTTCGTTCGTTTGTTTGTTTGTTGTTGTGGTACAGGTGGACGTTTCTTAATTATGAAAATGCATGCATACCTTAAAACAGAATGAATCATCGTTGTTATTAATCCGAAATATAGAGAGCCTCACTGAATAATGAACATGCACATAAGTAAACGAAGATATATGTGGAGTGACAAGCCTTCACAAGTCTGAAAGAGTGTGTCGGCTCAAATTCGACTAAGCAAATAAAACGCGCCTTTTGAAATATAAACATGTCACCTGAACACAGATGAAAAATAAATGCGGCATTTCGAGTTACAATTGAGCCACCGAACTATGTACGTAAAACCGGTTTGAAACCGGACACCTTCAGTGGGAAGATGCACGGATCCAAATATATACAATTGGATTAGTCCCATCGAAAAATGGGAGTTTGAACAGAGATAGTGTGCTGTGTTCAATTATTTGAATACTTGAATATGTCCCACGTACATATTCGGTGAATTCGGGTCTTAATTAATCTGCGCACCAAATACTCACGTGGGCCAGTACATACGCACAGTCTCACCAGAGTCTTCACTGTCCGTCTAAATGTCTAAAGTGTAGACAATCTATAATTGAGCCTTCCCGCGAGACAACCAACATTGTGGACTCTGCGTAAAGTATCGACCCGGATCATCCTAAGTATGCCGCGCAGGCTAACCCGGACAGACACTGTTCACCTGCTATGGATTTTCTGTATCAGGAATCATTTCTTTATACCTCTATCCCCCTGAGACGGAATGTGTCGGCCCGGATCAGTCTGCGCGGACAGCGCAGGCTGATCTGGGTCGATACATTACGCAGAGGCCATCATGTTGGTTTTTTCGCGGGACGGCTCATCGTTGCAGCATATGACTTAAAAACCATGTAAGCAAATTGTATGGACATTTCGATGAATGAATATTATACTATTGAATAGAGTTGAAAACATGGCTTGATTAAGGATCCAGGGTTTACTTTCTAGTACAGTTAGACAAAGAAAAAGAAAGATAGATACTTTATTTTCAACTTGTACAACATAAGTACATCATTGTTAACAACTACAAATACAAATTCAATTTCATATATAAATACAAATACAATTTCAATTTCAATTTCACATCGTTACATATAAACTAGTTAGGCACAATAGGATTCTATAGAATGTTATTCGAGAAAATATTGAAAAGAATTGATTTAGAGAAAATATTTTGTTGTTTATGTTATCGCGTAAAACCTCGAGGAGAAATGTGACTATTTCTTTCTTCAAAAGCCTATTTTATGAGTTTACACAGCTTTTAAGTTTTCATTACATGTATAAACTTTTGCTTTCTTTCACCAGTAATCCACACAACATACTTTCCAAGCAACTGGCTGCTTTTCCAGATAGACTGTTAGCCCCTGGGTGGAAGAGGAATGACGCTTGTCACAGTGACGTTTGATCAAACGTCGGAAAGAATGCTGGCCGAGCTGAGGTTCGAACCCAGCTAGATTTGACACAATTTCAGCAGATGACTCTTGAAAATATATTAATGACGAGCAGTTTCTCCTTTTGCCACAATGTGGTTTTTTTCAACAGGTCGTCTGCTGCTAAAGCGTCTACATGTGTCTTTATGTGGGAAAAGGGTTAAAACGACAAATAGTCAGACGCAATTCTGTATGTATGAATTAAACCTTTCCCATATATAGACGCTTTCTGACGCCTCTGCAGTAGACGAATTTTGAAAACATTGTGACAATAGGAGAAATTGCTCAAAACGAGCAATTTTTCCTTTTGCCACAATGTTTTCAGCTTTTTCAGTAAATATACCTTCCTTTATAGAGATTGTCCGTGTATTCGCTTAGATGTTTTCATAGTCGTCTGCTGCATTATTGTTGTATGTGAGAAAGGGTTAAACAGATGTGGTGGTGTCACGTCACACGAAAATCCGATCTACGGGACTGTAGGACCAGCAATGGTCCAGATGAGCTTTGACATCATGACTCGTCTGATCGGGATCTTCAACAACAATCGCCTTCCAGTCGTCCAAGTACCATAGATGCAGCTGGATAACAATACAGTGTAAAACAAAAACCTACAGAATGCTTTACTGGCATTCATTAACAAACAGTACAAACAGTAACAAAAATTAAAACATAAACAATACTGTTTAAGGCGCACGAGTTTAACATGTGGTCTCGTTTCTCTTCGGTAGAAATAGTACATTGCATAGGTGCAAACCGATAGCTCTTCAGTAGCTATATCGTACATTGCATAGGTGCAAACTGACAGCTCTTCAGTAGAAATATCGTACATTGCATAGGTGCAAACTGACAGCTCTTCGGTAGAAATATCCTATATTGCATAGGTGAAAACTGACAGCTTAAATCAACTGACGCTTCGAGCGGCGCTCTTCAAAAACTATCATAATTCATTTGCTGACAGTGTAGAACCAGATAAGCCACCTCGCCCACACAGTCTGATCTTATCTACAATATTAAGTCTCAAGAGCTTAAAGAAACTTAACTCAAAAGCACTATATCATTTGATCCTTTAGAATTGATGTGCATGCCGGTATCATTCTATAGGTATAATAATTACCTTGGGATTTGTTTTCGCAAGGCATCGTTCATTTACTGTGATAAAGGATCAGTCGAATTATTCACGCAGTTAACCATTTCACTCATACGACAATTCTGCAGCAGACGACTTTGAACATATTTTGTCAAAAAATTAAAAATCTCTATAATTGAATGGATAACCTATGACTATAGGTGGGAAACATTGTGGCAAAAGGAGAAAGGAGCAATTTTCTTTTTTTGTCGCCATGTTTTCAAAAAGCCGTCTGCTGCAGAGGCGTCATTTCTTCTTTTGTCGCCATGTTTTCATAAAGCCGTCTGCTGCTGAGGCGTCAGAAAGCGTCTATATGACGGAAAAGGTTAAAATATTGTCCCGACGTGTTGACATGTCAGTGCGGGGTTTGACACAGGTCTCTGAAAAAATTGTTGTTACCATAATACACGATTATTCGGATGCAAGCGTATTTGTTGGGTTGTTTGTATGGTTTCTTTTACGCCGCTTTCAATAATTGTTTGATTATATGACGGCGTTCCCTAGATAATTTAACATTACAACTTGTCCATTTATACTGAGTCAGTCGTGATCCTTAACGCGGCGGAATGAATGAATGATTGATTAGGGTTTAACGCCGTTTTTAACAATTGCTCATACATATCAAGGCGGCCAGTGCACCTATTCATGTTATTCCTGGCTTTCTCACACCAGTAATCCACACAACAATCTTTCCAAGCAACTGGTTGCTTTTCCAAATAGACTGTAATCCCATTGGTGTGAAAGACGAATGACGCTTGGCACAATGACTTTTGTTAAACGTCGGAGAGAATGTTGGCCGAGCTGGGATTCGAAATGACAACCCTTGGATTGACAGCCCGTGTCGACGCCGTCTAAGCTACCGGGCTCGGCGAGCAGAGCGGAGGTAAAACCATTACTTCACATGTTTATATATTTGGTATGACCCAGCCGAGAGCTCCCGCTCTAACACCTCACCGCGGACACGGTACTTACATATTGAACCAAATGGTGCATATTCATGCGAGGATTTTACTGGTGATTATAAAACGGGATTCCAAGCTGATCTGGGTCTGCACTGTTCGCCAACAAGTCATAGACTGTTTCAATACACGAACGTTAAGCAGTATCTGATTTGAGCTGCTTTGGCTTGGATGAGCAGGGCATACGTGTAATGTTGGCATTCCTGAAGTATCGGCCGCATGTATACATATCACAGGAGTGTATTGTCTGTATAAATTAACCATTTCGCTGTCAAAGGTATGCATTGCTTGCCACTTAGACATTAAATTTTACCAAATTTCCTGTTGGAAGAAAGATTGAGCGGTTTAATTTTAGAACATAGAAGAGTCGACTTTGTGCAATTCGGCAGTAAAATAGATATATAGAGAACTGACCTTGTTTTGGGCCCATCAATCAAAGTAACACGGGACATTTTCGTGCAATTCCTTATTGAAATGTGTTATTATTGAACAAAAGAAGAAGTAACTTCTTATGAGCAAATTACTTCGTTTAACACAATGCTTCTTCCAGATGCGTCAAAACGAGTCAGGGCATTTAGTAGGTGCGTGTAACTATACATAGCCGTTTAGCAAATACAACGATCTATTTATAGAACTGTAATAGATTTACGGTACGGTACGTGAGCATTCATTTATATTTTGAGAATGCAATGCTATATGAGCATCTACTCAAAACGTTTAGTGGATCATAAAGCGGAAATAGTGTATGGTAAGTTATAATAGGCTTTTTGAAATCATATTTTAGTTTATTAATATAGTTTTGTTTTTTCTTGTAACGTTTAGTTTATAGACATAAGTATAGATAGCAAAGATTCAGGGATTTTTTTTCTATACTAAGATTAAATTAATGACAATAAATCAAATAGGTTTGTTTGTGTTTTTAATTAATTAATTAATTAATTAACCACGAACAAACTCATGGCTCTAGATGAGGAGCGTTTTGCATGTTCTAAAATCCTTATTTGATCCTCAAACCCTATGTTGTGGGTACTCAAAAGAATCGTTAGTGAGTACCCACAACATAGAGTTTGCTTTAATAATAAGAGAGACATTGTTGGAAAAAGAGCCGAATAACCGTATGCCGTTTTAAGCCTCTTTTTAAGATCGATATACCGTGCCATATATCGATCTCTTATTGCGGTATGCGTTGGAGACCCGCTTGAATGAGAAGTATTTTAAAAGCTGAAATGAATAGATATACCGTGCAATATATCGATCTTTTATTGCGTTTTGCATGTTCTTATATCTTTATTTGACACTCTAACCCTATGTTGTGGGTACTCAAAAGAATCGTTAGTGAGTACCCACAACACAGAGTTTGATTAAATACTAAGAGAGAAACTGTGGGAAAAAGAGCTGAATAACCGTATGCCGTTTTAAGCCTCTTACCGTGCCGTATATCAATATTTTATTGTGATATGCGTTGGAGACCGGCTTGAATGAGACATTTATTAAATGCTGAAATGAATAGATATACTGGACACATGGTTAAATTAATTAACACACACAGTTGTTTAATTAAAGTACTGTTCAACGGGCGAAACACGCCGACATCTATACATTATAAAACAATATGACGTAAGCAGAAATTGGTCATTAAGAGCAATATCAACATTTCGCACACTGTTTTTATATTCAATTCCACTTCTGCAGACAGGCGAAGAAGCATCTACAAGTGGGAAATTGTTTAAATTCGTCTTAGAACAGTGCGCATTTCAATTTATATAAGTCCTTCAATGTGAAAAAGGTACACATCGGCTTTTGTGAATATCGTAGATCAAGATCAGTCTGTTCATTTGCAGTTTAATCGAAATCTACCGTCTAAATATTACATATACTTACATATGCATGTTAGAAAATTCATGCAACTTGTGAATAATCTGATAATACAGAGCAAATATACAGGCTGATTTGAACCTACAATATTGCTAAAACGAAGTTGTACATTTTCCCACAGACAAACTCAAATATATAATGTAAAGATCTCTTTCAGTTAATTCTCTTTTTACCAAAATCTGCTGTTATTAAACAACTTTGACTACATCTGTTCTAATTACACGTCTATTAGAAAGTATTTACTACCCTGCTGTTATTAAACAACTTTGACTACATCTGTTCTAATTACACGTCTAGTAGAACATATTTACTACCCTGTTGTTATTAAACAACTTTGACTACATCTGTTCTAATTACACGTCTAGTAGAACATTTTTACTACCCTGCTGTTATTAGACTACTTCAACTATACCTGTTCTAATTACAAGTCTAGTAGAACATATTTAGTACCCTGCTGTTATTAAACAACTTTCATTACACCTGTTCTAATTACACGTCTAGTAGAACATATTTACTACCCTGTTGTTATTAAACAACTTAGACTACAACTGTTCTAATTACACGTCTAGTAGAACATATTTACTACCCTGCTGTTACTGAACGACTTTGACTACACCTGTACTAACTACACGTCTAATAGTAAATATTTACTAACCTGCTGTTACTGAACAACTTTGATTACAACTGTACTTACTACACGTCTAATAGTAAATATTTACTAACCTGCTGTTATTAAACCACTTTGATTACAACTGTACTAACTACACGTTTAATAGTAAATATTTACTAACCTGCTGTTACTGAACAACTTTGATTACAACTGTACTAACTACACTTTTTATAGTAAATATTTACTAACCTGCTGTTACTGAACAACTTTGATTACAACTGTACTAACTACACGTTTAATAGTTAATATTTACTAACCTGCTGTTATTAAACAGTTTTGACTACACCTGTTCTAACTACACGTCTAATAGTACATATTTACTTCCCTGCTGTTACCGAACGACTTCGACTACATATGTACTAACTACACGTCTAATAGTAAATATTTACTACAGTGTTGTTATTGAACTACTTTGACTACATCTGTACTAATTACACGTCTAGTAGACAATTTACTACTCTGCTGTTATTAAACAACTTTGACTACATCTGTTCTAACTACACGTCTAGTAGAACATATTTACTACACTGATGTTATTAAACAACTTTGACTACATCTGTTCTAATTACACGTCTAGTAGAAACTTTACTTCCCTGCTCTTACTGAACAAATTTGACTACACTTGTACTAACTACACGTCTAATAGTAAATATTTAGTACCCTGTTGTTATTTAACAACTTTGACTACATCTGTTCTCATGACACGTTTAATAGTAAATATTTACTACCCTGCTGTTATTAAACCACTTTCACTACATCCGTTCTAATTACAAGTCTAGTAGAAAATATTTACTACCCTGTTGTTATTAAACAACTTTGACTATACCTGTTCTAAGTAAACGTCTAGTAGAACATATTTACTACCCTGCTGTTATTAAACAACTTTGACTACATCCGTTCTAATTACACGTTTAGTAGAAAATATTTACTACTCTGCTGTTATTAAACCATTTTGACTACATCTGTTCTAATTACACGTCTAGAAGAAAGTTAACTTCCCTGCTGTTACTGAACAAATTTGACTACAATTGTACTAACTACACGTCTAATAGTAAATATTTACTACCCTGCTGTTATTAAACCACTTTGACTACATCCGTTCTAATTACAAGTCTAGTGGAAATTATTTACTACCCTGTTGTTATTAAACAACTTCGACTATACCTGTTCTAATGACACGTCTAGTAGAACATATTGACTACCGTGTTGTTATTAAACAACTTTGACCACATCCGTTCTCATTACACGTCTAGTAGAACATATTTACTACCCTGCTGTTATTAAACAACTTTGATTACATCTGTTATAATTACACATCTAGTAGAAAATATTTACTACCCTGCTGTTACTGAACAACTTTGACTACAATTGTACTAACTACACGTCTAATAGTAAATATTTACTACCCTGCTGTTATTAAACCACTTTGACTACATCCATTCTAATTACACGCCTATTAGAAATTATTTACTACCCTGCTGTTAATAAACAACTTTGACTACATCTGTTCTAATTACACGTCTAGAAGAACATATTTACTACCCTGCTGTTATTAAACAACTTTGACTACATCTGTTCTAATTACACGTCTAGTAGAATTTTACTACCCTGCTGTTATTAAACAACTTTGACTACATTTATTCTAATTACACGTCTAAAAGAAAATATTTACTACCCTGTTGTTATTGAACTACCCTGACTAAAAATGTACCACACATTGTACAACCTCAGCGACCGCCTCGTGGCTGTAGTGCTAGGACGTCCCCCTAATATATGGGTGGTCGAGGGTTCGATCTCCAGCTGGGTTATACCAAAAACTTTACAAATGGTAGTAGTGGTTCTTACCTCATTGGCGCTCAGGATTGTGTGGTAAGCACTACGACTAACTCACTGGTGTCAGATTCAATGGTCAAGAAGTACTGGTAGCTTACTAAGGAAAACATTTATGAACACGGCGTTAAATATCATGCAAACAAACAAAGCATCCATAGAAGTTATCACTTCTTCGGCATTTGACTGAAGTCCGTCTTTTCTCTTTCTAGGTAGCACAATGTGGTCGACCGGAAAAGGACATTTTCTATTCGGGATATATCTGTTTTGCTCGCTTTGGATTCTTATTTCATCCGAATTTCGAGATTCAAGCTGCCCGTGTCACGTGAACACCATTTACAAATCGATGAACTGTTCGGGGAAAAATCTGACGTCAATTCCTTCTTGTGTGTTATTAAAGGTAAACACCAAATATTTAGATCTGTCTGTGAACTCGATTTCAAATTTGCCATCAAAGGTTTTCGCCAACCTTTCCGACCTACGCAGTTTAAATTTAAGCCACAATTTACTAACACACATAGGAAACGAAACATTTGAAGGTCTGTCGAACGTGTCAGTGTTAATTCTAGCCTTTAACTATCTAAATAAAAGTGATTCGTATGAAAGTGGAGTGTTGGAACCATTGAACCAGTTACGAACATTACACATTCAAGGAAATATAAATATTAATTTCGGAGGTAATTTTTCCTACCCAGACACTGCATTGTCTAAAGGAAAGACCATCCGCAATATGTCTATAGATGGCCTGCCACGTAAGCTATTTGGACCAGGATTTAAAGAAATGGAAAATCTCCAAGTTTTGACAATGAACGCGGATGATGGCATTGTAACATGGATACAATTTTGCCCGGGACTTTTCACAGTTTCCAAGAAACTCCTTTGGAAATAATCGAGATACTTGACTGCTCAATCAACTCTCTACCTCCGTATACGTTTGAAGGATTACATAACCTGGTGAGCATTAAATTAACATTCGCTCGACGGCTATGTCATGGTTCTATTGAGAATATTACAATGGGACTCAACACGACGAATATGAAGCGTCTAGAACTGAGTGACATCTGCAAAAGCTTATCATTTAGACTCACTGAAAATACGTTTAAAGGGATAACTAACACCCCACTGGAAACATTGATACTCGAATCGAATAGAATTGAATACATTGATCCAAAATGTATTAATAATCTTCCAAAGTCATTGAAATATGTTTCACTTCGCCATAATTTCATTGATGACGTCCATTTCCTCGAAGATATGGTTGTGTTGACGAACCTAGAAATATTTGACTGCAGTTTCCAGAACTATTATACGGAGGTTCCATCTGATATTCACACCTTGGGAAATAACGTTACACGCTTACCCGAAGAGATAATGTTTAAGGCAGTTGAAAACAAAGATAGGTAGTTCTTGGTTAAGAAAAATATTTCGAAAGATCGGTCTCCGCGAACAACGAACGAAACAAATGATAACAGAATGCACTTGCCACCCAAACTGAAGTATTTGTACATAAATAATTTAAAACTTGATACATATGCAATTATTCCGCTAACATTCGCGAAAAACGAACTTCGCCACTTAGACGCGTCCGCCTGTCAGTTAAATGGCTTCCTTGGACCCTGGATTGGTCTCCACAATCTGAAGTTCCTAAATATGTTACACAACAAGTTTACTTTCATGCATCCTAAATCATTCAGTGACATGTTGAATCTGACCACACTTTTGTTGCAGAACAACGAAATTGGGAAAGATATTATGGCGATAGACATAAATGGGGACTTATTTTCAAATCTTACGAAATTGGAAATTTTAGATCTTGCAAACAATGATATAAAATCACTACCACATCTGATATTTATAAACCAAAGACGACTTAAATATCTATCTTTGGCAAGCAATGCCATAGCAAATTTAACGTTTACGATTGACACCCTTGTTCGTCTACAATTCCTGAACCTTTCCGATAATCAGCTTAATTCAATCCCAGTCAATGTGTTAAAGGCATTTGATAAGATAGCTTCAATGACAAATCTTAGTGTAGATTTGCAGGCAAACCCACTGTTTTGTGATTGTGAACATATGGATTTCGTTAGTTGGTTCGTGCAACCAAAGTTACATTAGTGCAGGGAACTAATCTCACGTGTAGATACACCAATGGTTCCCTAGTAAGCTTGCGCAACATAGATACCATTCTTGATCAGTTACAGATAGAGTGCCTTACGTGGATTATATTAATAGCGTGTGTTGTGACGTTTGTCGGATTACTTTTGATTGGCTCTCTGATTGCTGTGTGTTACCACAAACGTTGGCAAATTCGTCATCTTTACTTTACGAGTCGGAGAACACTGAACCCATACCATCCACTTGTTGGCGATGAAATAGAAATAACTAACGACGTATATATATCATACGATCCGGATTATCAACTAACTGACGAAGAAACCCTTAACAAGTTCGTGAAGCAGCGCCTTTATCAATATCTCAGAAATCAGAATCTCTGTGATACTACTAGATGACATTGAACCCGGGAAACGTTTGGACACACTAATTACTAATACCTTAAGATGTACGCGGAAAGTCATAGCATTATTGACTCCTACATATTGTGACTCATATAATATTTGGAATGTTTTGGAATTCAATATGGCGGTATACGAGGGAATACATACAAAGCGATCCGTTATTGTGCCAGTTGTGATAGGGGAGACTACTCCATACGACTTAAGTAGATATCCGGAAATTATGTCATATTTAAAGTCAATGAAACCGTATGTACTTCGGTTCTCCGGTAGTAAAGAAGACACTGATTCTTTCTTCGCTGCTTTGTATGGCAGTTTAAAAGATTAATTTCTGCAATTTAAACTAGATTTATTTACATTAACGGATCAAAATCCTTAATGTCCTAAAATTAAAACATGAATTTTCTACCAAACCTTCATAGAAATAATAAGATGAAGTCATATGTAAATTCAATGAGATTATATGAACGGTGCTCCTGGTAAAGACACATTAGCGCTATTATGTGACACATAACACTAGCTTTCGGGATATTCGGTTTTTGTCCAGGTTCAAAAATAGAAATAATGACAAATAGTAAGTTTTAGGTACATTTTTGAGTAAAGGGTTGATTTTAATGTTTATAAATGTGAAAAGTAAGCTCTAAGCATGGGATCAAATTTTTCAGTTGAACCCACTTCTCCTTCCGGTTTGACAACACTGGTTGCAGAGCTAGTCAAATTTGAATACCAGCTTTCTCGTCCAAAATTGCTTGAAAAGGAGCTAGAAACGGAGTATTTCTGACTGCATCCACAGATTGCCTATTGTTTTGAGAGAATAAGCAGCTCTTCAATTTTACACTAAATATATATATATCAAGGAAGCTATGTCAATTAGAAATAATACCCTTGGTGGTATTGTGGTTTCTTAGATGTCTAAGACCGTTAATAATTTTATATTTGTATGTACATGTATTGATATGTTATCATGAATCATGTCTGTGTTTTCAATATAATTGTTTTGCAATTGAAACTTTGAAACCTTGTTGATCAAATCCGTTAAAGGTGGTCAAAGACACCGATCGTTTGTTAATCCTTTCTCTCATATAGAAGTGTTTTGACACTTCTGCAGCAGACGACCCTTTAAAACATTGTGGCAATAGTTGAAATTGCTCATGATGAGTAATTTCTCTTTTTGTCACATTTTGTTTTTAACTCTATTTATTAGTTATACTTTCGTTTATGGCGGTTTTCCAAATTCTGCCGCGGTTGTATTGTATTGTATATGGACAAGGTTAATGGGAGTGTACAATGTACAATACTGTAGCTGTAAACTGGTTCCTCATTGTACATATTTTCCAATATTATGTGAAAGCTTGGTTCAGGGGAGGTAACCAATCTAGAGAACCTGTAAACTGGTTCCTCGTTGAACATATTTCCCGATAAATGCGAAAGCTTGTTTCAGGGGAGTTATGAATTGAATGTACCTTTAAACTTGTTCCTATTGTACATATTTTCCAATATATACGAAAGCTTGTTTCAGGGGAGGTAACCAATCTAGAGTTCCTGTAAACTGGTTCCTCGTTGAACATATTTTCCAATATTATGCGAAAGGTTGGTTCAGGGGAGGTTACTTATCTAGAGTACCTATAAACTGGTTCCTCGTTGTACATATTTTCCAATATTATGCGAAAGCTTGGTTCAGGGGAGGTTACTAATCTAGAGTACCTGTAAACTGGTTCCTCGTAGAACATATTTTCCAATAATATGCGAAAGCTTTGTTCAGGGGAGGTAACCAATCTAGAGTACCTGTAAACTGGTCTGTCGTTGTACATAGTTTCCAATATTATGCGAACGCTTGGTTCAGGGGAGGTTACTAATCTAGAGTACCTGTAAACTGGTTCCTCGTTGAACATATTTTCCAATATTATGCGAAAGCTTGGTTCAGGGGAGGTTACCAATCTAGAGTACCTGTAAACTGGTTCCTCGTTGAGCATATTTTTAGATAAATGCGAAAGCTTGTTTCAGGGGAGGTTATAAATTGAATATACCTTTAAACTTGTTCCTCGTTGTACATATTTTCCAATATATACGAAAGCTTGTTTCAGGGGAGGTAACAAATCTAGAGTCCCTGTAAACATATTTTTTCAATGAATGTGAAAGATTGTTTCCGGGGAGGTAACAACTTTAATGAACCTGTAAACTGGTGCCTCGTTGTACATATTTTCCACTATATGAAAAAGCTTGTCTTAGGGGGAGATAACCAATCTAGTGTGTAATGTATTTGTAAACTGGTTTCTCGCTGTACATATTTTCCAATATATGCGAAAGCTTATTTCGGGGGAGGTTACACATTTAATGTACCTGTAAATTGGTTTCGCATAATATTGGAAAATATATACAACGAGGAACTAGTTTATAGGTACTCTAGATTAGTAACCTTCCCTGAACCAAGCTTCCGCATAATACTGGTTTATTTATCCTGAAACCGGCTAGTCAGTCGTAAAGCTTACACCACAATCTTGATTGGCAAGGAGGGAAAATCATTGCTACTTTTTTTGATGTCTTTAACAACGTAGCAAACATAATTTATTTTGGTCCAACAGAATTGATGTTCGTAACCTTATGCTCCTGTCAAATATCAACACAATAGAGCGAAACGCTCACAAAGTCTTTACAACAGGAAACACTAGAAGATAATGTATACTTAATTAAGGGAAATGCATTGCTTATACTTATATTTTTAAAAGCTTTTCAGAAATCACTTGGAAGGACCAGTTGTTATAAGTATAAATTTATTGTAAATGCCCGGAACATATTACGGTTGCGATTACTACAAATACTTAGTTGTGATACATTGGAAAAGAAATTCATGTTTCTAATAGTTTAAGTTTGTATTTGATTAACCAAGTATGGCAGATTGGTTTATGGTGTTTACGATTTGTTTACTCGTCCCCGATTAGACTTGCAACATACGCGAATATTCAAGTATAATAACAATATCACCATAAAATAACGTCGATTTGTCTTTTTAATAGTAGTTCTTCATTACTGAACGTGCTTTTAAGGTTCAAAGATATGTCTTGAATTGTGTAGATTTAACATAATATTTCTAAATGTATGTCTGTAATAGTAAAATGTATAGACTGTTTCTACGCTATGTTATGCTACGACGAAAGGACATTGACACACGTGGGAAAACTTCCAAAGAATTGTACACGCCCTAAAATGGTTAATTATATGTGATTTATGAAATTGTTTTGGTTCGAAACAAATGAAGAAAATGACAAACTATGTTAAAACTGATTTTTATAGAAATATGATTTTGAATGAACACTTTCATTTTTACCATATTTTTTAATTTAGATAGTTTCAAAAGTTCGTGAAAAAAAAAAAGTTCAAGCTCTTGTTTCGGGTGTTGCATAACATTTCTCTGGAGAGACTATCTCTCGCTGGAAACAGAATTGATTAGAGCCGTCGGGCGAGAAAACCAACATTGTCGACTCTGCGTAAAGTATCGACCCGGATCAGCCTAAGCATGCTTTTCGCCTCATATGGATTTTTCTGTTTCAGGAATCATTACTCTATACCTCTATACCCCTATGTCGGCCCGCATCAGTATGCGCGGACAAAGGGAAACATAATGAGCAAATTCTCCTTTTCTCACACTAGGTCAATGTGCCTTAACTTATGCGTCTAAGTGTTGTTAAATCTATATATTTGGGGGATCCCTCATTCATCCAGACATGTTTATGTTTAGTTTTGCTTTAATCTAAATGCACAGTGTACATCTATGCTTAGTATTGGTCTTGTTCATATCTAGCCAAAAATCCTTTTTATTCCATTCGGATTTTTTTTTATTCAATGTAAATTATGTATGCATCACAAATAAAAACAATTGCTTTATTTACTTTTTATTGGCTTTTGAGTACTCATCATTTTAATCAGATTTTTGTTAACAATTGTTGACGTTTCTTTTGGCCGAGCCCCGGTAGCTCAGTTGATAGCGACGCGCGTTGTCAACTCAAATGTTGTAAGTTTGAGACCCAGCTCGACCCACATTATTTCCGACTTTTGACAAAAGTCACTGTAACAAGCGTCATTCGTTTTTCACCAATGGGAAAACAAACAGTCTTTGTTGAAAAGCAGCCAGACGCTTGGAAAATATGCTGTGTGGGGTACTGGTGTGAGAAAACAAGGAAATATATGAGTAGGCCGCCGTGATATGACTGAAGAATTGCTGAAAACGGCGTCCAGCCCAATCAATCAACAATTCTCATCCGTTTGCCCTATGTATAGGCTCACATTAGGGTTCACTGTTCGCAATGCAACAAGACCCAACATCGCCAGACGCGGGCCGGGTTAAATGAAAAAAAAACATATCTTAGTCAGATTCCCAGCTTCCTTGTTGTTACCATTTTTTCTTACCAGTCATTTCATCCAGTCAAAGTGTTTAATAAATGTTCCTCATTGCGGTCTAAAGTACCGTAATTATTTGAAAAAACAGTTTTCTTTTGATATTGATGAATGGTCGGAAAAAGCCTGTTGACATGAATGAGTGACACACTCATGAAAGAGGACATCTTTGTCATACTAAGCCGTATAATAGTATTATCACACTCATGAAAGAGGAAAAGCTTTGTCATACTAAGCCGTATAATAGTATTATCAAACAAAGATCCAGATAGGGAGGGGTTAACAGCTCTTTTCCCCACAATATCTCTCTTATTATCCAACCAAACCCTATGTTGTAGGTACTAAAATGAATCGTCTCAATGAGACGATTTTTTTTAATACATACAACATAGGGTTAGCGGATAAAGTATTCATTTAAGAACAAGCAAAACGCTCTTTTTCTAGAGTGCTGGAATACACTTTATACACCTCTGCTCTGAAAGAATAGCGTTAGAAATAATTAAAATCTGGATATGTGTTATTTCAATTGTTTTCAATTCAAAACGTTAATCAAGTGCTTCGGCCTCCGGCCCATATACATGCAGTACACAAACATGTGAGCATAACTTAATAATTGTATACATAAAATAAAACGAATACATTTGGATAACATTGTTAATGTTTTGCTAATTTGTATCGTTTTATGACTTTTCCCAATCTTGTTTTCTGAGATTAAGCGTTTCAAATAGGAAAGTAGCCAATAGTCTTATTTTTCACATTTCAATTAAAGAAAATATTGCATTGAAAACATCTATGTTTCTAGTGAAATAGAACAATCTTAGATTTCCATATAATAGACATTCGATAAAAAAAATGAAATTCGTTTTCAATAACATAAACATTTGATTTACTGAACAAAGGACAAATTCTCGAGTGTTTCCCTACCAGATTCTAGCACAAGATCGTGGTTTGAGCAGCACCTGAGGTTAGACAGCACTTGTCTATATGTGTAAGGAATGTCAACACTCAAGTACAATTCCGGACTTACAGCAGATTTCAAATATTTATATGCAATCGACTTTGGGGAGTTATCAATATCTGAATGCCATGTTTGCGTAAAACAATCTACAAGTATTTTCATTTTTGTAATAATGTGTTGGATACGTTTATTACAGAGTTTATAACATTGTGGCAAATGAAGAATGAAGATACAAAGCCCCCCGTCTCCTTAATTTTCGGGCCGTTCTTTTAATTTCCCCCCGATAATGTTGTCTAAACTAGTCTGCTGTAGAAGCGTCAACTGTGCGTTTGCGGCCTGGAATTGTTTTTGGAAGACGTGCCGACTCGTCCATGTTGAAAATTGAACTACTCCATTTTTCCAGAATATTTGGTAAAATGTTTTGTTAATAGATTGAAAAAGATTTTAATTACCTTTGGCAGCGAAAGAGTTAAGTTGACAATAATCTGGCATTATTTATCTCCATACATAGTCGTCTGCTTTGCAATTATTTTCAGAAAAACTGAAAGATTGATTGGTTGAAGATCAACCCCGTTTTTTTTTACAATTTTCATAACATGGCGGCCAGTTCACATAGCCATGTGTAACACCAGTACTCAACCCAGAAGTGTTTCCAAGCAACGAGCTGCTTTTCCACATAAACTGTGATAAGATGCGTCTTTGAAAGTAGGGTTTTAGTTACAACAAAATGTTTTCGGACATGAAATACGAAATATATACTGTGAAACCTGTGAATAAAAGTGGCAATTCCCTGTGTTTAGCAATTACACTGTAAATATCCCAATTACTCATGTTTCGAACACCATCTATGAACAAAGACCAGATTGTTCTCTTCCTATGAGTGGTCTTTAAATAAAGGTTGGACTGTATTAATATCTGGGTCACTACGCAAACATTTAAAATGTTTGTTTTTTTCAATAACGTAGGCCTCAGGCCCACTATACAAATTCAGATATACATCATAAGTTCATGAAACATGAAGTGCTTTGTAACTTAAACGAAGGGAGGTGGGAAAAATGTATAAGTACAGCAAAATAAGTAAATCACGTCTAGCGATTTTTCCAAAATACAGCCAATCTGCAGCAGACGACATTTTAACACTTTCCCACATACAGCAAATCTGCAGCAGACGACATGTTTACCTTTTCCCACATACAGCAAATCTGCAGCAGACGACATTTTAACCCTTTCCCATATACAACAAATCTACAGCAGACGACATTTTAACTCTTTCCCACATACAGCAAATCTACAGCAGACGACATTTTAACTCTTTCCCACATACAGCAAATCTACAGCAGACGACATATTAACACTTTCCCACATACAGCAAATCTACAGCAGACGACATATTAACACTTTCCCACATACAGCAAATCTACAGCAGACGACATTTTAACTTTTTCCCACATACAGCAAATCTACAGCAGACGACATATTAACACTTTCCTACATACACCAAATCTACATCAGGCGACATTTTAACCCTTTCCCACATACAGCAAATCTACAGCAGACGACATTTTAACTCTTTCCCACATACAGCAAATCTACAGCAGACGACATATTAACACTTTCCTACATACAGCAAATCTACATCAGACGACATTTTAACCCTTTCCCACATACAGCAAATCTACAGCAGACGACATTTTAACTCTTTCCCACATACAGCAAATCTACAGCAGACGACATATTAACACTTTCCCACATACAGCAAATCTACAGCAGACGACATATTAACACTTTCCCACATACAGCAAATCTACAGCAGACGACATTTTAACTTTTTCCCACATACAGCAAATCTACAGCAGACGACATATTAACACTTTCCTACATACACCAAATCTACATCAGGCGACATTTTAACCCTTTCCCACATACAGCAAATCTACAGCAGACGACATTTTAACTCTTTCCCACATACAGCAAATCTACAGCAGACGACATATTAACACTTTCCTACATACAGCAAATCTACATCAGACGACATTTTAACCCTTTCCCACATACAGCAAATCTACAGCAGACGACATTTTAACTCTTTCCCACATACAGCAAATCTACAGCAGACGACATATTAAAACTTTCCCACATACAGCAAATCTACAGCAGACGACATGTTAACCCTTTCCCACATACAGCAAATCTGCAGCAGGCGACATTTTAACTCTTTCCCACATACAGCAAATCTACAGCAGACGACATATTAACTCTTTCCAACATACAGCAAATCTACAGCAGACGACATTTTAACTTATTCCCACATACAGCAAATCTACAGCAGACGACATGTTAACCCTTTCCTACATACAGCAAATCTGCAGCAGACGACATATTAACCCTTTCCAACATACAGCAAATCTACAGCAGACGACATTTTAACCCTTTCCAACATACAGCAAATCTACAGCAGACGACATTTTAACCCTTTCCCACATACAGCAAATCTACAGCAGACGACATTTTTACCCTTTTCCACATACAGCAAATCTGCAGCAGACGACATGTTAACACTTTCCCATATACAGCAAATATACAGCAGACGACATTTTAACCCTTTCCCACATACAGCAAATCTACGGCAGACGACATTTTAACTCTTTCCCATATACAGCAAATCTACAGCAGACGACATATGTACTCTTTCCAACATATAGCAAACTGCAGCACACGACATTTTAAGTCTTTCCCACATACAGCAAATATACAGCAGACGACATTTTAACCCTTTCCCACATACAGCAAATCTACGGCAGACGACATTTTAACTCTTTCCCATATACAGCAAATCTGCAGCAGACGACATATTTACTCTTTCCAACATATAGCAAATCTGCAGCAGACGACATTTTAACTGTTTCCCATATACAGCAAATCTACAGCAGACGACACATTAACTCTTTCCAACATACAGCAAATCTACAGCAGACGACATTTTAACCCTTTCCCACATACAGCAAATCTGCAGCAGAGGACATTTTAACTCTTTCACACATACAGCAAATCTACAGCAGACGACATATTAACTCTTTCCAACATACAGCAAATCTAAAGCAGACGACATTTTAACTCATTTCCACATACAGCAAATCTACAGCAGACGACATGTTAACCCTTTCCCACATACAGCAAATATACAGCAGACGACATATTAACACTTTCCAACATACAGCAAATCTACAGCAGACGACATATTAACACTTTCCCACATACATCAAATCTGCAGCAGACCACATGTTAACTCTTTCACACATACAGTAAATCTGCAGCAGACGACATATTAACACTTTCCAACATACAGCAAATCTACAGCAGACGACATTTAACCCTTTCCCACATATAGCAAATCTGCAGCAGACGACATATTAACACTTTCCAACATACAGCAAATATGCAGCAGACGACATATTAACTCTTTCCCACATACAGCAAATCTGCAACAGACGACATATTAACTCTTTCCCACATACAGCAAATATGCAGCAGACGATATTTTAACCCTTTTCCACATACAGCAAATCTACAGCAGACGACATGTTTACCCTTTCCTATATACAGCAAATCTACAGCAGACGACATATTAACTCTTTCCAACATACAGCAAATCTACAGCATACGACATTTTAACTCATTCCCACATACAGCAAATCTACAGCAGACGACATATTAACACTTTCCCACATACATCAAATCTGCAGTAGACGACATGTTAACTCTTTCCCACATACAGCAATCTGCAGCAGACGACATATTAACACTTTCCAACATACATCAAATCTACAGCAGACGACATTTAAACCTCTCCCACATATAGCAAATCTGCAGCAGACGACATATTAACACTTTCCAACATACAGCAAATATGCAGCAGACGACATATTAACTCTTTCCCACATACAGCAAACCTGAAGCAGACGACATTTTAACCCTTTCCCACATACAGCAAATATGCAGCAGACGACATATTAACTCTTTCGAATAGTGGCGAGTGGTTAAGAACATTTACAAATGTCTTGTGACCATATCTCGATCGTTACGATTAATTGGCGATAGCTACTCGCATGGGCAAACACAAAGAATTTGCGACTATGTGAAAGAAGCATTAAATTCTTATTTCTTTTGCATAAAGTTGAACGAAAACAATTTTGTTTTCAATATTAATATATGATGATGTTGTGTTTATTTCAGGTACAAAGTTTGATATAAAACGTTTCCATAAGGTTGTGCTGGAAAATGGTCACATGTCGCTGCGGCTCCTGGAAACCACCCTGATGTTTTCTGTATTAATGCTTTGATGTTTTCAAAGTCGTCTGCTGTATATATATTGTATGTGGCGGAAGGCTTAAGATGTGGTGCGTCAATAATTGACCTTTTTGTGACAAATTTCATATCGGAGTTTAACGGCGTTTTCAACATTATTTCAGTCATAAAATAGTGACAGAAAATGTATTCATAATCCCTAGGTAAACAAACCAGTACTAGGCTAAGACATGTTCATTGCAAAAGTAAATATACTGTAAGTTTCATTAAATTCTAAAACAAAATGCGTATCGTGCCGTCGTTTCAGTAAAGTATTTAGTTGCGTGCAGTTAGGAGCATTGCAATAAGTAGAACAAGTATTAATAATTATTGATCACAGAGAAGAATTTTAAAAGTAGTGAACCATGAAATTCAGCATATAAGTAATTATTACATGTTTTGATGAACATTTGCCTTACATCTCAACTATAGAACGAGCTCAACTTCAACACTCTAAACCCTTTCCCACATATATGAGCCGTTCCACGAAAACAACAACATTATGGACTCTGCGTTATGTATCGACCGAGATCAGCCAGCGACGTTCGCGCAGGCTAATCCGGGCCAACACATTCCGTATCATAGGGATAGAGGTTTAGAGGAATGATTCCTGAAACATAAAATCCACAGGAGGCGGGCCTTGTCTGTCCGGGTTAATACATTTTTAACAACTTTTGACAAGTCTATAAGCCGAGCCTCTGTAGCTTAGTCGGCAGCGACGCGCGTTGTCAAACCAGGGGTAGTGAGTTCGAACCAAAGCTTCGGCCAACATTCTTTCCGACTTTGACAAAAGTCACTGCAACAAGGGTCAATCATCTTTCACCAATATGCTAACAGTCTTTGTGGAAAAGCAGCCAGCTCCTTGTGAAGTATGTTGTGTGGGGTACTGGTGAGAGAAAACTAGGAAATATATGAGTTGGCCGCTGTGATATGACTGAAAAATTGTTGAAATCGGCGTCTAACCCCAATCAATCAACAATTCCTTTGCTTTTTTAAGCAAAACAGCTACTGATCTGTTGCCCTGTATAATATAAGCTCACATTAGGTACTACTGTTCGCAATGCAACGAGACCCAACATCGCTAGACGCGGTCCGGGCTAAATAAAAAAACATATCTTAGTCAGATTCCCAGCTTCCGTGTTGTTACTATTGTTTCTTTCCAGTCATTTCATCCAGTCAAAGTGTTTCATAAATGTTCCTCATTGCGAATTAAAGTACCGTAATTATTTGAAAGAATAGTTTACTTTTGATATTGATGAATGGTCGGAAAAGGCCTGTTGACATGAATGAGTGACACACTCATGAAAGAGGACATTTTTGTCGTACTAAGCCGTGTAATAGTATTATTACATAGAGGTCCGGATAAGGAGGGGTTAACAGCTCTTTTCCCCACAATATCTCTCTTATTATACAACCAAACCCTATGTTGCAGGTAATCAAAAGAGACGATTCTTTTGAGACGATTCTTTTGTGTACCTACAACATAGGGTTAACGGATAAAATATGCATTTTAGAACAAGCAAAACGCTTTTCCTTCTAGAGCTCTGGACTATACTTTAGATACCTTTGCTCTGAAAGCAAAGCTTTAGAAATAATTCAAATCTAGATACGTGTTTTTTCAATTTTTCAATTCAATACGTTAATCAAGTGCTACGGCCTCCGGCCCATATACAAGCAGTATATACACATATAATCGTACATGAATAATTATATACATGAACTAAAATGAATACATTTGGGTAACAAATAGTCTTATTGTTCTTATTTCAATTAACCCTTTCCCTCGTACGACAATTATACAAATAATCTGTAGCATATGACCTTTTTAACTCAATCCCACAGAATGCAAATCTGCAGCAGACGAACTTAAGACCTCATCCCACATACAATAAATCCGCAGCAGACGACCTTTAGACCCCATCCCACATACAATAAATCGGCAGCAGACGACCTTTAGACCCCATCCTACATACAATAAATCTGCAGCAGACGACCTTTAGACCCCATCTCACATACAATAAATCTGCAGCAGACGAGCTTTAGACCCCATCCCACATACAATAAATCTGCAGCAGACGAACTTTAGACCCCATCCCACATACAATAAATCTGCAGCAGACAACTTTAGACCCCATCCCACATACAATAAATCTGCAGCAGACGAACTTTAGACCCCCATCCCACATACAATAAATCTGCAGCAGACGAACTTTAGACCCCATCCCACATACAATAAATATGCAGCAGACAACTTTAGACCCCATCCCACATACAATAAATCTGCAGCAGATGAACTTTAGACCCCCATCCCACATACAATAAATCTGCAGCAAACGACCTTTAGACCCCATCCCACATACAATAAATCTGCAGCAGATGAACTTTAGACCCCCATCCCACATACAATAAATCTGCAGCAGACGACCTTTAGACCCCATCCCACATACAATAAATCTGCAGCAGACGACCTTTAGACCCCCATCCCACATACAATAAATCTGCAGCAAACGACCTTTAGACCCCGTCCCACATACAATAAATCTGCAGCAGACGAACTTTAGACTCCATCCCACATACAATAAATCTGCAGCAGACGACCTTTAGACCCCATCCCACATACAATAAATCTGCAGCAGACGACCTTTAGACCCCATCCCACATACAATAAATCTGCAGCAGACGACCTTTAGACCCCATCCCACATACAATAAATCTGCAGCAGACTACCTTTAGACCCCATCCCACATACAATAAATCTGCAGCAGACGAACTTTAGACACCATCCCACATACAATAAATCTGCAGCAGACGAACTTTAGACCCCATCCCACATACAATAAATCTGCAGCAGACGAACTTTAGACTCCATCCCACATACAATAAATCTGCAGCAGACGAACTTTAGACCCCATCCCACATACAATAAATCTGCAGCAGACGACCTTTAGACCCCCATCCCACATACAATAAATCTGCAGCAAACGACCTTTAGACCCCCATCCCACATACAATAAATCTGCAGCAGACGAACTTTAGACTCCATCTCACATACAATAAATCTACAGCAGACGACCTTTAGACCCCATCCCACATACAATAAATCTGCAGCAGACGACCTTTAGACCCCATCCCACATACAATAAATCTGCAGCAGACGACCTTTAGACCCCATCCCACATACAATAAATCTGCAGCAGACGACCTTTAGACCCCATCCCACATACAATAAATCTGCAGCAGACGAACTTTAGACACCATCCCACATACAATAAATCTGCAGTAGACGAACTTTAGACCCCATCCCACATACAATAAATCTGCAGCAGACGAACTTTAGACTCCATCCCACATACAATAAATCTGCAGCAGACGAACTTTAGACCCCATCCCACATACAATAAATCTGCAGCAGACGAACTTTAGACCCCATCCCACATACAATAAATCTGCAGCAGACGACCTTTAGACGCCCATCCAACATACAATAAATCTGCAGCAAACGACCTTTAGACCCCATCCCACATACAATAAATCTGCAGCAGACGACCTTTAGACCCCATCCCACATACAATAAATCTGCAGCAGACGAACTTTAGACACCATCCCACATACAATAAATCTGCAGCAGACGACCTTTAGACCCCATCTCACATACAATAAATCTGCAGCAGACGAACTTTAGACACCCTCCCACATACAATAAATCTGCAGCAGACGAACTTTAGACCCCATCCCACATACAATAAATCTGCAGCAGACGAATTTTGAAAACATCTAAAAAAAAACGCAGAAAAAATCTTTATAATTGACAGTATAATTACTGAAAAAAGGAAAAAAAAAATTGGCAAAAGGAGAAATTGCTCGTTTTGAACAAGTTTTTCTATTTTCACATATTTCTTCAAAAGGCGTGTTCTACAGAGGCATCAGAAAGTTTCTATGTGTGGGAAAGGGTTAATGCATGTGTCCGTCTACATATGAATCGTTCCATTAAAAAACCAACATTATCGACCCAGATTAGCCAGCGCAATCGGCGCAGGCTAATCTGGGTCGACACATTCCGTCTCAGGGGTGATAAAGGTATAGAGTAATGATTCCTGAAACAGACTATCAATAGGAGGCGAAACATGTCTGTCCGGGTCAATGTTGGTTTTCTCGAGGAATGGCTTATATTTATTTTAGTTCTAGATGCATACTTTAACACAGACAACAGAATGTAGCCTCATTAGCTGTATGCTAAGTTACCTATATATTATCCGACCGCCTTAGATATGTAGTGGTAGAGTGTCCGCCTTGGATGCGAGAGATGGCGGGTTCGATCCTAGGCCGGGTCAATACTTTAAGACTTGTAGTAGTGGCTACCCTCCTTGTTGCTCATGGTTTGCGGGGTTAGCATTACGACTTATGGACTGGGCTGAAGATAAATGGACAAGTAATACTGGTAATTAACCCAAGAAACGACGTGATATAGCTTGAAACAAAATGTTGAAAGCGGCGTAAAACACTAAACAATAAAAAATATTGTATATTATCCAGTTTCGGAGCGTCAATAAGACTCCAAATTCGACAGACGCGGTTAAAAGTGTAAATAAATTGTCATTACTCATTTGTTTAGGTTAAAGCCTAAAGATTATTTACTTTTTAATGGAACAACAATTTACCATGTTTCTGTCTCAAATATTTTCTTCTCTGTTGAATGATTAGCACTCTGTAAAGTTGAGAGGCTATCCGTTTACATGCGATGAACCAAATGTATGTATGACTATTTACGGTAAAATAGTTTGGGTTGAAGAACGTTTTAAAACCAATCGCAAAGCAAATGAAGAGGGCGGCGCTTACTTGTCCATGTACCGGACGTGATGAATGTTTTACAGCACTGAACAAACAAGGGATTTATGCCACGAAAACAGTTTCCTGCTGTTTTTATAATAAAAAATGAAACGCGAACATTATGCGACACATTAGGGAGACGAAAACGGTGTGATAAGTCATCCAAAACAGTAGTTATCGTTCGTGTTTATATCAAAAACTATAACCATATAACCGTGTGTCCCGCGATAAAACCAACATTGTGTGCTTAAAGTATCGACCCGGATCAGCCTAAGCATGCCGCGCAGGCTTACCCGGACATACACTTTTCGCCTCCTGTGGATTTTCTGTTTCAGGAATCATTACTCTATATCTCTATCCCTCTGAGACGGAATGTGTCGGTCCGGATCAGTCTGCACGAACAGCGCAGGATGATCTGTGTCGATACATTACGCAGAGGCCATTATGGTGATTTTCTCTCGGGACGTCTCATATCAGTAACGTTACGCGAAAATCTACTTTTTGGTAGTTTGGAATAAACTCACGCCTCCTAGAGGTCTTTCACTTACAGACAACAGCCAAAGAATAGGAAAACAGATCTCTTGCAATCCTTTCACTTCCGAATATGCTATATTGACCAATGGAATCAAAGGAAATATTGACAGCTGCTAGTTTCAAAGGTCATCAGAGGAAAAGTCTGGAAAGTTCATTTGTTCATAAATAATTGTCTTTGTGTTGTTTTTTGGTATTCCTTACCAATCTAAAATATTACATAGCTTGACAGAAAAGAAAACCCATTTGAAAACATGTATTGCACTAGGTTGTAAATCCCTTTTTCCATTGAATTTAGACGTTCTGTGCATTACATTGGCCAAGCTTAATTCTGGGTAAATGTAGGTCAATCCGCCTTAACGGTATAAAAAGCAGAACGTCATTTCAATCCACACATTATTTTTACCTCATCGATATCAACATGGATTTACGCAGAGAACTCACGAATGTTGCAGTTGATCTCACAAATATTTGATATCGACTCTACAATATTCATCGCCAATTCAACAAAGAACAATCCAGACTGGATGTCACACTTCAACAACAGAAACCAGACGTAGTTTATTTATGCGTAGAAATGAAGAGAAGAATTCATTGGGTTGGGGTTAAAGTGACAATGACAAACAGAAGAAGGAGCAAAGTTTGTCCGATTTGAAGAGCAAACTTCGGCTTTTAAAAAAAACCGGCCCTTTTCAGGGCCACCTCAAAAACTTAGAAAGTTCAACTTTTTAAATTGTCATTGAAAAAACGACAAAGTCCAAATCCGTCAGTGCAAAGGGGAATAAGAACGTTAACGATGCATGACCATTTTCAAAAAATGCCCCTGCTCCCCTTCGCTTTCCTCCTCTTACTCACAAAAAATGCCCCATTTCCCCTTCGCTTCCTTCCTCTAACTAAAAAAAAATGCTCCAGTTCCCCTTTCGCTTCCCTCCTCTAACTCTCAAAAAATGCCCAAGTTCTCCCTTCGCTTTACTCCTCTAACTCTCGAAAAATGCCCCAGTTCCCCCTTCGCTTTCCTCCTTTAACTCTCAAAAAATGCCTCAGTCCCCCTTTGTTTTCCTCCTCTAACTCACAAACAAGAGGGCCATGATGGCCCTGGATTGCTCACCTTAATTATACAATGTACTGTTAGGCAAAACACAGCAAGACAATTATTCTGAATGCAACCTCCAGTGTTAACAAGATTTTCCTTCATTTGGCCTAGTGATCTATAAATTATTTGTTTCCTGATATGACCCATATTCCAACATGGACTAGATATCATCAAAACAACATTCTGACAAATTTTCAACTTGCTCAAAGTAAAAATGCGGCCTCCGGAGTTTGAACAATATTTTCCTTTATTGATCTTGTTTCTGACCCCCATATGACCCATATTCGAACTTGAACTAGATATCATTTAGACAAACATTCTGACCAAATTTCAGGATGCTTAAGCAAACAATGCAGCATCCAAAGTGTTAACAAGATTTTCCTTCAGTTTGGCCTAGTGACCTAGTTTTTGACCCAGCATGACCCGTATTCGAACTTGGCCTAGATATCATTCAGCTAAACATTCTGACCAAATTTCAAGCTGCTGTAGCAAAACATGCGGCTTCTACAGAGTTAACAAGATTTTCCATCAATTTGGCCTAGTGACCTAGTTTCTCACCCAATATGATCCATATTCGAACTTGACCTAGATAGTTTAAAGAGAAACATTCTGACAAAATTTCAAACTGCCGAAGCAAAAATTGCGGCCTCTGGAGTGTTAACAAGATTTTCCTTCAATTTGACATAGTGACCCACTTTTTGACCCGACATAACCCATGTTCAAACTTGACCTACATAACATCAAGACAAACATTCTGATAAAGTTTCAACATGCTCAAGTTGAAAATGTGGCCTCCAGAGTGTTAACAAGATTTCGCTTCAATTTGACCTAGTGACCTCGTTTTTGACCTCATATGGCCCAGTTTCAAACTTGTCCAAGATTTGATGGAGATGAATGTTCTGATACACTTTCATGAAGATTGGATGTAAAATGTAGCCTGTAGAGTGTTAACAAGATGAAATGTTGACGACGCACGACGGACGGACGCCGGACAAAATGTGATCACAATAGCTCACCTTGCACTTCGTGCATAGGTGAGCTAAAAATGCCCCAGTTCCCCTTCGCTTTCCTCCTCTAACTCACAAAACATGCCCCAGGTCCCCTTTGCTTTCCTCCTCTAACTCACAAAAAATGCCCCAGTTCCCATTCGCTTTCCTCCTCTAACTCACAAAACATGCCCCAGTTCCCCTTCGATTTCCTCCTCTAACTCACAAAAAATGCCCCAGTTCCCCCTTCGTTTTCCTCCTCTAACTCAAAATGCCACAGTCTGCCCTCCTCGAAATTGCCCCAGTTCCCCTCCGCTTTCCCCTTTTTAAATCCCTTTTACAGGGAGGGTAGACTGGGGCATTTTGCAAATGTCCCACTCTACCCTCCTCTACTACTTTGGTGCATTTTGCGTTGTTACGCACACAATTAATTACGATGTATGTGTAAACCTATTTTAAATTGGACATTGTATTTTTACCTGTTTTCTCGAATTCTCAATATAGAACAAGACGTGATGAACAGTTATGAGTGTCATTTTTAATTCTTTTCAACAATATACAGGTGTACGCTAATTTGATCCATAGTTATGTATTGGGTAAACATTCGTCTACAATAAAAGTATAGTTTCGTCACACTTTAAATACTTTTTTTCAATTTTGATTTGTCTTCTATATTTGATTTTATTTGGTAGCAGTTTGATATTGGTAAAACAATTATATTGTGAAAAACCTTTACGGCGATACGAATTTTACCTATATTCGAGTTCAGTGGACCGAATGATGTATTCCCGAGTCAATTAATTTTACAAACGTCGAAACGAAAGTTGATATAAGCAATTGGGTAATAATTTTTTAACTAAATCGTAGACGTTTGGTATGAGGTAGATCATTTCCGATGTTGGTATTAGTTACAAATTCAGGAAGTTAACATCGAACGCGATTACTAAAATCTTCACTGTTCACATATTTCCTACATAAACTTGTTAGTAGATTCTGTCAACGTGTGAAGATTTTAACAAGACGGTGAAGATGTACTGGCTGATATAAACCTACAGTGTAACGAAATCCTAACTTAGAATAAAGTTACCACATCGTTGCGAAGCAGTCATATGAGATGCCTTGCCTTAATTGGGTGTGTTCCTAGTACTAATTAATTCTAGCACGTGCCATTTAGCAGCATTGTAAATTGGTCTGATCCTCCAGGATCTTAGAAAACACTCTATTGCAAAATGTATTTTATTTTCCTGGATGTATATCCATCCTAACAAATTGTAGGCTGTTTCAAGATGTCCAACGTTTTCAAATCTCATAATATGAATTAAGTTGTCGATAGCATCTTGTTTATAGACGGGCTTGTTTGTTTTTGAATAGAGGACATACTGAAGGAAGTACAGGTAAACCTTAGAATCCACAACAATCCAATCAAACCACACCTTAACATATTCACGCCTAGATCTTGCTGGTATATTGACCGAACGATACATCTCGTAGCGTAATGCTGGAGGGACAATGTTTGCTTGGTGAGGTAGAAATTGTAAACATCCAGTGGTACAGGTTTTCGAGAACTCTATGTTTGTGTTTGTAATACTTTGCGACCTAAGCATTCGAACTTGTTCGATGGTTTCTTCATTACAATTAAATTGAATTTGAGAATTGCAGACACAAATTGAATTAACATGTGACTTTAAAGACGTTTCACATTTAAGAAGAATCCTCTCACAAATATCATTCCTTTCACTCTGTAGAAAATAGGTTGCGACTATTAAATATGAGGAAATAACGTCACAGTCTTTACTTTCTTCTATGTAATACGCAAACTTGCTAAACAACATCCTTATTCGATCCGCGTTTCTGGTGGCCAACATGATGCTGGCGATACATTGTGCTATTTGAAGGCGTAAGTGTGGGAGAAAGTAGCTTATTGCTGCTCTTGTCTCTTCTTCAGTATGATCTTCTACACAATTGGTATTGATGAAATAGGTTTCAATTGAGTGTAATTCTAAAACAGCCTGATCAGCTGATCTACTTCTACACAACGAAAGACATTGATACGTGGGTACTTTTAATATCATAATAAACTGTAGGTAATGTTCTAGTGATAGTTCAGAAATTGTTCTACGTTGAACTCTCATTATACTTGGTCCACGCCCAAACAATACAACGTACAACACCTCCCCGATGTTATCACATGTCAATGACCATAAAAAGCTACACCAGTGTTCTAGCATGTCCTCTAAGACATCCTGTACCTGTCTAAGGGTTCTGTTCCCAAGCCTATCAAACATGTTCTCATCCGGAACAAAATAATTTGGGCAGCGATTCTCCTTTACCCAGTGCAATAGTATTTTAATACAAAAACGTATACATTCTAAAAAGTTTTCACGTCTCCAGAATACGCAAGGAGTTTTTTCAATTGCATATAACACACATGTTTTGCAGTGATACGAAGAAATAGATTTAGGAGCATGTTTATGTATAATGTCTTTCTTTATCATCTTAAGAAAAACGTAACATTTGTGCTGTGTAGAGTTAAGACTAGCCATGAGTTCACGTTCCTGAAGTGAAAATGAAAGTCTCCATTCAATCGATCCATTTTGACTTAATGGGTGATTTATTCCCACGAAGAAACATCCGGATTCTTTCAATATTTTGATTTGTGCTTCATTTAACCGATCGCAACTGATAACCCTTCTTAACCTGGATTTAGCACAGCTAGGGATGTACTGACATTTTACTGCGCAAACTAGGTCTAGATCTGGCTTTACTTCTACACCTGAATATGTCACAGCAGGACCATTTTGCTCTCGGAAATGATCATCACGATACTTAATGCTTTCTAAACAAATCCTGCCGTATAAGTCAAATCTCATCTCCTGATCTGTCAGGAATGAAGGGTCAATGTTATGAATTGTAGTGAAAAGGCGATTAATTGGAAATTTATCTATGACCAGTTGTAGTTTATAATATCCAGGTTTTGTGGTCTCATCTGTTACCATGAGAAATGATGGTCCGTTTTGTGGTGAATGAGAGATACTGTCTACAACAGTTGAATTACTGCAGAATAGCATGTCTACATCGGAGTTCAGTCCTGGTGTTGTTGTACCTTCACAGTAACTCCCAAACACGTAATATTTCTTTGGTTTGTCATTCAATAAGCCGCTTATATGGGTGTCCAATATTCCACCTACTATTGCATTTCCTCTATATCTGTCTCTTATCTCCTGAGAAGCGCCGATCCAATCTAGAATTTCATAAAGACGGAGTGACAAATTGCGATACTGTGCAGCCATCTTGTGGAACTGTGAACTGTAAATAGAAACGACTGATACTGTATCACACTTGTAAATATAAGACGTAAAGTTTCCGAAAATAGAAGGATGAGTTAATCAACTGTACCATTTAAATGATCATTCTACATTAACTAACATTGACATCGACTAATCAGACAACAAACAAAAAACATTTTAATATATTAATTCGGTCATAAAACAATTGTCCTCTATAAATCAATTGAGCTAATATAAATATCTATTCTGATTTATTCTTAAAAACGAAATTATAAACAAGAACTGCGACAAACAAAAATGGGGTATTATGAAATATGCATGCAGTGAAATATGTACATGTACACATGCTCTGTGAATTGCTTACATGTTATACATAATTATATTGCCTTATGACATAATTATGAGTCTCGGCAAGCGATTTGGGATCCTAATGCGGCTGCCTACTCTTAAGACTAGGGTGATTTTGTACACCCACATTCGCCCCTTTTTACACTAACTGTATCCTTAGATGAAGCGTACTGAACAAACAAAAAACAGAATTGCAGACCCATTAGTTAGTACGCCAATTTACCTTTGCACGATATATTAGCGAGTATGACCACAAATCGCTAGACGCGGCTCTTATATAAGTGTAGCCTAACTGTGCTCAATCCCGTGTCGTTATAGATGAAACCAACACCGATATGTAACCATGTTTCTCCTCGCCTGGCTCATACATATCGTTTTGTATAGTATAATTGCTATGTATCATACGTATACATATATCTATTCTTATACTTAATAAACAATAACACGAGTGAGATGTTAATCATTGTCAGACAGACACATGGACAGCAGGTTCAACTAGAGTCCCTAGTTATGGACTTATTACAACGCTAAAGGTTTGCATATGTTTATCAAGTCCGTAAAGATGTACGGGTGCGTCTATTGCGAGAATACGCATATGCCCAGAAACAAGAGAGTCAAGATGGCTTTTATGCGATCACCTGAGTCATGGTATAGTAGCAAATGCGTAAATGCTAATGTCATGGAAACTTTGACCAGGATTTTGAAAGGAGTAGACACTGTAAACCAAACAGCTTATCAGCCCAGGACTATTTGTGATTAGGCATTATTATCAAGCTGCCGAAAGCCAGTGGTAATAAGGCAGGAGAAAAAGCAACGGTATTTAACCGCTGTCAGTGTCTGCCATGTATTGTTGGACTATTCAGGGCCGACACTTTCCGTCTCAGCAGGATAGAGGTATAGAGTAATGATTCATGAAACAGAAAATTCACAGGAAAAGTGTCTGTCTGGGTTTGCCTGCGCTGCATGCTTAGGCTGATCGGGGTCGATACTTTACGCAGAGTCCACAATGTTAGTTTTCTCGTTATTCGGCTCATATGTCTTGAACAATTCAGGTAGAGTTTCTGTCACGCAAGTAACATTTTTTTCGAATTCAGATCAGTAAATTCCGAGGGAAATTTACGTTTTTTCATGATGTCCCCTTTCTTATTCCATCTGAAGGAAATATTTTACAATCAATTAAACATGGCTTGAACAAACGTTGTAGAGTGTCACCTAAATAACATTTCTACCTCAGTACGTTGTAATCAGACAACATATATCAGAGAAGAAGTTGAATCGTTTAAAATACTTTTTCAACCAATCTCTTTTTTAAAGATTGTCATCGAAGTAACTATTTTTTAAAGATAATCTTGAAATCAGATAAGCATTTAAGAAGAGAAGAATACTTGAAGTAGATATTCTGACATCAGCGAGTCAATAGTAATGCAAACCCCACAATCCCGAGCACCAAGGGAAGAACACCATTATTTCCATTCTTAAAGTCATTAGTATGCCCCGGTCGGAAAACGAACCCACGACCTCCCGCACCTAAGGGGGACACTCTACCACTACACTACTGAGGTGATATTGGTAAAGGGTCAACGTTGTACTACTTGTGCCAGTTTATTTGTTGTAATCGGACCAGAACTTTTATACAATAATATGATTAAACCTTATACTGTATGCCTATATATACTTCGTGCTCAATTGCGCTAAAACACTTTATCCAGTTTATTTAAACGTAAAATACAGTAGTAATGTTGTGTTGTCATTTTTCTTAGGCAATGATGTTACAAGTAGCATTGGACGAGCCCCGGTAGCTGAGTCGGTAGCGACGCGGACTGTCAATCCAGGGGTTGTGAGTTCGAATCCCAGCTCGGCCAACATTCCTTCCGACTTTTGACAAAAGTCACTGTGACCTGCGTCATTCGTCTTTCACCAATGGGCTTTTTAACAGTCTATGTGGAAAAGTAGTCAGTTGCTTGGAAAGTATGTTGTGTGGTGAACTGGTGTGGCAAAACCAGGAAACGCATGAGTAGGTGAACTGGTCGCCGTGATATGACTGAAAAATTGTTGAAAACGGCGTTACGCCCCCAATCAATCAATCAATATTAGTAGCATTATTATACTCGTATGTGCGGAAAAAACCAATGTCTGCGCATCTTTGCTAAGGATCAAAATGGACACGTCTTTACAGTTCTCGAAACCTTCTATGACTATTTAGCAGTGCAGAGCCATATCAGACTGTGCGTATGTGATGGCTTAACTGGATAGACATTGGAGGCAAAGGACGTACGGTTGGTTTACGCAGAGGGCCGTTCAAATCGAAACACAAGACCTTGGGCTGAGGGTGTCTCGCCCTTCTAAGAAAATCAGATATTAAATGGTATCACTATGCAAAAAGAAAGTAAAGTTGATAACATGTGAAAAAGTAAGTGTCTGTCAATGCATTGTTATCAACATGTCATGATAAGTAATAAACTCACTACATGTATATATCTTAATTTTGACGTTGACAGATGTCCCATGACCAAACAATACATCTGACAAAGTTTCAGATAAATTCAAGCAGAGGTTGCTGATATATAACAAAGGTTAAGTTTTGAGGTTAAGTTACCTAACAAAGGTCAAGTTCTGCAAAAATTATGACCTTGACCCTGAACATTCTGACGTTGACAGATGTCCCATGACCAAACAATACATCTGACAAAGTTTCAGATAAATTCAAGCAGAGGTTGCTGAGAAATAACAAAGGTTAAGTTTTGAGGTTAAGTTACCTTACAAAGGTCAAGTTCTGCACAATTATGACATTGACCCTGACCATTTGGACGTTGACAGATGTCCCATGACCAAACAATACATCTGACAAAGTTTCAGATAAATTCAAGCAGAGGTTGCTGAGATATAAGAAAGGTTAAGTTTTGAGATTGAGTTACCTAACAAAGGTCAAGTTCTGCACAATTATGACCTTGACCCTGAACATTTTGACGTTGACAGATGTCCCATGACAAAAACAATACATCTGACAAAGTTTCAAAAAAATTCAAGCAGGGGTTGCTGAGATATAAGAAAAGTTAAGTTTTGAGGTTAAGTCACCTAACAAAGGTCAAGTTCTGCACAATTATGACCTTGATCCTAAACATTTTGACGATGACAGATGTCCCATGACCAAACAATACATCTGACAAAGTTTCAGAAAAATTCAAGCAGGGGTTGCTGAGATATAAGAAAGGGTTAAGTTTTGAGGTTAAGTTACCTAACAAAGGTCAAGTTCTGCACAATTATGACCTTGACCCTGAACATTTTGACGTTGACAGATGTCCCATGACCAAACAATACAGCTAACAAAGTTTCAGAAAAATTCAAGCAGGGGTTGTCGAGATATAGCCTTTTGTAAAAGCGGCCGCCGTCGCCGTCGCCGGAAAAGTGACTGCTATGTCTCATTCCACTATCGTGGGCGAGACAAAAAGGACCAAGCTGGTGATACGTATACCATTTGAGTGATTGTATAGTAAGTAGCACATGTATAACTGTTAATGTTTGGAAATACCTGTATTTTAGCAAGTACATGTCAAATGGTTTATAGTTATTCCATGGCCCACAAAGTGAAGTTATTCCAGCAAACATCTTTTTAGAACATTTTGTTAAAATGACAAATTACTCACAACGAGCAAAATTTATTTCTTCCACAATGTTTAATCATCCACGTGTTATATACACCACCATACATATAGGTTTCATACCTTATATGAATTTGCATGAACGAATTATTACTATTGACAGACAGACGGATTGACGGATAGTGGGTTAACCTTTTGTCCAGTCCGATGAAAATACTAAATACTTTCATATCATCCTGAAGTCTGTAAAGATGAATGGCTGCTTCTAATACGAGCACAGGAAGCAAGAAGATTTGCTAATTAGACATAGAGGTTCATTTTCGTCCATATAACGATCATAAGGTAAGACTCAATGTAAAGGGGTACAGTCATGATCAAACGTTTTGATATGGTTGGTTCACATTAATAAATAATCAACCACGGCTGTAGTATATTGGTCAGCATTGAAACCGGTCGGTCAGAGTTCGAATCCCAGTAGTTATTGGAAGGACCCTGAAATAGTTTACGTCGAGTCGTAATTATCTACCATAAAACAACGTGATCATGTGACCCATCGTTGTAATCTACCAGAGGCATTAACAAGTCGCTACGATATGAGCTGTGCCCCAGGATTGATTTTTGGGGTTTAACGGCATTTTCAACAATTTGTCAGTCATATCACGGCGACCAGTTAACCTACTCATGTGTTTCCTGGCTTTCTCACACCAGTACTCCACACACAATCATTTCAAGCATTTTGCTGCTTTTCCAGGTTACAATACACCAAATAAATTCCTTATTTGTTTCCAAGTAAATCATAGAGTTTCAGTCCTCAATTGTCACACTTTCTAAGCGTTTCTCATGTGAAACACTATATATCATTGAAAGAATTACCTCTAAGCTTTAAAACGATCAAAAGAAAATGGGGGTGGGGTGGGGGTCATGCATTATGCAAGAAGAAATTCACAAAGCGAAAGTGGTTACCGTTATTTTGGACCAAATCGGGCCCGGGCAAAACCGGTGTTTAGCATTCTCTACTTTCACTTTCAAACAAGGTAAAACTACTAAAAGTGATCAAATCAATCATTTCCAGTGCATCCTATACACATTCACAATTCATTTAAACTCAATGTCATATATTCAATACATTCTGGTGATGGTATACACTCATTTCTACGCAAACATTTAGGGACTATAGTAGCGTAATTTGACCTCCACATGGACTGTTACATGTAGCCCATTGGTGGAAGACGAATCACAGTGTCTTTTGTCAAACGTCGGAAAGAATCTTGGTTGAGCTGAGGTTCGAACACACAATCCCTTGATTGACAGCCCGCGTCGCTACCGACTGAGCTACCGGGGCTTGGCAGAAACCAAATCGATACTGCCTTAGAGAAGTTCCTTTCAACAGTCTGTGACTAGTTTGTGATCAGGGCAGAGATAGATCAGTCTGCGCGGATGCACTGTCTGCATTTGATCTACACGGCCGTACGCCATTTATATAATATTTTATCTTATATAAACCTTTCCCACATACAACACATTTGCTGCAGACGATTTTGAACACATCTTGGGAAAACTAAAATGATCTCTATAAAAGAATGTATAATAATTGAATACACTTCAAAACATTTTGGTAAAAAGAGTAATTGTTCATTATGAGCAATGTCTCAATTTGTCACAACGTTTTCAATCAAAGCGCCAATGGCACTGTAGTGGCGATCGTATGGAAAATCCTGCAAAGTAACAAGCAGTATATCGGTGTAGGGCTTGCGATGACTCTGGTGCGGGTATATTTGAGAATGTATCAACCCTGCATCTTTTGACAGTAGAATGATGTTAGTTTGCTAGAATGTTATCTTGGTGATGTTTTAGTTACATTCTGAAATTGGTCATGATGTGTTCAAAATTAGGCCATTCCAAAGTTATGAAAAATCTAGTTGGTATTCGATAGACTACCGTTTTAGCTCATTAGAATGGCTATTTGTAATCTAAATTGTTCGGGTAATCACATGTTTTATCACCAGGTCGCTAGGCCATATTAAGATAAAATATTTTTTACACTTTAGAAATGACTAAATTATCAAGAAAGGAGAGAAAACAGTATCCATTAGTTTGGTGTTTGTTTCAATGATGTCCGATATTGAAAAGGTCTGTTCAATATTTAGTCCCTTCACATTGCATGATTGAGGGTTGTCAGAGGCATATACACACAGTGTATTTATATGTCTCTGAGGTTGTTAAACTGCTTCGAATAATGTGAGTGCAAAAACAAACACAAAACATGCTCAAAAAGCACAATTTCACTATTTGCCAAACTGTTCAATTTATAAAAATATAGGCATATATTATAATGCTCGATCTCCAAACTAAATTAGGCTACACTTTCAGCATTGATTGCTAATTGACTCTAGAACGTGCAGACGTGTATACATAACGTGTGTACACACTGACATCGTGTTGTAAACCAGTCTTATCATCTAGACGCTTTCATATATTTAAACAACTACAAAATAAAGTGTTTATAATATTGAGATTTAAGAACACCAGAGTCTCGCGAGCTATTTATAGAACCTTTTGGAACTTCCAGATTTGAGTATCATCAAGAGTTATTTGCCGTTATTTGAAAGGCAGAACGTGCAATGATATTTATTATCTGCCCAATCATGACGAAGATAATATTTACATATTTTAACTCTATGTAGATAATGTCTCGATAAAACTCAAATACTAGTAACAATCCACACCAAAGTACCACTGACATAATTATTATTAATCACGTCTCTGCATCAATGATGGAACTATAACGGATGTGAGTAAATTACTTTGCAGTAAGGAAAGAAAATATCAACCGATTGTTCAAAACCAACTATGTAAATATTTTTCGTTGTTGTTGTTTCTGTTAGCATTGTGGCGATTGTCAAACCAATCGCCACAAAAATCATCTGCTGCAAACATTATTTTCCTGGCTTTCTCTCACCAGTACTCCACTCAGCATTATTCCAAGGCAACTGTCTTCCTTCCCGATTAAAGCTTTACGCCTGTTGGTGGGAGCGGATTGACGTTATTCACAGCGACTTTTCTCAATCATCGGAAAGAATGAATGGCCGAGCCGTGGTTCGAACTCACGACCCCTTAACATTGGCCTTAACGTTAAAACCCACATAAAACTATAACACTGACTCATAACAAACAAACAAACATATACACGTCGCTACCGACTGAGTAACCTGGGCTCGGCCCAGAGACATTTCAGACGGCTCAATTTCGTAGAGGACCCCTCATATATAAAACCAATTTTATTTTATATTAATCTTGTCGAAAACATGGTTGATGTAAAATGGCTTACCTTCAATTAATTTCCGGGTTAAAGTAGAAACTTGTCATTCACTGACATCAGCTTTTAAATGAAATCCGTTTGTATGAACTCATGTTTGTTACTAGTGATTGAAGCGCCTCGTCCGTTTTAAGAGGCGCACATTTCCTGTTTCTAATATATTGATTACAAAAGTAAAACGTAAATTAAAGTTGAGATTTCCCAGTGAACCATTCGTTTCGGTGACAGCAACGTCTCCTATGGGTGTTGGTATGCAAGACGTTTGTACTACGTGCTTAATACGTTTCGGAGCAAATTGGAACACTATAGACGTCTGCAAGACGTCTGCCAAACGGCGTTAAGACCACAACCAAATGGACACTAAGTGAAGACATATACTAGACGTCTACAATACGTTTTTAATACGTATTGGTTACAAAAACCAAATGGACACAAAGTAAAGACATATAGTAGACGTCTTCAATACGTTTTTAATACGTATTGGTAACCAAAACTACATGAACACTAAGTGAAGACATACAGTAGACGTCTGCCATACGTTTTTAATACGTATTGGTAACCAAAACCAAATGGACACTAAGTGAAGACTTTGAAAAAAATACAGTAGACGTCTACCATACGTTTTTAATACGTATTGGTAATCAAAACCATATGGACACTAAGTGAAGACTTTCAAATAATTACAGAAGACGTCTGCCATACGTTCTTAATACGTAATGGATACTAAAACCATATGGACACTAAATGAAGACTTCGAAAAAAATACAGTTGACGTCTGTCATACGTTTTTAATACGTACTAGTAACCAAAACCATATTGACACTAAGCGAAGACTTTGAGTAAATAAACAGTTGACGTCTGCCACGCGTTTTTAATACGTATTTGTAACCAAAACCATATGGACACCAAGTGAAGGGTTTGAAAAAAATCAGTAGACGTCTATCATACGTTTTTAAGACGTATGTATTGGTAACCAAAACCATACGGACACAAAATGAAGCTTTAGAAACAAAAACAGATGACGCCTGCAATACGTTTTTAATACGTATTGGTAACCCAAACCATATGGACACTAAGTTAAGACTTTGAGAAAATAAACAGTGGACGTCTGCCATGCGATTTTAATACGTATTGGTTACAAAAACCAAATGGACACAAAGTAAAGACATATAGTATACGTCTGCAATACGTTTTTAATACGTATTGTTAACCAAAACTACATGGACACTAAGTGAAGACATATAGTAGACGTCTGCAATACGTTTTAATACGTATTGGTAACCAAAACCATATGGACACTAAGTGAAGACTTTGAAAAAAATACAGTAGACGTCTACTATACGTTTTTAATACGTATTGGTAATCAAAACCATATGGACACTAAGTGAAGACTTTCAAATAATTACAGAAGACGTCTGCCATACGTTTTTAATACGTAATGGATACCAAAACCATATGGACACTAAATGAAGACTTCGAAAAAAATACAGTTGACGTCTGTTATACGTTATTAATACGTACTGGTAACCAAAACCATATTGACACTAAGTGAAGACTTTGAGTAAATAAACAGTTGACGTCAGCCACGCGTTTTTAATACGTATTTGTAACCAAAGCCATATGGACACCAAGTGAAGGGTTTGAAAAAAATCAGTAGACGTCTATCATACGTTTATAAGACGTTTTGGTAACCAAAACCATATGGACACAAAATGAAGCTTTAGAAACAAAAACAGATGACGTCTGCAATACGTTTTTAATACGTATTGGTAACCAAAACCATATGGACACTAAGTTAAGACTTTGAGAAAATAAACAGGGGACGTCTGCCATGCGATTTTAATACGTATTTGTTACCCAAACCGTATGGACACTAAATGCAGACTTTGAAAAAATAAGCAGTTGACGTCTGCCATACGTTTTAATACGTTCTGGTAACCAAAACCATATGGACACTTAGTGATAACTTTGAAACGAATTCAGATGACGTCTGCCATACATTTTTAATACGTATTGGTAACTAAAACCATAATGACACTAGTTGGAGACTTTGAGGAAATAAACAGTTGAAGTGTACTGTCTGCCATGCGTTTTTAATAATTTTCTCTTTTGTCACAATGATTTCAAAAGTTGTTTATATGTTGGAAGATATGATAAGAACAAATATGTACAAACAAGTATATAGATGCAGTAAATATTTAGAAATGTTAAATTATGAAGCAGAACAAATCAATTTCAGCATTCTCAATAACTGAATTGATTGATTGGGATTTAACGCCATTTTTAACAATTTCTTAGTCATATCACGGCGGCCAGTTCACCTTATCATGTGTTTCAGATGAATACAGTTGTTAAAATGGCCAAAAAGTCAAAGACATCTACATCTGAATGGTGTGAGGACGGATCACTAACTAGGATTGAGGAATTTGGACGCTCATCAAGTGAAGAATTGGACATTGAACGGCAGTTCTGTGTTGACCTTCCAGTACACACCTTTGAAGACTTTTGGAAGTTGGAGGAGGAGTTGTAGAGTAACTCTACGAAACGAAAGGCTCTGGTGAGTATTAAAGAGATTGTTGAATGATTTCTGGTGTGTACTTTCCCTCCTACAACTATTATGCAGCAGACGACTTTGAACAAATTTTGTCAAAAAGTGGAAAATCTCTATAATTGAATGAATAAGCTATGACTAAAAGTGGAAAACATTGTGGCAAAAGGAGAAATTGGACGTTTTGTGCAATTTTTTATTTGTCACTGTTTTTAAAAAGCCGTCAGCTGCAGAGGCGTCAGAAAGCGTCTATATGAGGGAAAGAGTTAACCCTTATCTCGAAAGTCACAACTACATTAATGATGGGTATTTTGGCAAAAAAATTGAATCCAGATCATCACCGATTACTCAGTGTCTGATCCAGATCCAAGCTGGTTGACTATACTCCAATTGTTTCGCAAATTGTCAATGTAATAGGATGGACTTTATAGTTGCAATAGACGAGAGTATGAGCACACGACAATTGGTTGCAGGGTTGCAATAAGTGTCAGTTTCTGTCTTTATAAAATGAATAAACTTGAAATAATTTCCTCAAATGAGTCGTGAGTGAGAAATCAGTTCTAATCAGGGTATATATTGCAAACTGGTTACAGTCTTCAACTCACAAACACTTTCTAAGCCCCTCATCAATGTCTGTTACAGTTTTCGACTCACAACCACTGAATAAGCCCCAACCAATGTTTGTTACAGTCCTCGACTCACAACCACTACCTAAGCCCCCCTCGCCACTCACTGGTACAGTCTTCTACTCACAACCCCATAGCCTTTCACCACTGTTTGTGGGTTGGATCCTGGTCTGGGTTGGTTCAGATTTTAATATGGGGAAGTCTTCCGGCTGACTTATAGTTGGTCGGTGGTTCTACCTATGTACCCGCTTGTGACTGAAGGAACAGGTTGGCTTCTTTGGTCTTCCTATGCCAGTAATTAGCTGGGCGTTGCAAATTGACTGAAATACTATCGAAGCAAGCGTCTTTAAACCCATTAAAAACGAAACAAACAGTTCTAATCAAACACTGAATTAAATCTGATATGATATATATTGTGAGTTTATAATGACATGTTATTCATTTCCACGTCAAATAATGCAGTAATAATGCAGTATTCATTTTTCCACTGATATACATGAGTAGATACTTGATAGAAACATAAGGTATACGTTTTAGATCACCCGAGCCGAACGAAATTCTCTATAATTGAATGGGTAACCTATGACAAAAAGTGGAAAACATTGTGGCAAAAAGAGAAATTGCATGTTTTTTGCAATTTCTTGTTTTGTCACTGTTTTCAAAAAGCTGTCTGCTGCAGAGGCACCAGAAAGCGTTAAATTTTTAAATATACCCCTGTTAAATACAACTTTATATTCAGAGCATATAAACAGTAGTATTAAACAGCATTAGATGAAATAAAACTTGTGTGTCAAGTTTACAGAGCTCCCGTTGAGTTATATTATATATAGAAGTTAAAGGCCAGGTTGCTTTACAACACTTGATGGTATGATAACTAAATTATAACCAGGTACTGGCCATGATGATTATAATGAGTTACCCCGGTATTAGGTTTGGTTGAGAAAAAATATATTTTTTTATAATGTATATCTCTTATCAGTTATCTTGAGCCCACAACAAAGTTACATTGAATCTTCAAAAGCGGTTTAAATCTGCAAATGACGGATCTTTAATGTAATTAATAGAGCTATGACGAAGCTTTGCCAAATATATTTCATAAAGACTCGTCGTAATACAGTCTTACTAATTAATTAATATGAATATAAATTAAAATATGTAGTTTTCAAGGCTGAAACCATTAACAAAAGTAGTATTATTAAAGTTAAGGATTAGTCCGAGTTCAATTGTATTCCCCCGGCCGGGTAGCTCAATTGGTAGCGTATCTGACTCGTGATCTGGAGGTCACGGGTTCGATGCCCGGTTGCGGCGACATTCTTTCGGGCGATGGTTTCCATTGCCTCTCACCTCTAATCTATGTGAGAAAGTAGTCAGTGGCTTTGAAAGAATGTTGTGTAAGTACTGGTGTGGGAAAGCCAGGAAAACATGGGTAGGTGCACTGACCGCTGTGATATGACCAAAGCTGTTGAAAGCGGCGTTAAACTCCAAACAAACAAATCAATTGTATTCCCTGACAGAAAATGTTGTTCACCCAAATTAACTAGTCTGGATTACCTGTCCCTACCACTATGTTACACTATGTTACGGGTCAGGCATACTAGAACAATGGCGGCTCCCACAGGACCATTGTATTACGGTTAAAGTCAATGTTGTCTGCTGGGCACTTTCATAGCAGTAGTTTTTTCATGTGAATATTATAACAAAGAAGTCATTGGTAACTTCATATTTTATTGCCTTTAATGCTAACCGTTGAATTTAATGCATTCGTTAAGTAGACGTATTTCGGATGCCTTGTAATTTCGGATAAACGTTACCTTTAATTTCGCATAACCTATATGTTGACCACATGGCATAAAACTAGTTTTAAAAAATAGGAGTAAATGAAAAGAAAAGTGTATAGAAGCAACATATTTGTATTTTTTTGCAAGAATACATATTATTTAGTCAAATAAATGAAAGCTTCATTCACAATCATTAGCCCTTCTCAGTGATCAGAAAGCAGCTGAAACATGTTATGGTCTTTTTGTAAACACTGGTAAGACTGTTATACCAGCAGACTTACAAATGGAACATCTTGTACGACTATTCAAGGGACATTTGCGTGCAATGTGCTCAAATATCACTGACAATTCTTTGGTGATTGAAGCGAAGTGGTGCTTTTTTCGGGACGGACGAGGTAACCAATAACTTTGACAAGGAAACGGCAGTAATCAAGTGGGCTCAGAAGCATAAAACGCTTTCGTCTGTTGAAGATGAAATGAAAATTATGAAAAACTTGAGACAAGAAAGACCATTCCTTGAAACTCCTGGAAGGCATAGTTCATTTAAAAAAGAGCCGAAAAGTCCTGTGGTGAAACTTAACTTCGATGATTTTACATTATGGATTGAAAAACACAAAACACTGTTATCTTATGAGCTTTAGATTGTTAGTGTTGGCAATTTTGTCTGCAACAGGTCAGGTTATCAATAACAAAGAATATCATTAAATGTTATGGTTTATTAACCCTTTCAATCATATAGGCGCTTTCTGACGCCTCTTCGGCAGACAGCTTTTTGAAAACATAGTGACAAAAGAAGAAATTACTTAAAACAAGCAATTTATTCTTTTGCCACTGTTTTCCACTTTTAGTCCATTCAAATTCAATTATAGAGATTTTCGTTTTTTTTTACAAAATATGTTCAAAGTCGTCTGCAACAGATCCGGTTATCGATAACACCGAATATCATTAACTTTTATGGTTTATTAACCCTTTCAATCATATATGCGCTTTCTGACGCCTCTGCAGCAGACAGCTTTTTGAAAACATGGTGACAAAAGAAGAAATTACTTAAAACAAACGATTTATCCATTTGCCACTATGTTTTCCACTTTTAGTCATAATGTTACCCATTCAAATTCAATTATAGATATTTTTCATTTGTTTTACAAAATATGTTCAGTCGTCTGCTGTAGATTTGTATGAGGGAAAGAGTTCATTTTAACTCTTTGCAAGTCTGCTAAACTGTCGTCTGCAACATTTTTGAAAAATATATTTCTGTTCCAAATATTTGCTTAGATAGAAACCGAGTGTCAAACAGTTTGGATCTCAGATCAGGCCCCTTGTTTTCTTGGCCTGATCTGTGTCCAAACTGTTTGAAAACACCACCAACAGTTAACGAAATCTGCAGCTAGCATGCAAATAGTTAATCCAGTTGGTAAGCAACAGAGGCAATCGTAACCTGCAAATAACTTTTTCAATGTATCTTGTTGCAGAGTCTTAAGTGTTTGTATATGTTTTGAACAAAGCTGATTGTATTTGGTAATTGCATCAGAAATAACCTAAAAAAAACAAAATTATATCAAATTGTAAATATATCAAGTAAGCCACTTCAAGGTATAAAACCAAATGAATACCATCCGAAATGTAGCTACTTGATAAGTAAATAAATTGAGGAATTATATCTTAAACCTACGAAAGAGGGACAAAATGAAGATACTTTCTTTTAACATACACAAATATAAGTGGAAGTTTAAATTTTAAAAAGTGTGCCCTACAGGGTATAGGAGTTACTCTTTGCTATATTTGTCTTATCGGATACACTGGGCTCCGCCATGTTTGTGGTGTGCCTGACGTAGTGTTTGTCATATAGTACGCAGGGAACCAGACTACCAAATTAACATACAAACATAAGTTCATGTGTCAAATATCTAAAATTAACCCTTTCCTCCACACAAGCGCCTTTTAGCGATTGCTTCATTTCATACACTGTTCTCAATACAATTCTAAAATGGCATTTTTCTTTTACCTATATGTTCATATTTTTTATCAGATCCTTTCCTTTTGGATTAGTCTAAACATAGCTTGTGGAGGAAGGGGTTAAACTTACATGATCTGCTATGAAAAAGAACATATATTGGTATAATTTTGATTGTTGCAGTTCAGATATTCATGTGTAATTAAAAAGTTTAAGGAATTAAAAACGTTTGGAACCTAACTATTCAACTAAAGTGAGCTCTATATTTCAATTTTTAAGCTCACCTGAGCTTTGCTCAAGGTGAGTTATTGTGATCACCTTTTGTCCGTCGTCCGTCGTCTGTCAACTTCTTTTTCTCAGTAACCAGTGGGTCAATTGGGCTGGAACATCACAGGAAATATCCTCTCAATGGCCCCATCAGAATTCTTTCAAATTTTTAGGATCCATGCATAATTCTGGTTTCCATGGCAACGAAACAAAAAAAAACTTCAAAAATTCTTATTCTCCCAAACTGTTTTGAAAATTTTGAAATTATTTTGTAGAAATGTTCTTTGGGTGACCCTCTATCAGATTCCTTGAAGCCATGTTGATCGGTAAAAAAACATGGCCGCCAGGGGGGCGGGGCTATTTTGCGTTATATGACTATATAGTGAAAACTTAAAAAATCTTCCTTCTCCAAAAGTGTTGGGCGGATTTTCAAATAAATTTGTTGAAATGATCTTTGGGTGATCTTCTATCAGATTCCTTCAAGAAATATTGATTAGTCAAAAAACATGGCCGCCAGGGGGCTGGGCTATTTTGCCCTATATGGCTATAGTGAAAACTTAAAAAATCTTCTCCTGAAAGTGTTGGGCCGATTTTCCAATTATTTTTCCTCTAAGCTATGTTGTTAGGAATCCGCTGTGGTCGAGTGGTTAGCGTCGGGGATTTCGAAACAGGGTGTCCCTGGTTCGATCCCCAGTCGCGGCAATTCGGTCATGGTGGAGTGCCCTTGGGCAAGGCACATTTTCTAGCCTAGTACTGGTATGTTTACCCAGGGATCATGAATATTTTAATTTAATTGCGCGCTAAATGACCTTAGCTGTCTATGCGCCATAAAACAATATACATTCATTCTAAGCCATGTTGATTGGCGCAAAAACATGGCCACCAGGGGAGGGGGTGCTATTTAGCCTGTTATGGCTATAGTGAAAACTTAAAAAATCTTCTCCTCCGAAAGAGGCCGATTTTCAAATTATTTTGTAGAAATGTTCTTTGGATGACCCTCTATTAGATTCCTTCATGCCATGTTGATTGGTCAAAAAACATGGCCGCCTGAAGGGCGGGGCTTTTTGCGTCATATGACTATAGTCAAAACTTAAAAAAAAAAATTCTCCAAAAGTGTCAGGGCGTTTTCAAATAATTTCGTAGAAATGTTCCTTGGGTGACCCTCTATCTGATTCCTTGAAGCCATGTTGATTGGTAAAAAAACATGGCCTCCAGGGGGCGGGGCTATTTTGCCTTGTATGGCTATATTGAAAACTTAAAAAATTATTTCCTCCAAAAGTGTCAGGCCGATTTTCAAATAATTTTGAAAAAATGTTCCTTGGCTGACCTGACCTTACCCCCTATCAGATTCCTTCAAGCCATGTTAATTGGTTGAAAAACATGGCTGCCAGGGGGCGGGGCTATTTTGCCTTATATGGCTAAAGTGAAAACTTAAAAAATCTTCTACTCCGAAAGTGTCTGGCCGATTTTCAAAAGATTTACTAGAAATGTTCCTAGGGTGCCCTCTATCAGATGTCTTCAAGTCAAGCCAGTGTAGGAAACTACCAGGGGGGCAGGGCTTATATGGCTAAAATGAAAAAAAAACAATATGAGCGATCCAGGGCCATCATGGCCCTCTTGTTTATTGTATCTCACCAAACTTATACAGTAGTTAGATATCCATCAGAGCTCGGATCCTTTCGAAAACCAGCCAGAACTGCCCATGCATGACTGGATTATGGCCCATAAAATTGTCAAAATTGCTATAACAGAGCTTGTTAACTAAATACAATCTTTATTTGTTATTGTATCTCAATCAAACTTATACAGTTGTTAGAAATCCATAAGAGCTTGGTTCCTTTCCTAAACCAGCCAGATCCGCCCATGCATGACATTTACGGACCTTGAAATTGTCAAAATTGTTATAATATAGCTGGTTAACAAAATACAATTCTTTATTTTTGATTGTCACAATAACACCTTCAATATCCATGCCAGTAGAGCATGGGCCTCTTGTTAGTAAATATCTCTTTAAACACCAGTGGCAACATTAGTAAATGTTTAGGATAATCTAGAGTTTGTGACATAAACATTGAATAGCGATCATTATGCCTGTACTTTAGATGTCATGTACAAAGATTAATGCTTGTCTTGAAAGTGTTTGTTTGTAATATATATGTATATCAAATAACAGCAGCAATTATACAACACTGTCTTGATCAGAACAGTACAAGTAGTTAACTTCCAGTGCCATTTGATTTTAAATTGTTTTCTGCAATTTAAATGTAACTTTCATGTAATTGTTTTTAGCTCACCTGAGCTTTGCTCAAGGTGAGTTATTGTGATAGCCTTTTGTCCGGCGTCCGTCGTCCGTCGTGCGTCAACTTCTTCTCCTCAGTAACCAGTGGGTCAATTGGGCTGAAACTTCACATGAAGCATCCTCACAATGGCCTCACTAGAATTCTTTCAAATGTTTGGGATCCATGCAGAATTCTGGTTTTCATGGCAACAAAATGAAAAAAATAGTGAAAAATTAAAAAATCTTCTCCTCCAAAAGTGTCAGGCCGATTATCGAATAATTTTGTAGAAATGTTTCCTGGGTGACCCTCTATCAGATTCCTTCAAGTTATGTTGATTAGTTGAAAAACATGGCCGCCAGGGGGTGGGGCTATTTTGCCATATATGGCTATAGTGAAAACTTAAAAAATCTTCTACTCCAAAAGTGTCAGGCCGATTTTCAAATAATTTTGTAGAAATGTTCCTTGGGTGACCTTCTATCAGATTCCTTCAAGTTATGTTGATTGGTTGAAAAACATGGCCCCCAGGGGGTGGGGCTATTTTGCCTTATTTGGCTATAGTGAAAACTTAAAAAATCTTCTCCTCCAAAATTGTCAGGCCGATTTTCAAATAATTTTGTAGAAATGTTCCTTGCGTGACCCTCTATCAGATTCATTGAAGCCATGTTGATTGGTCGAAAACCATGGCCGCCAGGGGTTGGGGCTATTTTGCCTTATATGGCTATAGTGAAAACTTAAAAATCTTCTCCTCCAAAAGTGTCTGGCTGATTTTCAAATAATTTTGTAGAAATGTTTCTTGGGTGACCCTCTATCAGATTCCTTGAAGCCATGTTGATTGGTGAAAAACATGGCCGCCAGGGGGGGGGGGATATTTTGCCTTATATGGCTATTGTGAAAACTTAAAAAATCTTCTCCTCCAAAAGTGTCGGGCCAATTTTCAAATAATTTTGTAGAAATGTTCCTTTAAATGACCAACTATCAGATATCTTTAAGCCATGTTGATTGGTTAAAAAACATGGCCGCCAGGGGGCGTGGCTATTTTGCCTTATATGGCTAAAGTGGAAACTTAAAAAATCTTCTCCTCCGAAAGTGTCTGGCCGATTTTCAAAAGATTTACTAGAAATGTTCCTAGGGTGACCCTCTATCAGATTTCTTCAAGCCAAGCCAGTGTAGGCAACTACCAGGGGGGGGGGGCGGGGCTTATATTGCTAAAGTGAAAAAATCAAAAATCAGGTGAGCGATCCAGGGCCATCATGGTCCTCTTGTTGTAATAACTTTAACGTTAAACTTTCTGATAATTGTTTTAGTTGGCTTGCGATCTTCAGGCTTTGAAAATTATGTAGACCAAGCCCAGCGACCACGTTGTGAACGCGACGCCTGATTAGGGTTTACAATATTTAACGCGGGTAAAGATAATTTCATCCAATACTATCTCAAACAGTTTAGACCCTGACCAGACATTGACAACGCGGAGGCTGATCTGTGTAAGCATTGTTTTCGATTCTCGAAGGATGCCTGTCATTTTAATTATCATTTCCTTATTTTCATAACAGGTGTATTGCGAAGGAAAACGCCACAGGAAACTGAATGCAGTCTAAGGTCAAGGGCCAGTGATGTACTGAAGCGGTCAAGCGGGCTAAAGGGTGGTGCAGCTTATAAAGCCAAAAAGATCAAACTGGCGTCTTCATTTGGCACTCCAAAAATTGAACAATTCGAACTCGATGAAACTTCATCCTCATCCAGTGACAATGAAGAAATAAACGAGTGATTACAACTTTACCCTGTCCTCCACAGAAACTGTTTTACTGATGATTATTGAAATATTTGTAGGAAAAAGAACACTTGGTCATAACATAATGCTCCATTTCCTACACGATTTCAATCCAATTGAAAAATGGCACTTTTCTATGGAAGGGAATATCCCCCAAAATGCTATGGGTCTTTATGACATTCTTATTTATAAACATTACATGCTCATGTGTCTTGATGACATTCTCATTTATAAACATTACATGCTCAAACTCTATGGATCTTTATTACATTCTTATAAATTTATAAACATTACATGCTCATGTGTCTTGATGACATTCTCATGTATTAACATTACATGTTCATGTGTCTACTTTCTTAGCCGAGCCCCATTAGCTCAGTCGGTATCGACGAGGGCTGTCAATCAAGGGGTCGTGAGTTCGAATCCCGGCTCGGCCAACATTCTTTCTGACATTTGACAAAAGTCAATGCGGCATGCGTCATTTTGTCTTTCACCAATGGGCTTAGTCTATGTGGAAAAGCAGCCAGTTGCTTGGAAAGAATGTTGTGTGTTGTACTGGTGTGAGAAAACCAGGAAACATATGAGTAGGTGGACTGGCCGCCGTGATATGACTGAGAAATTGTTAAAAATGGCGTAAAACCCCAATCAATCAACTTCTTTCTTAATATTGTTCGTCTAAGTCATATTTTGACACAAGATGTCGCTTTAAATTTAATTCTTATTGAACTCCCAGCTATAATGAATCACTCTTAATATATATACATTTCACAATTATTAATATAAACTCGTTTGTGATAGAATGCTACCTAAACACCGGTTACCTCTATTTTGAAGAGTAGTGACACTTTGGGATCCTTCATTAAATGTGGGATATTTTCCGTTCATATGCGGTTATCTCCCTGGAATAAGAATTCAATTTAAAGCGCCATCTGGTGTCATAATATGATTTAGACAAACACTATTAAGAAAGAAGACACATGAGTATGTAATGTTAATAAATAAGAATGTCATCAAGACACATAGAGTTTTGGCGGATATTCCGTTCCATACTTTTCTGCCTATATTCTCATATTCTTTCCTTGTTAGATCACCTAGGAGCGTTATCATCTCCTCCCAAACTACAGGAATAATTTACTTAAAACATCAGAGGAATGTACCTCTGGTTGGCCTCTTTCAAATTTGTTCAAAACATTTAATTCCATCGAGAACTGTTGTTGCTGCGGCATCAGGAAAGGGGCAAAATGTCCAATCTTTGAAAATCTTCTTCTCCAAATCTGCTGGTCTGATTTCACTATCATTTGGTAGAAATGTTCCTTAGCTGACCTTTTTAATTCCATTGAAACTTTGGTTGCTGTGGCATCAGAAAGGGGGGCCAATTTCAAGCCAAATTGATTGGTTAAAAATCATGGCAGTCAAGTGGCATCAAAAAAGGGGCAAAATGACAAAATTTGGAAATTTCTTTTTTTCAACATCATCTTCTAAACATCAAGATATATTTCCCCCAAACTTCACAGGAATGTTCAATTGGTAGGCCTCTTTAAAAGAAAATCAAACATTTTAATACCATTGAGAACCTTGGTTGCTGTGGCATGAGAAAATAGGCAAAATGTCCAAACTTTAAAAATCTGCTTCTCCAAAGCTGTTTGTCATATTTCAATGTAATTTTGTTGAAATGTTCCTTGGGTAACCCTCTACAAAGAGTGTTCAAACCATACTTATTTGTAGAAAAACATTGCATTTAGGAGACATCAGAAAAGGGATAAAATAACAAAATTTGGAAATTACAATTTTTTGAAAATCTTTGTCTGATTATAAGAAAAACTTGAGGAGGAAATTACTTCAGTGATCCTCTACGGAATTTGTTCAAGCTGTTGTGATTGGTAACAAAATCATAGCAACCATGCATCATCACAAAAGGGATAAATTGAACCTCTACCTACAAATGAAAACCGTCCTACCATTCCACTCTGCCAATTTCATGGTAACTTAACAGGGATGTTCCTTTGATGGTCCTCCAAATTTGTTCAAGACTTACATTCTGTGTAGAACTTTATAGAAATGCTGTGGCATCAGAAAATGAAAAAATACCAAACTTTCAAAAACCTTATACCTTTTCCTCCATAAAATCGATAAATTCATTGGTAAGATTCCAAGATAGTTTGGCAGTAATGTTCTTTTGAGGTATTCTCTACAAAATCTGCTTAAATCTTATAGATAGTGATTTTGTTGACAAACAGGGCAGCAAAGTGGCATCAGGAAAGGTGCAACATGACAAAAGTTCTTGTTACATTTCGAGATACAAATGGCCTTTACTGATAAGCCTTTAGCTCACCTATGCACGAAGTACAAGGTGAGCTATTGGGGTCACATTTGGTCCGGCGTCCGTCCGTCGTCAACATTTACCATTGTTAACACTCTACAGCCTACATTTTGCATCCAATCACGATGACAGTTTGTCAGAACATTCGTCTCCATGAAGTCTCTGAAACTGGGTCATGTCCGGTCAAAAACTAGGTCACCAGGTAAAATTTAAGCAAAATCTTGTTAACACTCTTGAAGCTATATTTTTGGATGGAGTATGTTGAAACTTTGTCAGAATGTTTGTCTTAGTGATATCTAGGTCAAGTTTAAAACTGGGTCATGTCCGGTCAAAAACTAGGTCACTTGGTCAAATTTAAGGAAATTCTTGTTAACACTCTGGAAGCCACATTTTTGGCTTTAGCATGTTGAAACTTTGTCAGAATGTTTGTCTTAGTGATATCTATCTAGGTCAGTTCGAAACTGGGCTATGTCCGGTCAAAAACTAGGTCACTAGGTCAAATTTGTGGAAAACCTTGATAACACTCTGGAAGCTATATTTTTA